>OZ026842.1:20721701-21144015 GCA_964023205.1 Lutraria lutraria | reverse complement strand
CAGAGGAAAACGTCTATCTGGGTTGCTAGTATAGTGGCTGTAACAAGAAGGTGGATGGTGTACGTGGTGACCCTTCATGGAGGTTACACTGTACATGTTACTGTAGTATTAACTTACATTTAAGTTAAAGAATGACAACAAATTGTTTATAAGTTATATAACATGTTATACATAAAATGTATGTATTTTTTTAATGTGAAGTAAACCGTTGAAGTGTAAGTTATTATATTACACAGTGGAGTCATAAACATTATTTATTGTATGGTTATTATTTTTTCAGTTTTTTTTATATTAAAAAAAGGCCTTTTCTACAGATGTTGCTAACTTATGTTTGATGTCGTTTTTTTTTTTTTGTTATCAGTACATTAAATACATATTTGGTATTATACACACGTTTGATGGCGAGGAATACATTCCTTTTTGGTGTTTTTTTTATAAAGAGCATTCGATATCAAAGTTATAATCAATACATCTTTCGACCCGATGATTGGAAATAAAATTTGAAATTTCAAGTTATTTAACAATTTTCGGTTTGTATCGTCTCATCCTTTGCTACACCTTTCTATTGTTTATTATTATTGTTTCATTATCGTCACAACATGATTCATACATGTACATTGATCGCATAATGGTCCTGGAGATGGGGTGAACTTCTTTGCACTTAATATCATCAAATCTCAGCGGAAAAAAAGTACTTTCAGACGTATACAAAAGTACATCTTCTTGATTACGAGAATGCAAATGCATTTCACGAAAGTTTAAAATAGTATTCCGTAGACACAAAACTGCTTTGATATGACATATCAGGTCCATGTATATATCAATACATTCTATTTTGTGTATTAAGTTAATACAACAAAAATAAGATAAAACAAGTAAATTGAGAGAATGTTTACATTGTAAACATTTGTCAATCAGTATGTGTCATGCGACAAACACTCTGACATGCAATAAAAACGCTTTCAAGAATATTTACTTCATGACAAACAACACTTCATAAACATACAGCAAAAACAAACGGTATTAAGCTATAACTCCCATAGTACTGTTAATTGTGTATCTTTAGTTAAAACTTTTTTTTAAACGCATCCGTTCAATGCTACTTAAGATATGAAGATATGTATAGTGCTAGTAGTACTGTGCTACCTCCGTAAGCAACATCCATTGGAGAAGCAAAATGAGGTTGTTGTTGAGAGGTTGTTGCCGCTGTATAGAGAGGTTGAATTACTAATTAAATCGTGCAGTGGGGAAAATCATTATGTTGTTTTATAGGAGCTTAAATGTTGCCCAAGAGAGGGCCACTCTACTGTGTTACACTCGTATTTTGGACTGGATGAATTAGACGGGGACACTGAAAAGACGTCCCTGATAAAATCGAAAAGTGGAAGCCGAGGATAGAACCCACCACTTTTTGTTCAGTAGTACTAAACCAACGACCACCCCTTCCTTTATTCCAATGAATTAAATCACATTAAAAGTACGATATCTGTAGCGTACAGCGAACATTGTACTTATTTGATTTATTGGGTACCAAAGTTTGACAGGGTAGGTCCTGCTTAAGGAGTCACGTTCTTGATTCAGAAGATATAGAGATTAGTTACAATCTTCAGTTTCGAAATTGGACCATTACATGTATAGGTTTCATTATTGGCATAGATTGGTTACCGGTGACAGAACACAGACAGTACGAATACACCCTGATAATCCTAAATACTATTTGTAAGTCGATATAGATGATTTTGAAGTTTTTTTTGTACAATAATTGAACTCTTTCTAAAATGATTATCAGTTGATTAACTTTACGTGTATGTAATTATGTACGTATTGTTTATTTCCAGATTAACTGAAACACTACAACAGTTAGAGGGTGATACCGAGGCGGCACCGAATCAATTAGCTGATTACTATCATGCAATCTTAAAACAATGGACGATAATGTTGAAACAGGAATGATAAAACCCCGCATTCCGAACTTAGCATATGATAAAACCTCGAATACCGTTTGTCCGGTTTCAAGCCCAGTAACTGCTATGGGTTCAATGTATCGATCACTGGATAAGTATTATGTATAATTAAACCAACAGGTAATGAACAGTTCATTGGATCTACATCAATTATTTATTATTTAAGTATGAATAAAATAAATTGATGGACAACTCTTGTGCTTTTGCTTTTTAATTTTATACCACACTCACGGAACAGACGAGCGGTCGTTATTTGGTTACAAGTTCAGCGTACTACAAAAAAGTATGTTTTTTCGACGTGACCCTTTGTAAAGAAGCTTGTAAACTGAACCTTTAGACAACTTTGAATACTATCCTCATTTCCTGATTTTGGCGAGTCAAAAGTTTCATTTGTCCCAAACCCTTATTCGAGCGTTGTGTAGGAGGTTGGCCGTCGGCATTTCCCTATCAGATGAACGTTAGGTTTACTGACTTTTATTGGGTAAGTTTGAACCCACACCAAGTCTAATGCTCTTTGTGACCATTCGGTTGACGGCAAGGCCATTCATCCTATATACCTTACCTGCATTCACGTAGAGAACTTGCTGGTGAAGAACTTGGTAAGCAATGGATCTTAATCAGGAGATTGGTAATGTTAGCATTCTGTCGGCATTTTCAAATTTTCCATGCCTAAAAATGGCCAAATTATAGTATCCCGGATTTACCGGAGAAGTTATAACAATGTCATGTAAAACAACTAAGGGAAATAAATCTGCCATATGCTAATCTAAAAACCAATACGGTTCCGTACTTTTCCCGGATTTCGTGTAGTCCTGACCCCTACGCAATTTTGTAAATCAACAACAAATGTTTAAAGATGATTGTGCTGTTACATAGGAGGAAATCAAGACGTTGAGAAGTTTGAGGACGTGATGGCTGCTAAAGAAATGAAATGGCATTATACTAAAAGTTACTATGACCTTTTCTTAATACTTACGTAACACAAAAACAAACAAAATGGCGCGGAGCTTTACATTGTTTTCGTCATCTACTTTGCATAAAGAAATATTTGTGTTTCTTACTCATGAATAATATTTTCCAAAAGAGTTCCGCTGATTTTTTACCGGCATCTTAATCACATGTGCCAGCTGGTTTCCGTCTTCAATTAAAAAATACATTATAAATACGTGTCAGCTGGGACCAGTATAAATTTTTTGTCCCAGGTGTCAGTGTCATTGAATTGTTAATTTGCTCAACTGTCGTATTGTTCAAACCTTTGATCGACTAATATGTTGACAAGAAAAAAACTGAAAATCTAAATTTTTATTTTGTAATTTTATTCGATTACCTTTTTCGATTTATCGCTTACTGATTTTATAACCGGTTGATCGAACAAACTAACGATCAATCGCTTAATCGATAAACCGATTACATCCCTAGTATACACCAAAAACATTTTTTATATAATTCGTTTTCATTATTTGTTTATTATAATTGATCAGCAAAATTTGGGTTGGGTTAGTTCTTTGCCTTCGTGGACCAGTTTTGTAACTTTTCCACTGGAACAGCACTTGTAATTGCATTTTTTTGTACACGGTGTTTAGACCTGTTCAAACAAAATATAGACCCGGTCCATTGTATCATGTTGTCCGTGTTGGCAAGTGTTTGAAAAAGACGATATCAGGTGATAACTATGTCGTCATGGAACGGCATCGAACGCGCTGTTAACTAATTAAATATTAACAGGACAGAGTTCTAAGGTTTTCAACAATCCTGTTGTCTTCAGGGGTAGAAGGAGGGTCGCAACCACCTTTATACTGTTTGGCTTCATGCCTATTTTGTTTGCTTCGTGCTGTAGAATTAATTATACGTGTTCGGTTTTGTTTGTTGTGCGCTGTGATAGTTTGTCTATCTCCTCAATGCTCTGTTTAATTACTAGTTCAAGCATTACAGTTACAAATCAATACATAGCGCGGGTAGATTTCTCCTCAGTTACTAACGTACTTACATACACAAAGACTGACTGATGCCCGGTTATGTACATTTATTTTTGTTTATGTATACATAATGTATTTACTATACGATAACGAACTTATATATGACAGGTTTCTCTGTATTAATTATTGTTAACGAGACTTAAAGTGCTTCTTGTCAGACAAGTACGGAAACTGTATTAAAGAAACTTATAACTGTATTAAATACCACGGGAAAAAAGCATGGTAAATTAACCAGTTAAAGGCTTAATGTGGTTAAGTTACAAATTGTAAACAATCAAAGAAGTTACCCTTTAAGGTGTGTAAGGATTAAGAACACAGTAAGATATTCGATACAAGATACACAACTGACAGGTTCATGTAGTAGTTGCGCAATAGTTAAACTTTAACATACATTTTATTAGACTAAGTGCAGTACTACACTTGGATTTAGTCTAAGTTAAAATACAACCTGAATATTTTTTAAAAACATCTACAGTATAGTCCAAATATAGTGCTGTGTCATTTACTGCATCATTTGACAGATAAATTACTCTTACATAATCATATTTGATCTTATTTTCACCCGTAATTCATTCAGGACAGGAAGATGGAATTAGACAAATGTGATTCTCATCACCGCGCATGCGCTTACCACAGTTGAATACTTACGTTAAATGAAAAAAGAGAGTAAGTTAAAAATGGGCGTATTTAGGGACACTTAAGCTAATAGTTCCTATCAGAATGAAGCAACATGTCGATGAAGATGGACACACACTTGAGATGGATATTGACATTCTTATTAATTGTACAGGTTAGTTTGGTGTTATCATTGTTGTTAATGCTGTCGCAGCTGATAGTGTTTTTGTTGTTTTTTTTATCTTTTGTCATTGTCCAATGAATGGATATAGTTCGACTTTGAATCGTAAACTGAAATTCGTAATATAATTTTGCATCAATATTACAATTTATTTATTGTACACATTATAGTTTGTTAAGGATATAAAATTGATATCACCGGGTTTAATTAATTTGTTTAATTTTTGTCTTGTCTATATATAGTAAATACATTGTATACTTTTGAGAGAAAAAAATATACATTTTATACATATGAAAATTTAAACCATCTAAATTAGTACGAACATATAATTTAACCCGACACTTCACATGAACTCAATTTTCATCCCTTTCAAAATGTAAATTTACATTTAACGATAACAAATATTCCCTGTTTACATTATATCGGTTCTCATGGTAACATGTATGTTTAAATGCGTGTAATCATAAAATCGTGCGTAAAGGGTAATTTTCGTGATCATGACTCATACGGGTATTAAGGTAAAACGTAATTTAATTAATTCGGTGTCCTGTATTATAATAAAATATTCACTCAGAATGGTGTAGGTGTTGCTGGACCAGAAATACGTCTTTATAGTAAACCCATTAGGCTAGCTTGTTGAATGAATTCTGAGTAATAGTCGATTAGACCTAAAATGGCCACTTGGACAAAAACTCATATATATGATAAATGTGTTTTCGGTCCGCACATGTGGCCATTTTAGACATAAATAACCATTGTATACCATACCTTCAATGTGCTAGCCCATATTGTATATACATTTTGTAGTATCTATACGTACGAACATCGGATTTTTCACGATCTGGTGAATTTTTTAAGTTTTATTATCGTCTATATAGTTATAATTACACATGGACGCCAAGGTACCCATCAGGAATCAAGTTTCACCTTAAAATCTGATAGTGCGTAAAACAATAAAGTATCATATTAATATAATTCATCTTTTTTACATTTAGAATATCATGATATTCTATATCGAAGCGTTTGAAGAATGAACACCAATTCAACAATACTGTTTTGTTATGGACAAACATTCCGGAGTGAATATCTCTTGTTTATATGCATGAAAAGCTTCAAACACAGTACGCTAGTAAAATTTAAATATCGACCTTTTTAGCCGTATATTTTCCAGGACGAAATTCAGTCAAAGATAGCTCTCGCATGCCTACCTCAGTGTGGTTTAAATGACCCGATCCGTCAAAATGAAGTCGGCAGCTAAGGAAATACAAATGAACGATTTTTGCAGCGATTGAATTACCTTTAATATCAATTTCCTCTTGAAAAAATAAGTGAGTGTTTGAGAATAGCTCTTGAAATCTCTTAAAATGAATTTCCCTTTGTTTGAGTGATATCAAATGTGCAACTTTATCACCTTCATTAATTAAACATCGATAATATACCGTAAAACATGGTTAGCTCATAGTTGAATCAACAATAACAGTCAGGTTACTAGGCAAAGAAAAAAATATACATTTTATTTTTTCACAAATCAATAAGAACATTAAAAAATGTATAAATATTCATTAACTACTGTGCTAACGATAAGATGAATAAAGAGTTCGCACGTAAATTATCTAGTACATTAAATTTTTGATGGTTTTGTCTTCTGTAAGAATCTTTAATTAGTTGATCAATAATTATCAGCATTCTGTTTTGGTTTTTGTTTTGTTTTTCAAATTGAGTTCTCGGCAAAATAACTTCGTTTTGAAAGAATTCTTAAGCTAAATAAGTCTATACTTGTACATTGTACATGAATTCTTGCAAAAAGGCAAGATTTAAAAAAAATATATTTAAAAAATTAGTTTCTGATCTGTTCCGATCTGATTATATATAACACTGAATTCTTTTCCACATACATATACTGGGATGTTGTAAAATTAATAAATCAATGTATGGTTGAACACTCAGATGTTATATCGATCTATCGATTTACGAAGCGATCTTAATTGACTGACATATCATCACGTCAGCATGTAGTCAGATTTTTACGCATTGAATTTGCGACAGTATCATCGAAAATGTCATCTAATTGCTAATCAAACTGTAATTAAATTCACCCGTCGTAAAAGCAATGTCAGTTTTTTTCCATGATATCTATCATATAAATTATGCACACAAGTTTAACAAATAGTGTACACGAATATTAATCAAATTTAAAGCGGGCACTGTGACGATTTCCATTAAATAGAATTTGCCAATTTATCGAACACGGACCGCAGTTTTTACATAACAACCAATGAAATTTTTGAACAACTTGAAAGGGGACCACCTAAGGATCATTCCAGCAAAGTTTGGTTGCAATCGGCATAGCAGTGTTTGGGGAGATGTTGTTTTAAGTAAATATGGACGACAAGACGAATGACGCACGACGCACTGACGCACGACGGACGCTGAGTGAACACAAAAGCTCACATTGAGCACGTTGTGCTTTGGTGAGCTAAAATATACTTCAGAACTTACAATTCACGAATGGTGCTGTAAATATTTATAGGTAAATTGTGTGTTCTTTATATTATGCATAATGACATTTGTTAGCGATCATAAGAAAATCAAAAAAGAAAAAAGTAAATCAAGTATGCTTAAATAAGTATTACACTCATTGGAATGCAGCTATACATAAACATGTGTGAATATAACACGCCAGTATAAGTATAAATCTATTCAATAATGAGGAACATAACAATGGCTACTAAACGATACAAAGATATCACGTAACTACATTAACAGGAAGTAACCCCTCAGAACCCATTAGAACACTCTGGTCAGATTTACGCGATGTTGCAATTATAGCATGTTTCCATTATTAGATTAGTTTACTTCTTCACACAGACACACATCTGTGTATGGCATACGATCCGAGGACTTCCATCATAAACATGTCCTCACTTTGTATGCAATTTTCTCGTAAAACGGTCCGAGGACGGTCCGAGGAATGTGCCCCAGGTCCCCTAAATAACCCTTTTTGTTAAACCTTGTAAATGGCACTCTTAAAATTGTCACATATCTTCACGACCAAAATCAGTCCTCACGACGATTGCTGTACAAAAACACACGCACGCACGCATGCACGCACGCACGCACGCACCCCCCCCCCCACACACACACATATAGATATCTTCTAATATGGTCTTCATATATTACTGTATCCAACATAAATTTTCAGCGTCTTTGACAGCATTTATATTCAAAAACAATAGTTTGATTTATACCAACCACAAATATGTTTTGTTTTGTCTTGTATTTCATTTTCAAATGCAGTTATCCATGTACCACAATTTGTTGATTATTTATTAGATATGTTAAAATCATATGTTTTTATCATTCAAGCGACAAGTTATAATAAATACAATGTTATTTTCTAACATTTGAGAGAACAAATCGTTAATAATCTCAAAACAAACGTTCACTCCTTTTACTAATTTGATAATTCCATTTAAGATGAAGCTTTTGCATCACTTAATAAGTCATATAATTTAAATTCGCTTCTGTTCTATCATCATTTATTTGTCAGATGCCTGCGTTCTTACGGTACGAGTAGTTTTTAGTCGCTGCGCTAACTTTGCGCATGCGCTCTATTTTTTTTTAATCAGTGGTAATTATTTTACTTTTGCGGTAATTCTATTACTTTAGTGATAATTATTTTACTTTAACGGTAATTCAATTACTTTAGTGATAATTATATTACTTTAGCGGTAATTCTATTACCTTAGTGCAAATTCTATTAATTTAGTGGTAATTCTATTTCTTTAGTGGTAATTCTATTTCTTTAGTGGTAATTCTTTTACAATAGCGGTAATTCTATTACCTTAGTGGTAATTCTATTACTTTAGCGGTCATTGAATTCTATTACTTGAGTGGTAATTCTATTACTTTAGTGGTAATTCTTTTACTATAGCGGTAATTCTATTACTGTAGTGGTAATTCTATTACCTTAGTGGTAATTCTATTACTTATTTCCTATAAAGCGGTGATTTTGTTGCCTTTTCAGCTATTCTATCATCTTAGCTACATTTCTTTTACCTTAGTGGTAATTTTATGATCTTATTAACAGTATACTTATCTTAGCGACAATTTCATTATAAATGGGAATAGTTTGTATACTAGTAAGCTATGTGTGTATGTTGCTTCATTTTACTATCATACTTATTTATCGTAAAAATGTTTGTTACTCGTTACTCGACCTACCATTATTTTCCCCCGCGACATTAACTTTTTATTTTGTCCGAAACACGGTTCATGAACCGCTTAACGTTTTTACCTTTCGACATGCTATCAATAATACAAATACTAAGTTGAAAGCTAATTCATGCAGCCTACCCTAGTTTAATGAGAGTATAACCATTAAACATAAACGAACATGTTCAGACCTTACACATCAATTCAGTATATTGTATTTCTATTTCAAAATAATTAGCTATCAAACTGCCCAAATTCAAACTTCATCTTAACATGTAGATACTATTAAATATCTACCACTGACCATGTATTTTAATGACTCATAGCTTTATTTCATTATATGGAGAGGAATTTATATAAGCCATCCTTGTTTTCCAATCTGTAATATGCTGTTTTAGTAAATACCATTTATAACACATGCTTATTTGTGTGAGTATATTTTTGCATGTGACTATCGAATTGAAATACAGTTTAAACCACTAATGTGTTACATTAAGCATATTTCTGACCTGATTTCAATCAATCTGACTGAAGTACTCGATCTTCATTTCCTTCCTTATAGCGTAGCGGGTTTGAGTATGTGAGTTTAATCTGACTGGATTTCCCCCTAACATTAACTCAAACTTCATCTTAATTTACTCAAGTCTGAGTCGCAAAAACACTTTAGAACAACTTTTTTTAAATACGACAACTGAAATTATTTGCGAGATATGCATAATATTATATACATTGTATAAAATGACTTTATGCATTTCACTCATAGATATATATATATAACTTGACCATTATTTGATTTATTCTTGTATTTATAATATTTGTTCTGATGTAGAATATGTACTTTGTACACGTCTGAATATAGAATGTGTTCTGTTCTGTTCATGTACATGTAAAAGAGATGATGTATAGAGATTGTGGAGGTTAAGTAAAGCGTCCTGTCAAATAACGACCCCGTCCTCTCACTTGGGCATCAAACATTATGGTAATATGACAGTATTTTTTCCGTCATTTAACTAGAGTAATTATTTAGCTTTACGTATCAAATTAAAACTTCAATGAAGTATCTTGATTATATCTATACAATCCCCTGTGTGTTTGGTTTAGAAAAGAATATTTTGAATTGAACCAAATTAAACACCCGTAAAATTAATACAACTAAACAAATGAACAAGGCTTACCATAAAGACGAATTACGGCGATAGGAAAGAAAATGACTTCAAGAAGAAAATAATGTGCAAAACTATATACCCGATCCAAACGCCACCCAAAGACGAATTCCTGTGATTGGAAAGAAAAATGATTATTTGGAACAACAACATGCAAAATATCCACCTTTCCCAAATAACACCAGATTCCAAACCTAATCCACTCCAAACCCAACCCACTACGAACCCCAACCACTACGAACCCCACCCAGCATAGTGAAAAATATGAGTCCACACTCTCCGATGTGTACTATCTATATCCGCCATTCGCCTTTATCGAGAGGTTTATTTTGGTGTTTTACATAGTTGAATTCTACTGTACGACCACTTCAAATAAAATTACGGACAGGAATTCAATATTTCTTGTATATTTCGACTCGTTTGATATCATCGTTTGTTTGTTTGTTTGTGTCTTGCACCCCTTTTCAACAGTCAGGGTTAAATTAAGGCGGACAGTTCATCTAACCATCGTTCCTGGGAAGAACTAGTACTATACTCCCATCCTCCGTAAACAACTGCCTACTTTCTCACATAAAGAGACATGGTCGGTAGCTTGATTGATGTCCTAAATGGGATCTTAATATTTGACTGATGATAATTATTCATGAGCTAAAGCAAGTCCGCTAATGCTGAATTGACCGTTAAATCATGTTTTATAGCATTAAGTGTTAACGACGACATCATTTACGTGTTACAACAGGCGAGCGCGATTTTAATTAAATGAACATTGTTGACAAGCGTCTATTGAAAAAGCATTAAATGAATCAATGAATGAATGTGGATGAAAAAAAATATATATACAACACAATCTTCATGGATCTAAAGAATACTGATATTTTTTAATTTTTTTAATTTAATACATGTAAACATAATCAATGTTAACCTTAAGCGTCCTTCAAATGTTTGTGTATTCATGCAAATTAGCCTCCTTGCTCACAACTTTATTATCATATAAATTGTATAAACTGAACGATAATTGATACACTTAAATTCAAAAGATTAATGAATTATTCCAATCCGATTGTTAATACGCTCAGTAGTCAGACAGCACGGTGTACGTGTATTATTATTAACAAAATACAGTAAAACCGCCATTAGTTCAACGTTATCATGAAACGACGTGTGTAAGACCATAGTCGTAACATATCATGGTCATAACATACCACTTCGTAACATATCATGGTCATAACATACCACTTCGTAACATATCATGGTCATAACATACCACATTCGTAACATATCATGGTCATAACATACCACTTCGTAACACATCATGGTCATAACATACCACATTCGTAACATATCATGGTCATAACATATCACCACATTCGTAACAAACCACATACGTACCATACCACATTCTTGTAACATGCGTAATTCGTAACCTGCGACATTCGTAACAGACAAAGTTGCAATATGCATCATTTGTAACATAATTATGGTATTTGTAATGTCGTGTAACATAAATGATTTGTAACATACCACATTTGTAACCTACGACATTCGTAACAGACACCATTCATAACAGACAACATACGTAACATATAACATTCTTAAAAGGCGTTACAAAATGTGATCATATATGTTACTTGAATCATCTGCCACGTTGACAGGCCTTAAGTCTGTTTAGTTCGGTGCAAATGGTGATCTTGGCACCGAGATTTAGCAGTACTTAGATGAATCATTCACAATTACCGTACAGCAGGGTTCCCGGTCATGGACTGTACATAGTAATCCGGCGATCCGTGCTGAGACTCGGGTCGTGGTCGTGGACTGTAGTAATCCAACGATCCAAGTTGGAACCCGGGTCGTGGTCGTGGACTGTAGTAATCCGGCGATCCGTCTTGGAATCCGGGTCGCGGTCGAGGACTGTAGTAATCCGGCGATCTGTCTTGGAATCCGGGTCGTGGTCGAGGACTGTAGTAATCCGGCGATCTGTCTTGGAATCCGTGTCGTGGTCGAGGACTGTAGTAATCCGGCGATCTGTCTTGGAATCCGGGTCGTGGTCGAGGACTGTAGTAATCCGGCGATCTGTCTTGGAATCCGGGTCGCGGTTGTGGACTGTAGTAATCCGGCGATCTGTCTTGGAATCCGGGTCGTGGTTGTGGACTGTAGTAATCCGGTGATCCGTCTTGGAATCCGGGTCGTGGTCGAGGACTGTAGTAATCCGGTGATCCGTCTTGGAATCCGGGTCGTGGTCGAGGACTGTAGTAATCCGGCGATCTGTCTTGGAATCCGTGTCGTGGTTGAGGACTGTAGTAATCCGGTGATCCGTCTTGGAATCCGGGTCGTGGTCGAGGACTGTAGTAATCCGGTGATCTGTCTTGGAATCCGGGTCGTGGTTGTGGACTGTAGTAATCCGGTGATCCGTCTTGGAATCCGGGTCGCGGCAGGACATACCGTCCTATGAAAATTTGACAAAAAGATTCCTACATATTTGGAGAAGTTTCTGTCTCCTTTTGGGAAGTTTAGTTAAACTGATCAGCGTACAGTTCAGGAAATTTGGTAAGGTTAACCATTCGCCGTATATAACTGAAATATCGTTGAAAAAAAAACGCGATGTCACCACTGAAACAAATTCAATATCGAACAACAATCTATACACATGGTTGATACGTGGTTACACCCTAATGTTTTACCTTTTATCTATCGCATTAATCTAACGATTAATCAAAATCGAAATAAAAATTACCCGGGCGGATAATAAACATTTTTTGTCAGTGATGAAATGTGACAATTAAGTACCCTACAAGGTGCCGGGCTAAGTCAAGCAGGAAAATATCTCATCACGGTCCGGGTCACATGTTGGACTTATTGTGTTTGTGATCTGACAGTAATGTTGCCGTATATATTGCGTGTTAACTATGATAATTGAGATATTAAATATTTAACAATGTGTATTCCTGAAGACAGGTATGCGCACGGCAAATGATTCCTATCACAACGGGACGACCAGAAGAACACTTTTCTAATTAAGGATATCTGACGACGTTCTATCTGAGTCGATCAGACTGCGATGATATGTGTATTAAATTCGAATCTCTGCTACCATCTTTCTTACTGCAGGAATTCTAGAAGAAACAATATTTCGATTCTAACCGCGATTATTGTCGTGGGACTTCTAGTAGCACCAATATTGAGATTCTTATCGCGATTATTATCGTGCGACTTCTAGTAGTACCAATATTGAGATTCTAACCGCGATTATTATCGTGGGACTTCTAGTAGCACCAATATTGAGATTCTAACCGCGATTATTATCGTGGGACTTCTAGTAGCACCAATATTGAGATTCTAACCGCGATTATTATCGTGGGACTTCTAGTAGCACCAATATTGAGATTCGTATCGCGATTCATATATAAGATTCTTATCGTGGGACATCTAAAAACACCAATTTTTCGATTAGTCATTTCTTGTGCATGTTGAAATTTCTTTACTCTTTAAACATTTCCGACTTAGCAAATATTAGTATTGACATTAATACAAAATAAAAGAAACTATCTATTTGGTGAGGATTTTAGAAAAACTTCAGTCTATATGATTCTTTTTCGTATTATAAATACGATGATTATTCAATACACAATCAAATCAATTTATAACAATTTACATAACTTCAAATACTTTAATGGGACTTTATAAGCAATTCCAACATTGTAAGCCAGGTTTTAGATAAAAGACTGTTTGAATAAATAATGAAATGTTGCATAAATTGCCTACCACATGGGAAGCATAAACATTTGTACATTTGTATTTCCTTTAGTTTCCACATCGTTTGAATCAACTGTCTGTTTTTCTTTTGTTAGTCTTATTCTGTATAAAGATTGGTGATATTAAATCTGCTTCATGTATGTCTATTGTAGATGAAAATAATGCCTTTTGACGTAGTTTGACTTTTATTTTGCCAACCAGTAAAATGATGACTGGGCATAATTCAGTACACATTGAATCAGTCACACATTTTATATACAGGATTATAACAACCAAACATAAGAAGGCAGACTTTGACATGCACAAGAACAATGAAGACAACATAGTAAACTTTAATAAAAAATAAACTGATAACAGCGTGTTCTCTTATCTTTATGGGTCTGGGTCAAACGACATTACACTCTTTGATAATTAATGGGCTCACTGAGTCCAACGTTAAGGTGCTCTTTCATAATTATTGGTCTCACTGAGTTCAATGACAATGCGCTCTTCATTGATTAATGGACTCATTGAGTCGAACGTCAAGGCGCTCTTTGATAATTATTGGTCTCACTGAGTCCAACGTCAAGGCGCTCTTTGATAATTATTGGTCTCACTGAGTCCAACGTCAAAGCGCTCTTTGATAATTATTGGTCTCACTGAGTCCAATGTCAAGGCGCTCTTTGATAATTATTGGTCTCACTGAGTCCAACGTCAAAGCGCTCTTTGATAATTATTGGTCTCACTGAGTCCAACGACAAGGCGCTCTTTGATAATTATTGGTCTCACTGAGTCCAACGTCAAAGCGCTCTTTGATAATTATTGGTCTCACTGAGTCCAACGACAAGGCGCTCTTTGATAATTATTGGTCTCACTGAGTCCAACGACAAGGCGCTCTTTGATAATTATTGGTCTCACTGAGTCCAACGTCAAGGCGCTCTTTGATAATTATTGGTCTCACTGAGTCCAACGTCAAAGCGCTCTTTGATAATTATTGGTCTCACTGAGTCCAACGTCAAAGCGCTCTTTGATAATTATTGGTCTCACTGAGTCCAACGACAAGGCGCTGTCTAATAATAATTGGACTCATTGAGTCCTAATACAAGGCGCTCTTTCATTATTATTGAATTCACTGAGTCTAACACCAAGGCGCTCTTTCATAACTATTGGACTCTGTCAGACCACATGTATCTTTTGAGGATATTTTTTTAAATGACATGAAAACACACAAAACTGGGTTTTTGTAGACAAAAATACAGAGCTTAGGTTTAGTCGAAAACACATACAAAATATATACAAGGGCAACGTATGGGCTTTTATGATTCTTACGAACGTATACTTCATTAAAACACACTAGACTGTAGTATCTAACGTCAATATCCTGAAATCATGATGTCATGTGTGTGACATATTACCAATAAAAAAGCTAACTATCAAGCGCTACTAAATCAATAATGACATCATATCAACAATCAATTGTAACAGTAGAATCTTGGCACGTGACATCCTAAAGGTTAGACGATATAACTGAATCTAATACCGTCATATATATCAGCATATTAAACTTCTGGAATATATTTTGATTACCTAATTAAAGTACAGTGCATATAATAATTATGTATCAACAATGTTTATCATCCACAATGTCAAATATAGCCATAAAACATCATCACTTCCATTCATAAGATTTGTTTATAGTATCGACAACTAAGTGAAAGAAATGATCATAATGGTTATTATATAACAGACTGTTTAAATGAATATAAATTAATATTTAGACCTGATTGTGATAAACATGTACGTCCTTTTTTATTAATGCAATGAGAAATAGTTAACATTTACATAACCGGCTCTACAGTCCTCGATCCTAGAGTTTCTTACGTCAAAATTGGCAAAAGTACGAACATATTTGGGGACAAAATGTACCTAGTAATATCAACCTACCTTATTTGTCAAGTAACCGTAAACATGATTATGATCGTGGAGTCGAATCTTCCTTCGTATTCTCTGAAGTGGTGTTAAGATAAAAGGGCCTTCGATCTACCTATCCTATTAAAAAACACCATAAACATGGCAATTAAGATTCTGTCCATTTCTTTTGACTGTTGCTGATTATAAGCATTGATTATTAAAAGGTAGTTCACCCCTAGTGGCTAAAACCTGAGTGGAGAGATTTTTATAAATCTTTAACATTTGTATGTATTTCTATCATAGACAATATTTAGCCGTGAGCTTTAAAAAATCAATGACAAAACGCCGCTGAAGATAACCATATATCTGTAAACTTTCCTTCTCTGGCAAAATAAAGGACAGCTTTACAATTCATTGAAGCGCGTGTTAACATTTTTCACTCGTGGGATAAATGAGCATCGTCCATGTTAATTTTGATGTGGTTGGTGTAATAACGTCACAGCACCAACAACAAAAAAACCAGCCTGAATACAATTTAAGTATAAAAAGTAAGAAAATAATTTTAATTACAAATCTCTTTTTTTTGTAAAATTTCACTAAAATTTGATAGGTCTAGACTAGGTGTCAACGGTAATCTCTCACTCTTCATAATGACACGCAATTTCGGTATAATACTTTCACATCACAGTAAAGTAAGACCGACTAAATGGGTGTACGATATCAACCAGCGGGTTTTTAAAACTTTTATTCAAGTTTTATTATGTTCAAAAGGTTAAAAGAAATAAGAAAGTTAAAAGTAATAATAATAATAAGCACGTATTGCTGGACCGGATGCCAACTTAACAGTGACAATACCTCTATATTGAGACCTATACTCTCGGTTCAATTAGTGGTCTTAATGTCAAAGTTATACAATGCTATTAGAGGACAGCGCTTGTTTATCTGTTGTTTAAAGGGCTATTCGACTTACAGCTATGGTTATTTCAGAGGCGCCCCTGCAGCTAGAGGGAATATAAGATACAGGAGAAACAGGCATTAAAATCCATACACTTTTTGATTTAGTAGTTGTTCCTGGTTCTTTATCGGCCTAGGTGTAAAGTGCCGATACACGCCTCGCCTCTTTTTTCCTGTCATTGTCTAGACACAGTGCTTGGCTCGGTAGCTGGGATGGGGACACTGAACAAGCGTCTGTGAGAAATCCCGAAACAAGCGTCTGTGAGAAATCCCGAAACAAGCGTCTGTGAGAAATCCCGAAACAAGCGTCTGTGAGAAATCCCGAAACAAGCGTCTGTGAGAAATCCAGAAAGATAGAGCCGAGAATCGAACACACGATCTTTCCTTTAGAAGTCCAGAGTGTTACCACTCGACTGGACCACCTAGCACCCCAAAGGATATCGATAACCATGTCTGAAACGGATTAACTACGACAGAGTGACTGTCTGTTGTTGGTATTATAAGACGTTCTCACGAACAGAACGCGCTCGCTTCTATTGACTGAAATGTGAAGAAAGAAGCGTTCTCCGTTTAAGCGTTAGAAATTGTTTTCGTGAAACTGAAATTTTCAAAATGACTTGCAAGTTATAAGAATTTGAACTTCGAGAAAAGAAAAAATGTATCAATTTATTTTGGTAGATCATCGGTTGATTTTGAATAAATCTTAATTAATATTCCTTTTGAACTATTTCATTACCTTGTGAATATAATTAATTCATTTGTGAATACCTACCACAGTTTGGAGCGATCCTTTCTTCCCACGATCCTATATCTAGTTCAAATTAAAGAAAAGTTACTTAGCACTAATAACGCTATCAAAAAATCATTTTATATAAATATATACAACAACTAAAGACATGCTCGAATTGTTCTCTACGAAACGAACCAAATCGAATCAATAAATACAGTACGAAAAAAGCCTCGAAAAGAAATTATTAATGTTTACAGTTTCTTGACAGGACAAAATAAGGACCACCAGTCCGTTTATTTTATTTTTTTTCAAAAAATAATGTTCGTTCTTTGGAGGTAGTATTCGTCCCGAAATATTTTCATACTTCGGATTTTGTTATTTCGAACCCATATGGTCGGCTACCAGAAGTAGGATCGGTTGAATAACCTGAAATACGAATACATTTGTTCAAGGTCTAATAATGGTGTCATAGCGTGCGTACTGCGGAACATTTGAATAACGGTTGTAGCATGATTAAACCACAAAATGTGCGGTATTGTGATGGTAAAAGTCATTTTCAACTATGGTAATAAGCTGGTGTTAGTGCCAGAAAGCTGACGCTACATTAATGCATTGTAAACAAATCCGATTATCGTATGTTGTTACCGCTTTTTTAGCCACTACTTCGATTTAAAATCCTTTCTGTTTGTTTGTATGCTTGTTGAGTTGTTTTTTATGTCACTGCATTATGCTATCTTATGTATCATCATAGGTCATGCATGGGCCGAAGTAACGGGGCCTGCGCTGTTAGAATGATAAAAAGATGTATATTGAGTGCAATAATGTTATTCAAAATTAACTTAAAGCATTCAATCCAATTGTTGTATAAATACACGTTTTTAAGGACCTGAGCATTCACCGGAAAGATGAGTAATACGTCCTTTTAGACTACATGTATCAGTTGAATGGGGTCGATTTCTGTGACATTATTTAATTTAAGTTAATTTGGAGTTTAACTGTGGTGTTATATATACAAGTTATTACAATTTTACAATCACCGGATCCGTTATTAGCACTGCCTATGAGGCCATAATTTTATGGTTTTCAGAATTGTTCTAAATAAATGTACAAACTTTAAAAGTCTTTTTTATAAAATGTGAATATAAAGTTTCTAAATACTAATACTCAGTATTATAATTTTGTTTAATATTATGTCACTACTTCAAATGATTTTATTTTTTATCCTAACTTGTGATTAGTAGAGTATGTAATTATCTTGTCATATTAATGTTTGTTTGTATGCTTATAAAACAGACAAGCCTGTGAACAAAGATTACCCTTGGAAAAGACAAACTGTTGCCCTTATTGACGTAAAGTGTTCTTGTCATTATTATTTTTGTTGCTTTAGTAAACAGTGGTTACTAGGGTTACAGCTACTAATGTTGTTGTTTGTGTTAGTGTCAAAGGTGGTTCAACTGATTTGTTGTATACATGAGAATACGTTATGATGAGATTCTTCATCATTTTATAAAGTAGAAAATCAAATTAACGCATTTCAATGAAAATTTAGTGAAAATTTAACGTCACATCAGGGGTATTCGTGACATTAAATTGTATCATATCGTAAGGTATTTAAAAACGAAATCCACAAATAGCTTGTATCGTTATGCAAATGTGTATGTATGTACTTGAATATTAACTAGTATTACCAATGTAAAGTGAAAGGTGTACATCATAGGGCGTAATATTTCAATTTTGATGAAATTAGGGGAAAAACATGTAAAATACGTTAAACTTGATTTGCTGCAGGTAAATATAATCTTTAACTGCATGATCGTTTATCGTTTTTATCTGCAAAGAAGAAATATGACACGGAGTTTGCAAACAACAGTCGTTTTTAATGTAATGTTTAGTCATTGCTAAAGGTAATTTCAAACTAAACAAGTTGTATTCTGTTTTTTTTGGCTATCCTTTGAATTTCTGATTAGCACGCCAAGATTTAAGTGTCGGTTTCAAATCAAATGTTCGTATGACTAAGTAAGCTACGTTTTATGTTTTTTCTACCTCATCCCAGCTAATTAATTCATGTATAGCTAAAATTAAAAATGTAGAATTGCATGAAAAATCCAGATGCCCCATGTGCTGGAAACATGACAGAGCAGTACTGGTTTCTGGCATTTGGTGATAAAACCATTAATTAGTCATATCAGGAACCAGTGCGATAGACAACAACTAGTATAGAAGGCACGAGAACCGTCCAGAATATATTTTTTCCAATTAGCTCCAAGAACTAGATACATTGTACATATAATTGTTCAAATCTTCTACAGTACAACCTTTCTAATTCTAACTTAAGTGTTCGGACGGATAAATAAACGGTCGGATTACAGAGGTTTTAGGATAAGAAAGTTTTGTTCACTGTTGGTGAACTATGCATTCTTATTCAGTGTACTCCTATTTGTGTAATTACCGTTTGAACTTCATGATCTGTCAGTAGTTGTAAGATATACTAACTTAGATGAGATAGATACTATATGATAATAATACTATATCCTGTTTACACTGCTCAACTTTGATAATCAGTCGACATGGTGCATTCTGAATGTTTTGTGAAACGGACTATCACTTTATTGTTTACTTAACGGATTAATCGTATAATACCACCTATAGTCCCAGTCCCATATATGTGCTGGATAAACAAGGATCTCATCCAGCACGATCCGGGGTTGTGAACAATGTAGCCACCATGTAGCTCCGTGGCGATCCTTGTTGCTCCTGGAACGTCCGGGAATGTCCGTGGTGCTCCGTGAGGCCAACACGGCAGATTTGGAAAATTCAAAACGGCCATGTTATTCAATGACGCTCCGGGGAGATGGCAACATCCGGGGTGGTCCTTGTAGCTGCCGTGTAGGGTCCGAGGACTGCCGTGTCCATCTGTGCTTATATGGAACTAGGGCCTTATTTCATCGCAAGCTTCATGTACATGTATTCTAAAATATTACGACAGTTTACATTTTATGCAGTATATGTCTTTGATTGTCTTAGATATTTTAATGATGTCATATATTCGTAGCCCCTATAGTAAAACATCTAGATGACCGATTATAAAGTTGAACAGTGTAGTTTGATACATTTTCGTACCTAGACAATCTAAAAGGGTTTTCACATTATTTCGTGCGCATGTACTTTGATAAGTCATCTATAACATAATGAAATTTGCAGAATGCATTTATATGGCAGTGTTTTCAATTTCTGTGTACTTCCAAAGCTCCTGAAACGTAAGAGTTATGAACGATATAAATCACATCAAGTTGAATTTTAATAGCTTTTCGTTTTAATGGCTTTTTTATTTCTTCGTACCAGATTTGTGATGGAAATGAACACATCGCTGAACGGCTAGAGCACCATATAAAGAAACGAAGTCTACGAGAAGGTATTTCCAGAAATGCTGACTTTGTTGATATATAAAAAAGCTGAAATTATTCCACATTTGAATAATGAAAATTCGCTTCCGTAGGACAATGTTCTTGTGGATTTTATACGCATGCGTGTATAACCACCGGAAGCCAAATCACTCAGTCAATGATATAATGTGTTTACATTGAAAATGTCATATAGTTCGTTTGTATTTAGTTAAAATAATGTATTGACACATTTCACGCTCTAACAAGTGACTTTATCATCGGTAAACATTTACTAATGTTCTGAAAACCAAGGTTATTATATAGAAACAATTCGTGTATTTGTATATTTAATTTGTTAATTGGAACTTTATTCAATTAACGACAATGAGACACAGTATGATTATTTACTGTGTTATCCACATTCACGTTTGACATTGGAATTTTGTTTTGTCTATTAACGATGTCTATTAACGATGTTTTCGGATGTCTAAATAAAGGTTAACGATTTGGTCGTCACCATATGTGTCGTGAAACTATCAAACAGTTAAGAAAATCTGATGAAATAGTTTACAAAAACAGTAAATTAAAGTGCAATTGATTTTTTATTTTTTCTATTATTTATTTATTTTTATTCGTACATGATGTATATAACTTGTATGTGATTATACTTATATATCTAGTAACTTATTTATGAAGAAATGAATAATGAAATTACTGTTTACACTAATAGAAGATATGAAAATGAAATGCACATGAATGTCCCTCAAAACTCTTCACGGCGTAAAAAGTAAACATCGCAAGTAGTTGACTATCACGACACCTTTTCAAAATGACGCGAAAAGCAAAGAATCGATAGTCCCGAAAACACGAACATTCGAATATCTCCGGCTGTTACATGAGTATTCGAATAATTGCTAATCAGTGGTAATTGAATATAAGACAGTAGAATATATTATCATTTTAATTTAGTTTTGGTGTTTATTGCATTTGGTATTTATTCTAGATGGATACGAGGACTTTAAAACAGCTACTGTAAAACTCTCATACGAAGAAAACACAGAAGGGAACACTCTCGTGTAAATATAACTTTCAAATACTCTTAGGTTCTTTCTCTATTTGGGAAAGAAACTTAATGGGTAAGGTATGAGAACACAATTTTAGTTAACTCGACGATTGTGAAGAATCAGATACACCGAAGTGTTTCTTTTACCCCGGACACTTCATTCTTCATTTCATTTTGTATACAGTGATAACTCCTGACAGGTTATACCCTTACATGAACATTGGACCAAAGATGTCGATTTTCGTCAATATGTGGAGAAAATTGCCATTTTGGGGAGGGGGGGGTAAGTTATAGTTGGAGTGGATTAGAGCGGTTCTACTGTAGTTACTGATCTTTTTCTGTATGAAATCTTAAGAAGATCGTGTTACATTGAATGTGGTGATGCCTACAAACCGTGCACGGTGGGCCTATGTATATACAAGGGATCATTAACTTGGCTTTGACTGTGTTTGCTGAAAGACTTTGGTCCGAGTCCCTAATATCGTGAAGAACGGTCAAACTTTTTATGTCTCCGACCCTAGCTACAAAAAACACAAATAACGTATTACACTGACGAAGATAGTAGATAATGGATCGTAAAACCAAATCACAGTAATCTCTCACTGATAGAGGTTCGTGTGTTCGTGGCCAGCTATCGACCATGACTCTTTATGTGAGAAAGTAGACAGTCGCTTACAGAGGATTGGAGTATAGTACTGGTGCTTCCCAGGAACCATGCTAGGAGAACAGTTCGCCTCATAATTATGACTCTGGTTGTTGAAAGGGGACATAACACTAAAAAATCAATAAATATCTGTATTTGGCTATATATCCATATTGTATTTATCTAATGTACATTTGACAGTGCTCTCTGTTTAATTGCTTTTCAAGATATTTTTTAATATACGTCATTCGGTTTGTATGCAGTGTGGGAATACAGAAGTATCATCAAATTACACATTTAATTTTACAAACCTATCTTGATTCAGTAGCAAAATAACCTTAACTGATGTTTTCTTGTTTTCGTGCAGTATCAAGAGTTCTCAACAGTTTCGTGACAACATGAGATTTAAACACATGCACACACCGGTTGTGCTAAGCGTTAAGGGAGAAAATGTGAATGTTCAAATTACACTGACGCACGCTAAACCTGTGGTCAACAAGAACGCTCGTATTAAAGTTTACAATGGTGACCATGAAACACAGATACATACTGAACACATGGACTGTTATTTGTACGGAACAGTTGACGGCAATACGACTCAGAGGGCTGTTTTGTCGTATTGTGATGGATTGGTAAATATTCATGAGTTTTTAATTTGGTATTTAGATAAAGCAAGGAAAGATTCGTCTTATAACTGTTTCAAATTGACCAATTTCCTGTCACTGACCATTGCAACAATTAATTTCAAGTATGTTTTAGTATTGCGAACAGTATGAACCAAGAAAGCACTGAAGGTGTGTTACTAGTATATTAAAACAGAAAAAGTAACATTTTCGCTCTACTTAGCCTGTCATTAAGTTACACCATGTACCGTAAACATGACATTTTCTAGCCGTAGCAAACATCAAATCTTCATAAAAATCTGTTCTTCATCATGTATTTAAATCTGAAATAGAAGTTTTCACGGAAAGAAACGGGAACGATTAACAAACGAACGAAAAGAAAGACGGTTAGTAACTTCATATTTAGACAAGTGTCCAGACAGAGATAGAATCAAACAACTGAAAGTGCTCATGGCAACTTAACTTATCCTCATTTTCTCCAGATTACAGTATATCAATACATATTACAGTGATTATGTAATCAATGAATTATATGAACTTATATAAACTAGCACTGCTACGTGTATCGGGAACTATTCTAAAATTTCATAGCGACAGTAGAAAACGAAGAGCTTTGGTCCGCATCAAAATTCATAAGCACCGAGCGAGTGAAGGCTATGGCAAAAGACTATAATAACTGCGTATATCGATAAGTATCCAAACAGACGTATTAAACGACTGTTAATATGGATCTGTTTTGCTTTAATAATGAGCATCTTTGCAATGGATGCATTTTTTTCAATGAAACGATTTGACTGGCTGTAATCTGGAGACAAGTTTATATGCTAGAGCTTTATAGCGAATTTCTCAAGTTCTTCAGAACTGAATTTTGGGCCATTATCACTCTTAAGGGTCTAAATCGGACCATAACGAGCCGTATGCACTACCAGCTTGCTAATGTTGTGTTACTGTTTATGTCTGTCAGTCGAAAAGCCTCAAAATAGTTCGTGTATTTGTCTAATAACGTCGTCGTTAGATTAAGTATTCAGACAGTCGTATTAACATAAATTACCATAATTTTAGAAAAATTAGTTTTTTCCATGTACGCTGTTACGTAATCGTGTGCTTATCTGGATTGGCTTATCAAGCGATATCCAATTAAAATGTATTACGTTGTTTCTTTTGTTCACATCAACTGTAAGAGATGTTTCTGACTAATGGACTACGTATATCAATACATGACAGTGATTATATGCAATCAATGAATTATTAACAAGAACATGATTGAATTGAATAGTAAATGTTTTCAGAGCACTAAACCATTCCACATATCTTGTGTTTTGTTTTGACAACAGGAACACATGCAAATGTGCTGATGCAAATCATGAGTAAAATGAATGAAGACTTTAAAAACATTGAATCGAACGAGAATTACCTTTTAAAGAACCGTATATCAATTATTGTCAATTTAACAAAAAAGTGTTATTGAAATATTCTATTCAAGGAATCCCATCTAGTCAGCACTGATGGCATGATCTTGGAACGGGTAAAATTACTTACAACGCCTAGTTATGTATCGTTAATGTGTTTTGGGGATCAATCATTTATTCGTTTAACCAAACAGGCCTCTTAACGCAGTGCTTCTATACAGTTTAAGAAAGCTTTAGTGTTGTTGCACTAAAACACGGTTTTGGTGAATTCCAATAATTGTCCCAAATAAGAGTAACTTCATTAATCAATATTTTACTCAATTCATTAGCAAACAGTGGCATTCGAGAGGAAATAAATACTGCATACGAATCTTCACTATATCTGAGATCACTATAACTATGTTTTATTGTATTTACATTCTGTATAGGCCGGTTGGTTCGATACTGCCAATGGAACTTACAACATTGAGACGATAGATTTTACGGAAGGTGTTGAAACAGTCGCTATTGCGAAAGGAACTACAGGCGGTGTCTATGATGATATAAAGGTCTCGCACGCGGAAAATACACAAAAGATAAGGGGTGAGTCCAATATAGAATCCTGATAAATTTATGTATTAAAACGGTATACCACGTGATTATAGACCTTGTTGGTGGTCTTATAAACACGTGTATGTTGTAATATTATTACGAAAATTATAACTCCATATTCACAGGTTCAGGGAAGACGCGGAAGAAAAGGGATTTGGGTGATGTCCTCACTGTAGAAATGCTCGTGATACTTGATGAGCAGTATATTGAAGGTTTGGTAGTAAGGGGCTATGAAACGGAAAAGCAATGGATCAATTTTATGACCCTCAAATGGATGGGGGTAAGGAATTACATAAACTTATCTAATTTTGTAGCATACCAACAAACGTAAACAAACGATTTAAAGTAAAAAAGAAACACCATTACTACATGCGTTTGTTAAAGGCATATACTATTAGGCAATGTAGATAGGATAATATAAAGAAGATTAGAAAACTACTTCTTTATGATCAGTCTATACACCATATACAATTTTGTCACTTATTCAGCCAGCATTTTATTAAAATACCTAGTTGTCCCAGTGCAAAATAAAATATTTCTATATAAACTTAAGTGCTGAAATTCTATCATAAATTCAGTGCGTTTGAAACAGCTTTGAATTCCGAAAGAAATTTACGAACAATTAGTTTTTTATGTAGTTACTAAACTGAAGGTTGCTTAAGCCCATAATAAAATTGCCCGGCTTTCAGTTACGCGAAGTACGCTTTTTTTACTCGACCCTAAGATAAGAATTATTTTGACACGAGGTATATACATGGTTAATACAACACTATGTAGTGAACAACAAGAGCATTATCACTAAGTCCCACACACCAGGGATAACACATTGTGGTCCCAAATGTATCTCATAGTAAATACAAAGTACTGGGAACGTATCGGACCTCGAACTCACGAAATATGTTGGTCAGGAAGCCGAGATCATGACTATTGTTGTTGTCTTTTTCAGGTTCAGAAAGAATGGAGTGATCCAGACCTGTTGTATGAGATTATTATAGACGTCGAGGAAATTATCTTCTATCGAATTAATCCGGTAATATATGTACATGTACACTTTATTAATCAAAAGCTTTTGCATATAATTTACTTAGCAAAGACAGCATAATTATAAGAAGAAAATCACACAACCTCTTACTTGTAGATAAAACGTTTTATATTGCGCATCTATTGTCAGATGTCGGCAAAGTTTAACAGGTAATACTGACGAATTTTTAAAGATTTTTTAAACAAGAAAAAAGCATTTTGATGTCTCTTTATTCAGAAGTTTTTAATACATGGTATTGTATCGTGGTACTGTATTTTGAACTGCTATTTTAGCCTCCGTAACAGTTTTTGTTTAGGTTTTACCTTATTCGTTTAAGTTCGAATTGTTAGTTTTCAGTAACATTTTGCAGAAATATTTATCGCAAGAAATGTCTTTAAAAAGACAGTCGCGAAGTTTTTTTTTGGTGTTATTATTACTGTTGAAACAAAAAAATGACTTTATTAAATTCCTAAAATGTCGTTAGAGTACCGTGTGAACACCACTTATCACATGATGCAAAGAGCTAGCAGTCCAATAAGGTCACGCATTAAAATGTTGATACTAGGTCAGCTAAATAAATTACGCATTTAGTCATATCATTATATCAATTCAAATAAATGTAAAATATTTGTCAAGAATAGTAAATAACTTTATTTTGACCGCATAAGAATACATTTTCGTACATTTTTACTTTACTGATTTTACATCTACAAGAAGTACGCATTTAATAATTGCAGACTCTCTGTACGTTGGTGTGGTTCTCATTATTCCTCTGAACCATCCAATAGAATGAGGAATTTCTACTGAATAATTAATACGACATGCCAAGAAATATAGGTCAAAAGTGAGCTTAAACACCATCGCGAAAAAAAAATTGCATATTGTTTTAAGTTTTAACCATAGTATTCGTTTACTCAATCATACGGTTGTTAAGAGTTTTGATAGCCAGTACTCCCACCACATGTAAAACTATTACATCTGATAGTATAGGTCATTGCATCTCCAAAAGTTGTTTCCAGTAAGAATTATGACTAGGTATTAGATTATTTTCGATTGTCTTGTACTGTTTTACTTGACTTCAAAGTGTGCTGAATCTTTTAATTTTAGTTATGGTACTTCCCAACACCATCTAACTTAGGTGAGACACTGAATAGTATCTGCATTGATGGCCATATCAACGACAATGCATTTGGAAAGTTCGACCTCATTTACTTGTTTTCAACGTAAGAAAACGTATTTCAGTCTCTTTGTTCTGTTGCTATTTGATATCTTCTCTTTGTTCATCCCCTCTTTGTTAATCCACTCTTTGTTTATCCTCTCTTTGTTCATCCTCTCTTTGTTCTATTGCTATTTGACATCCTCTCTTTGTTCATCCTCCATTGTTCATCCTCTCTTTGTTCATCCCTTCTTTGTCCATCCTCTCTTTGTTCATCCTCTCTTTGTTCATCCTCTCTTTGATCATCCCCTCTTTGTTCATCCTCTCTTTGTTCATCCTCTCTTTGTTCATCTTCTCTTTGCTCATCTTCTCTTTGTGCATCCTCTCTTTGTTCATTCTCTCTTTGTTCTTTCTCTCTTTGTTCATCCTCTCTTTGTTCATCCTCTCTTAGTTCATCCCCTCTTTGTTCATCCTCTCTTTGTTAATCCCCTCTTTGTTCATCCTCTCTTTGTTCATCCTCTCTTTGTTTATCCTCTTTGTTCATCCTCTCTTTGTTCATCCTGTCTTTGTTCATCCTCTTTGTTCATCCTCTCTTTGATCATCCCCTCTTTGTTCATCCTCTTTTTGTTCATCATCTGCTCTTTGTTCATCCTCTTTGTGTTCATCCTCTCTTTGTTCATCCCCTCTTTGTTCATCCTCTCTTTGTTCATCCCCTCTTTGTTCTTCCTCTCTTTTTTCATCCTCTCTTTGTTTATCCTCTTTGTTCACCCTCTCTTTGTTTATCTTGATGTTTTGAGTCTGAACATTGGTTGGGATGTCTGCTGTTATCGAATCTACAATTACGCCAAACCCAGCTCCATTTTCTGTAATTAATTCTACTATTCCCGGGTTTTCTCATACCTTTTTCTACAGCACTTTCTTCGCATCTTTTGTTCATTCTCATTATAAGCAACAAAAAAATAAATTGTGAAAAACGTTTCCTTTTCTTTTCATTCATATCCATTAAAAATGGCTTCATTCTCAGCTTTACTACTGTACCATTATGGCGAATATCCAAAATGTAACAAGGAGTACGCAACATACTAATATTTATCAGACTTCTTAAAGAGGCATGCCCTGGAACTGAAGCGTCTCGAATAGCAATCAAATCGGTGTCATTTTAATGCCTAAATCAAATAATGAAAACCCTGTAAACTATTTACAAAATATCCAGCTAGTTTACTCAAAATACACATTTCAAAAACCTGCCGATTTCGGCCTCAGAAATTATCGTCATTTTCACAACCCGACCCTTTCGGTATCTGTCAAAACAAAATGTCAACAAACTGAAGTGGTAAGTATTGCTCATGTCATGTTCACTTAAAAGGCAGCGCACATGCTTAGTTAAACCCTCAGAGGTATCGGAAATATCGTTGTCGTCAATAAAAAGCTGACATCCTTTTATTCAAACCGACATACAAATACCGACGCGCGCGTTATATAGGGTCATTTTTGAACGCACATTCTTCTTTGACTTTCGGTAATAATTGTTTTTACAAGTGATAAGCGCATTTTGGTGTATGAAGAAAAGGCACAGCAGTTCCTGGACATGCCCCTTTAAGTTGTGGAAATATGAATTTTTGAATAATTCCTTACATTTTCTTTACTTTTCAAAGGACATCAGTTTCAACAGTAAGAGGTAAGGCAACTATCGGAGGCATATGTCAATATCAGAAAAATTGTGCAGTGTCTACCGGCTTCGATCCACTTTCTCATTATGTAACCGCTCACGAACTTGGTCACACGTGAGTATTGAAAGTATAGCAGTATGGTACATGTAAATATTTCTATAAATAAATTGGCTGTGATATTTTCAAGCCCGAATAATTCAGTTGGTAGAGTTCATGACTCGCAAGCGGGGGTCGCGGGTTTCTATCACAGAAGATTGTATTATTTGATGTCCAAGAATAGGCACTGCCGAGGCTAATAAAGTCCACATCAGGATTTCAATACGATGTAGTAGTTCCAAAGATTCTCCATGCTAGGCATTCCAAACGGGTCTTCCGATGACTTTAAAGTATCTTATAATTATCTATAGACATACATATATACACAAACATCTATCACCATGTTAGACAACAGGTCCCTATAGGCCTTACTCATACGTATACTATAATGTATATGGCTCATAATATTATATGAAAACCATATTAAAACCGCCCCCGCGGTGGGAACACAAACTCCACCCGGGTTGTTTCCATCCCTCGACACAGAGGGACGAAAGAACAAAATACGAAATGCGTCTATCTTTGTGTGATGAATATTGATCTGGTTCTATTTTTAGAATGGGAAATTCCGAAATATCCATTAAATATCAAGTTTCACTGTTGAATATGACATTTATGTCATATAATGGAACCAAAAAAATCAAAATGTGTTTATTTATAGTTCCTATGATAAAATCGATAATGACGTAACGATAGAAGAATGTACAGTAAACCCCCAGATAATCGGACTCCATAGCAACCAAAATTTCCAAAAAAATCGGACGATTTTTCAAGTCCCATTTTTTAGGGAATTTATCAGAAGTTCTAAAAAATCGGAATTCTCCGAAAACGAGATTTTAGCCGATTCCGGAAGGGGTCCAGTTTTCAGGAGTTTTATTGTAATTACGATGCTATTGCATTTAGTACATACGTCTGTATTTCCAATCATAAACTCTTAACTGTCCTTAAGTTACTTTAACAATTTAGCGGATTGTTTCAGTTTTAGCTTGGAACATGACCTTGATGTCGGTTGCGGAAGTGCGGATGGACTTATGGGATACGTTGCTACAACAGGATGGAGTATATGTAGCATCGAAGACATGTCGACATATATTGAGTAAAATTTCTCTCTATTATTCTGATATATCTATTTGATTTCTTTCTGACTACTTTGGATTCCTTATGAAGGACGACGTAAACATATCTTGCCTATTATGCTAAGCAGCCATTTTGGATATTACAAGATTGGTCCGTGATCATATTTGACTCCAATTGTGCAAGATGTGATTATGTAATCAAAACAAATGGAAAATATTACATTGCCCCAATATCAACCAAAACATGTGTTTTGCACTTGTACGAAACATTGGTGCACTTTTATTTTTATAATTTCAATGAATTTTAACATACTGCAAGTATCATTTTACAGAAAAAGTTTTTCAGATCGTTTCTACGTCTATGCACCCGTCTGTACATCCGTTTATTCTTCCGTCTGTTCACCCGTCTGTTGGTCCGGCGATTGTTCTATGGTATTTTGTTTATTCTTCCAGAAACCTTCCAGGCCGGGTTGCTTGTTTATACGATGATAACATTTCATTTGATAACGATTCTGCTGGTATAGACGTAATAGAGGCATGGCCAGGTGAGTAATGGACATTCACGGAAGAATACGTGATTTTGGTTTGACCTTTTTTCTGAAGACTGAAGTGAATATTTCAGTGATCGCTATTAACTTTACTGCAAAATTAAAAAAATAACAAACATAATTTTAGATGATTTTCCTTTTTTCAAAGAGGACTAGTGTCGCCCCAGCAGCTAGGGTAATTGTGCGACCTTTCCAGATTTTGTGGTGGTGGACGATCACAGAGGTACACCTGGGTAGTAACATTGACCTCTGTAAGATGATCTTTTAAAATAGGTACTGAATTGTTGTGCCATCAATACAAAGCGCTATTATTAATAGTTTCTAATAGTATTATCGTTTCTAATTAAAGGCATGGTGTATAATGATGACGAAATGTGTAAAATGTTATTCGATGATGATTACGTATATAGAGATGTGCCAGGAAACGACCCGGTAGGTTACCATAACACGTCAATTATGTATAAAGGACTAAAAAATACTACTTTAAATATATTGCTTTGAAAACCATCAAATATTAATACATTACCAAGTTTCCATGAAGAACAACTAAACAGAATACTTTGATTGGAGTAAGTGCGTGTGCACCAGTGTTTTACTGCACTTTAACGTAAGCAATGTTGATATTTAGTTACAATTTTGAATAAGGCTTCTAAGGGATATCAATGAATTGCAGTTTTTGATGAACCTAAAAGTTCATTAAATGTTCGAAATATGCATTGAATCATACGAAATTTGTCTCCGTTGGTGAACAGTTATGAGCACCAACCCAAACTGCGCTAAGTCAGAAACCAACGCTGAACCTACTTTCGCATGTGAGGAAGCTGTCGAGCTAGCTGACAGGAATGGTGGTAGTTCTATCTATGTCTACGCCTGTGTTCTACCTTCATTGTACACTCAACTGTAAAAGTCGCTGGATAAATCTGGCAAAGGATACACACTATAGTAATATTTTTTAAATATTTTCCAGTATGGTTGTGTTGGCTTTTCCTGTATAAATATGAACCTAACTTCAGAACAGTATGGGGTCAGCTACCAAGAGTCCGACCCGGTTGCCGGAAGATATTGTGCTGACGAAATGGTGAGTCTGTTCGTTAATCAATTTAACCTGTGGCCTGATCCATAATAATCGATGGAAACGAAATAGAAACGAAGAGCTAATATTTACTAGGGGCTAGCATATTGAAGGGATTGTGTATAATGTTTATTTGGGCCTAAAATGGCAACACGAACCAAAATAACATATAACATATTTGATCGTACTGCGCGCATCGGATTACTACAGTATTTACTAACAGTACACACATTTCAAAGAAGGATGACGTCATTATTCACGTACTGTATTTATATGCTAAATAAGTCTGGTTTCTAACTTCTATTGTAAACAAATGGAAGTAATCATTGAATTCATGAACGATGCGATGATAACTGTGAGTCAGCCATATATTTATAACAGTGGTTGATCGGGAAATTTTAATTGGTTAATTTAATGCTTTTAACTTTTTTCGCGCATGTCTCCATGTATGAGATATTACACTGTGAACCAGTAAAAATTCCAGTTGATAATAGAAAATGTGTAACATGTAATAAGTTAGAGGACGAATATCATTTTGTGTTAGAATGCAGTATGTATGTGGATTTGAGAAAACAATATATTCTGAGAAAATTTTGGGTTAGACCAAGTATGTTTAAATTCATTGAATTAATTAATAACGAAAATAAAAAGATCATTAGAATTTAGGAACTTATATTCACCATGCTTTTATGTTTAGAAATTCTGTACAGTGTTCCCTCTCTTGAGCAACATTTTGCGGAGACCGGCAGATTGGTTGTTGTAGAGAGGGAGTTGTTGTAGAGAGGGGACAGTTCATTACAGAAATCTGTATAGAACTGTATAGATAATTATTAAATGTGTTTATACATGTATAATGCATATTGTGTATGTTTATTCATATGCACTGAATCATTATACATGTTGTGTGTATAATTTCATTCATATAAAATACTGTTCTTATTCATTTATTCAATTGTTAATGTAAACAAATCAACTTCATAGTTTTCTTTGGATTATATTGTTTATATATGTGCACAAATGGACTTTGGCAGATTTATCAACTTTACTAAAAAAGTAACAAAAGAACACATGAACTGTATTTAATTTACATGTTACTGATTAATATAAGAAAGTAGATCATATTTTATTTTGTTGTCATTATATGAGTGAAACAATATGACCTTCTCCATATGTATATTTATAAATGCATATACAATAATTTAACGTGTTATGATAATTGTTGCTGTAATTGTTAAAATATATATTTGAATCGTTATTTAAAGTTCCATTAGCTTTTTGCTATAGAAAAATATATGCAATGGGACTTTAGTATACGCAAAATGCATATTTAATTATTTCATATTAATAAAGCAATGTATGTATTAGCATTTGTGTGCATTATATTTGCAATTGAATTTGATTATGTCACACTGTCTGTTTATAATTAATAATTACATGTATAATGTCCTCATGTATTTGTAAATGCACAGGTTTTAATAAACTTATCTATTACATTCCGCAAAAGTAGAATATATGAAGAGACAGGTAATGCAGACTATAATAATTGTATGTTAATTCCTGAACTACTTTTGGTGATGGGGAAACATGCATCAACATACTGAAAGCACATTGAACGGGCACAACTTTAACAATTGCATGGCGGGTATAGAAAAGCGTAGTACTTTGGTCTGCATCAAAATTCCTGCGCGAACTATCATTTGGTTTCCAAAACTCAGCCCAATACCTCACTCTACGAAGAAATTAAACTTTTAACTACTTTGTAGTTCCGAACAGCAGCAGACCCTTCGGAGCTTTAATTATTTACGCCGTGGGATCGTAGTGAGAACGCGACCTTAATTAGTGCGACAGGGGTTTTAAGTCGAGTTCATGTCCTAACAACCTCCAATTTCCTTCATGGTCCTGTTCTTTATGAAGAAACACTTTGATGACGGTAGCCGTATTACAAAAATACCTCGATGTAGTGAGTGCATTTGGAAACTAAAATCGGTCCTAAAGCAAGGTTATATATAAAGAACTACAAAAGCAATGTACTGCAAACTGGTCCGAAATCAACTCGCTGCTATAAGAAGTTGATCATAACATTGAATTGGTTGCTAAGTGATGCGTTACTATATATATCTAGGTGTGCTCGTGGAGCAAAATGAATGGACAATACCAGTGTATACCTTGGAACGATACTAACATAGATATGTTCGCGAAAGTTCAAGGTGGGTGGACGGAATGGAGTGCTGTTTCTTCTTGCTCACGTACATGTGGATCTGGTGTCCAATACAGACAAAGAACGTGTACAGATCCCGCGTAAGTATTGCAGTCCGATTTTCATAGAACTATTTCTGTTCACCGAAGATGGACTGACCTGTGATCACTAGCCCCTTACTTATAAGAACTTAGCCATACATTAAATAAACTGACTAGGAGATTAGTTTCCTTGTTGGCAAATTTATCTTCATATGATGAAGTCTTTTGTAAAAATTTACATTTATCAATAAGCAGATAAATATAAGGTTTTCATAAACATTCATAATACATACTAAATATTGTACGAAATCGTAAACTTTAAACCGATCTTTATTGGCATTGGTATACAGTTGAACACAATCGCTGTGATAGTGAACGCGGATAGAGTGACATGATTATAATCCTTCAACCAGGCTTTTCTGTCTGTAATTCAATTATTTGTATGTAGTGCAATATTGATATATCGACGTTGTTTTCCAGTTCCCCATGAGTTCATTATTAGTTTACTACCCTGTCCTTCAGTATAAAAATGTGTCAAACTAGCCTGTACTTATACTAAGGAAAGAGAGTTTTGTTCCATGTTTATTATTGGTTGATAAAAACATAATTAGCTAAACCACATAGCGTGCTTAGTATGCTAGTCTTTATAATTCAAACAGTAGTAATACGATAGTAATACAATCACTATAAATAGAGAAAATTATTTTCACCTACGTATCCTTATTGCTTTGGTTATGTGACTCTAAACAATAGTAAACACGCCTGTTCATCCAGATTAAATATATTGCGGAGTCTTCATAAAAAACTGTGCTTTCTTTTCCCACTAGGTTTAGTCCCTTCTGCTTGTTTATATGTTTTCAGGCCTCATAATGCACCCCGTTGTGAAGGTAGTGGGTTCACGGTAGAACTCTGTAATACACAGGTAATTACCATTATTATTCATACCTTACTTAAACTATTTACAACACCATCCATGTTATCTTTGTCAGATTATTCTAAAACAAAACATGCCATATTATGAATTTTATCGTTTAGCATTGCAATTTTTACGTGGAATAATTTCTTTTGAAATATTCTGATAAAGATTTTACAAGTAATCCTAGATGTACACTTTAGAATAATGGTATCTGACCTATTTAATGTAAAACAGAATGCTTAAGAATCTTAGACCTGTGACTTGTAATATACTAAATTGTGACACTGGAAATCATTCCAGCCATGCGAAGACGGCAGTTCAGACGATGGTGCTGGTGAAACATGCAAGCACTGGAAAACAAATTCTTTGTTTGAGGCAATCGGCAAAGATTCATCCAATTACTTGAATACCGGATCAGCATTTAGTAGTGTTGGTGAGATATAATATTGATCCTTCAATGTGTATGTTGGAGTGTTTATTTCGGTGATTTTGGTAAAGATAACTAAAACGAGCGTTAGCGACCTTAGCTTTCTTATTACGAAGAACACCCAAATACACTAGTTGCTCCGCATGCGAAGTGTCACCTAAGTCGACATTTATATATATATATATATATATATATATAGAGAGAGAGAGAGAGAGAGAGAGAGATCACCGGTTTTATGTTCTATTAAAATTCGAATGTCAAAACAATCCTTGTCGTTGATTGGATAAGACAGTAGGGCGAGGACTAACAGATGGTCATGCCTTGCTATTTTATGATGTGATATTTATTTCAAACATAAGGCATATGAAGCCCAAAAGTTTACAGTGCTTGTATAATTTACATTACATGTACATTAAACATTATGCATTAGATCGCAGAACAGTTGGTCAACAAGTCGGAGGCGATAGACCGAGGACAACAGTTTAACACTCACCACGACACCGAGGACCACAGTTTGACTGTTGACCATGACAATTGCCCATGAAATAATCATTTTATTACCTAAAGCATTATAAAAAAATCTGATTTGACATTTTTTTACGAAATCACCAAATTGTTGTTTGTTTAACATAAAAATCATATAGTAAACGCTTGCAGTGCTAAAAGACATAGCCGTACTATAGTCCGAACTGCAATCTGTACGTCTTGACCGGAATGTTACCAAACGTTCATTACGGAAACACACCCAAGGCAGTCAACAGTCGATGTTGTACGGTCAACGACTCAAATTACCAATCCTGGCTATATCCTACATTTTGGTAAAAACTGCAAACAAATAACAAATTCATATGTTTATCATGCGCTGGGTTATAAAAAGTATTTTAATTTACAAAAACATTTTTCTCTTGTTGTTTGGTGCACGTCTTGTGTTCGCACGTGTCCAACTGTAACTGACTGTTTGTGTGCTTACATAAGATAGAAGATGATTTCTAGATGCACTTGCATATTCACATATTTGCAGTCATTTTACCCACATGTAATAAAGAAAGTTTAGGGTCAATGTGAGACCATACTTACAAAATCAGTACATCTAAGATATCTATCATAGAAAAGGGCGGTTGGAGCGACTTACTTAACTTTATCCGAATTATCACAAGAACTTTTATGCTGTCACTTGACCCACATCACGTTAAACATCACGTGCCATTTATGCAGCCATATTAGCCGCGACTGGGGTTCAGTGGTGAGTATGCTCGACCCGTAACCCTGCCACCCGGGTTTGAATCCTGGCCACGGCAGGTTATACCCTTCTATGTAAACTTAACAAAATTGTCTAAGTTGCCGCCCCCTTATGGAAGGGTACTGTTAGAAAACAGCCAAGGAAAACTTTTTAGATGAACCGGGCGCCGTACATGACTGAAAATTAATATTGTTGATAAAAACGGCATGAAACTGAAACAAATCAGGTATATAAGTGTTTATACATTGTAGTTAATGCATAAAAGTATTATTTGACGGCAGATCTGGGACAGTGTGAGGTACAATGTGACACTATTGATGGATACAATGCTGGATCTAAAGAAAGGCACGGTCTTATGCCGGATGGGACACAATGCACTCCTTCATCGTTGACGTCTAACGCTGATATATGGAAGCTACCAAGATGGTCCGGCATTACAGGACGTTGCGTCAAGGGTTACTGCCAGGTACACAACTCACTGATATTAATGTCATTTCCAAAGAAATTCACATCCTTTGTCAACCGCATTTTACTTACAGTCAAGCCATATTTGGGAAAGACATAATGTGGCTTTGTTGACAGGTGGCATTTATTGGGAGGTCATTTTGTACTAAATACGTCTAGTAATCAGTAATTATTTTTTAAAGAATGGCATTATTTCACAGGGTAGCCTTTATTCGGAGGTAGCCACTAATACATTGACTGCATTAGACAGTTAATCTTATTATTGTTCCTAAATTGTGCATCAGTGTAAACCCTGTCCTCCTTAAGCACTAATACCCATAAGTATAGCTTAAGGTCTTCAGCGTACCCGGTTTACACTGTTATAGGACGGGTACGCTGAAGACAATGCCGTTAGGAAAGCTTACCAATAATCGTGTCAGGAATCTGACACGCTCGTATTGGTTTATCCTGCATGCAATGGGGTAAATTGAAGTATATTCCGACAGAAAAATATATAATCTTTTTATATGGAAAGTATCGAAGAGATAAACCTAGTTTTACACATAAAACAACCTAAGAAATTCAGGTAGGTCTATAATTTCATCACTACGCCGCCATCTTGCCATAATGTTTAGTCACGTGACCACGAGAGTCGCCCGCACGAACCGGTAAGAAAGCAATGCCATGTGCTTTTAACCCCGCAGCATTTGTCAGCGGCAGCATCTGTTTACAAATATCTTATTTGTTTAAAAAAGACTTCTTGAGGACCAATAAATAACTCATTACTACTTATAAACAATAATTACTCTTTGCTCAATGTATTTACTAAAAAAAAAGGAAATAAACAAAAAAATACGAAAAAAATCCCCAACCATAATGTATCAAATGTCATGTTTTCTAAGCGGTTCGCGCGAGTGACGTCATACGAGATCTCACGATGCTGTTAAGTTTCATGGCGGATGAAAGTTGATGCAAATGCTATTTCGCATTGAAAGAAGCAAATTTGTTGGCTGTATTGATATTTTAACTTTGTATAGGGTATAAAGCGATAGTTAAATAATTGCTTTATCGATTTATGGCCAAGATTTATTTGAAAAAAAAGGTATTTGCGTATTTAAACGAGGCTACAATAATGTTTGTTATTCTGGTAAGGTTTCGTAACGGGTCTGATCCAAAACTTTAATGCCGCATAAAAAGCAAAAACATATTAAAAAAGCGGCTTTTAAAGTTTTGGAAGCCAGAACTACCATAAGTACTACTCCGTTTGAATTTTTCGAATCAACATTGGAGGAAGCAAAGACCAAGATCTTGCATAACACAGAACAAATCATACATAAAGATGTGGCGATTTATGTCGGGTTATTATATGACCATCCTTCGAACAAACATATAGTGATTTCCACGACACGTGTTAACGTGTCTAATTTTTCTATCATTGAATTATGCTGTTTTTCAGGTCACGGCCGACTCGGTCAAATACCGATCGACCATTGATTGTTTAGTCATGAACATATATCATTGAATTTGTTTCTAATGTTTTGCCTTGTGTTGTTGTTAAAGATCGACTAAATCGCAGTGAACCTGCAAATAACCAAAAAGGCAATTCGTGTACATGTTTTTATACAGAGATATTGTACTAATTTTCTGGACACGTTTTAGCCATTAGACTGTACTTTCGTAACTGGAGAATCACGGAATGATGGTTGCGGGATATGCGAAGGGGACAACTCCACGTGTCAACCATTTGACGCCGTGTATGATACAGACATCGCCACAGGTACGTAACACTACAAGACTCGTTTTGTTAAATCTTCAATAATGGCATTACTCAAATATACTTGTATACTATAAAATTGGCCATGAAATTCTAGAATTGTGAGTATAGTCACGTCTTTTTTATTTATATTGTATTTAACAAAAGTGTAAGCTACAAACAAGTATTCCTGTCCGTTTAAGTTAGACTGAAACTTTTCTTATGTTTCTAAATATTTACCCAATAGCATATCACTGTGATACAAGGCTACACTATTTAAGTTGCAATATGTCACTGATGCCAAGTGCACTAGTTGAAAACTTTGCTATTTTAGTGTTTTCATCTATTCCTTGGTGAACACTTTGTTCGAAAGCAATGTCTCGCAATAATGTAGGCCTAGATTATGTCGTCGTCTATTTATTTATTTGTATTATTATTCAGGTGTTACAGATACAATTACTATCTTGCCAGCCAAAGCATCGCTGATACAATTCCACTTTCCATACAACAATATGAAGAAGTACTACTTAGGTATGTACAATCTCGTATAATCTCTCGTGACAAATTCAATTATAAGTCTTATTACAATAATTAATTTTTCGACCTGTATTTTATATTTATCCTATACATCAACTGGATAAATAAACTACATGCACATGAATACCAAGACCATTTTCCCTTGTCTCAAATATGATCTTAACTTCTAGGAGATTTACTGTACCTGCATTGTTTCGCTGGTGTTTATAAGCACACCAGCTATGTTTACTTGGTGATTTCCCAGCTTCAACGGTAAAAGAGACGCCAGGCGAACACTGGGTATAGGCCCATTGACATTTTGTAAGCGATCTGGACAGCTTAAATCCTCACATGTGAAATTTAGTTTCGGTTTGACTTCAAACTGACAGCATTGAGGGTCTAGAGATAACTATTCAACGACCATATAAACCTGTATGAATAATGAAACTAATGGTTAGATGCCAAATACTAGTAATCATTCTTTATGTATGTTATTTTCAAGTCACTTAGTATAATTATCATGCCTTAGGTTATAAAACAGTTTGTTTTGATGGCATTTTTACCCAAAAAAAATTCTTGTTTTTCATGGTGCGCGTCTTGTGTTCGCACGTTTACAAATGTCACTAACTATGTCTGTGCTTACATAAGGTAGAAGCATAGGCACTCTATTTTGTATTTGTATACGTTTATAGACGTTATTTTTTCAATTAAACGCACCAAACAATGCAAATCTGTCAAAAGAAAAATCTTCATTTTCTGCTATTGAGTGTAAAAGAAACATCAAGATAGCTCACTCGCCATCTTTTCGATTGACGGACGTCATGATATCCGAGATAAAAAGCGTTGTTCCCGACTTTCCTTCTAAAATACGTGCGCATTCGTTGTAGTGGGCCAAAATTAACCTCATCAAAGACCATATAAACCTGTATAACTAATAAAACTGGTGGTTTGGAGGTCAAATACTAGTAGTCGTTTAACATTTCATGTAAACTATGTTATTTTTCTACCAGGATCAATTTCGTCGATAAAATTGTTGAATAATTTCGATTTGGCAAATGTAACAATTTAACTAGCCGACAGAATTAATCCTACGAACATGTTCAATAACTACATCCTACACATGTGTACATTCTGTAAATTGACCAACCATATGATTGTGTAGATTACTATGTAATTCAAAATTAGGCAAAGAGGACAATGGGTCGAAAGAATCACGATCACATGTTTCTTACACGTACACCTAGTGGAAAAAGATAGCAAAATGATTTGTAGAACAATAAAGTAACAGAAGACTGCACCATCAACTAATACAGTACTCCCTTCCATAAACCCTCCCAACACAGAGAAAGAAACTGTTATGGAGGACAACACAGTCTCGTGGAGGCTACCGCTTTTGAAACGTCAGTAGCAAAGTAACAAAAATGAATGTTCTCATACCAGTGTTGTTGTGTCCGGTAAAACTGAAAAGAAATATGCTACATCCATATCTGCGATTTCTATAACAACGTGGACGCAAATACAAATCACTGATGTACAACTCAGTTGTGAATCTTGTTTAAGCTTGTGGTAATTTTCAATTTACCGGAGCATTATATTTAATTGACATATCATGATATCATGTTACAACATTCACCAACGAACACGTACATTGTTTACGCAGTAGTAATTTATTCATTTCAGCTAACAATAAACTCTATATCAAACCTTTGTACATTACTAATGTCAAAATGACCAATGCTAAATAAGTATCAGTCGTCGGCGATATTTCATCCCAAAAATATTTCAACAAAATTTTCAAGATCATCGTTACATAAATTGGTTCTTAATAAGTAATGGGTACAATGAACAATTAGAGGTGCACGAGATCATTTACACAGAGCAAAGATACCAGTCCTTAACATTTAAATTCATAGCCACAAATATTGGTCACAGACGATTGCAAAAACAAGCAACAACATTAAGATGCTTGCTGAAATAAAACAGGTAACCAATGAGGAAGACCACTTACAATAGAGAAGGACTACATCGTAAACAATTAGACCTCACCAAATAAGAAGGTTTGTCTTCAATCCAGATTGATATGTGTTTCAGAGTTGTTAATGAAAGATGCTAGATCAGGCACGAGAACAGAAGTGATATCATCCGGCACTGTGGACACCACAGCTAACCCTGTATCATTTGCTGGGACACACTGGTACTTTGTGAGAGATCAGCAATATTTGTATGCGTACGGACCAACCAATCAAGCTGTCTATGTTCAGGTGGGAATTAATAATGATGATCCGGTCAAAGTTTCACAAGAAAAATGCTTATGTTTTTGCTCAAACTCAACTTTTTGATTGAATCATATATTTTTATGGCATGTTTAACATGTTCTTACTAGTAGTAAATAAAGAAACAGATGTTAACATTTCTGGTCAAAGACACAATATTTCTAGGCAGAAGAAAGTGCAGAGTGCAATTGCGTTCTACTCAGTTTTGTTCGTGAAACTCTAAGTGCCAGTAATTAAGTTAAATGTGTACATTGCTGCTTAAACATGATAATTCTCAGAAAACTGGACCAAAATCCGGAAGGGGGCCGGCTTTGTTTGGTTAACTTGCACCTGCAGAAAAACAATATAAATGCTCAAGTTGTATATTCTTTGTAGATTTATAATAATGGTGATGCAAATAATACGGGTATACATTATGGTTACTCCTTGCCTCTAGCCGATGAAAGTACGTATAATCAAGTTATTATTAAATTGCAAAAAGTTTGAACAGAGCTATTTCTTCACTTCTGGAATCACTTGCTTATTAACTATTACGTCATAGTTTATGTATTTTAATGTTATGATCGACATTCTGAATGCATCTGACTTTCAACTATTTAATCATAAGTTCGTTAACAATCGTTTGTTGTTGTATTGATTTTTTGCATACTGTTCACGTTTACGACTGAACATTTTGTCCTTCGTTTTGTTTTCCTCATAAATTCACTTTTTGAATTTGGCAGTCATTCGCGAGGAACTAATATAGTACTGAAAAGAATCCAGGAAAGAGTTTGAAGTTAACTGCACGTGTGCATAAAATGTTGAAAACTGGAGTGAAACACGAAAGTAATTTAGGTTCTTTATCATTGACATTTTCAATGGTTTTAAGTAAAGAAGCACCTGTTTGGTTACGTATGGTTTACCATTGGAAACCCACGTTAAGCTTAAAGATGCGTTTTAACACAACTTTGGGTTACTTTTATATATCTTGATATATTATATCTTTATCAGTGGACGCCTGTACTGGAGTATGTGAGAATGGTGGAACATGGAACCAAGAGTTATGTTCTTGTGAATGTCCGGATGATTACTATGGTAATTTATTTTCAAATACTTTATCTTGGTTCTAAATTATTCACATTCAAATCTAAAGATGCTTGTTCTAACAAAAAATGATAAGTTTATCAATGTATACACGTACGTACGTATGTAATTGCATATTTATTCAATCCAGCCTTTAAATCTTTGAAGGAATGTACAGTTATGTATGTACACTATAATTTCATTTTTTTCTAATTAGGAGAGAACTGTACTGATACATGTTGGAAGTTTTGCAAGAACTCTCAACCATTTAAAGCATCTGGTTGCAAATGTGAATGTGGAGATCGAACATATGGAACTTTGTGTAATTGCATGTAAGTAAAGTAACAATGAACCTCATTGCTTCACGTCTTTAACTTTCTGTTTGTTTCTGAAATAGTAATCGAATGGTTGTCGGCGTCTATGAGAGGCGGATCATTGTTTGATATTGGTTTACTATGCCTTTATAATACTGCAAATAAAAGCTTTGCTTTTTATACGCTCGACTTCATGGAAACACCTGTGGTGAACGGTCCCCATTCAATACTCATCAAACTTGGTCATATGTTTTTTAATACAATGTATCGCCAAAGTTTGATTACCAACAAAATTGACCGTGGAATTTCTGAATTACAGTCGCTGATATAGTATCCACGTACAAACAATGAACTTCCATTAATTCGAACTTGTCGTATCAGTAGAACGAGTGTTTTTATATTAAATCTCAATTAGTAATGCCCCTGTGTTATTTAATATCATCATTAATACAACCTAACTAGCTTACGGAAAGTCGTTAGTTCCAGATGTATACCTGTGGTCTTCTCCGCCGTTAAAACTAGGAAGTCGTCAAACGGTTGACTGTTAAAAATGTGGTTCCTCTTTGGATTGTCTACCGCAGTCCTTCCGCAATTCCTTAATAGCAAATAAAATACGATGTATCAATTAAGGTTCTCATCCAATCTAGGTATCCTTTCACTGGAGTCGATTGCAGCGAATGCAAGATAACGGAGTGTCAAAATGGGGGAACATTTATGAGTGATGACTGCAGGTGTGCATGTCCCCCGGGCTATGGGGGTTTGGACTGCAGTGGTAAGAACCGACTTTTTTCATGTTTTATCAAATCATTTTTTAAACATTTTAAAGACTGTATCACCATGAAATGTCTGTTTACGAAGACGAATTGTCAGATGTCAATGTTCGTTTTTATATGATCATTTTCATAAGGGGAGTCCTTTTCCATTTTCGCTTTATCAAAGACTGTACAAGTAACAGACATGAAAAAAGATTTTTTTCTTGGGTATACTATGAGGTTAAGCCTTCAAAACTATTTTGAACTCCTATGCTACATACCAGTCTAGGGCGGTGCTCCATGGTCGATGCTGTTTTACCAATCATTTGTATGACATAATATGTTGCGCGGGATTCGGGTTGTGGGATGATTGGGGAAAAGTTTGATCTTTAAGATTTACAAATTGATCATAATTTTGAAAGGTATGCAAGGCAATTATAATTGTTCTAGTATTGGTTCAGTCACGTTACGCTCCGTAATATTAGTTGTCGAAACTCGTGTACATTAAACAGAATAGTTCTGTAATAATATTTCGGCGAGTTCTATGTCATGGCGTTAAACACAAACACTGATTACTAAAGTACTGCAAAAAAACAGTACAACCTGTGCAGAGCGGCCCTCTATTGAGCAACAACATCTCTGCAACAGCAGCAATATGTTCCCACTGCACGATTTGACTATAAGTTTAACCTCTACAAAGCAACAACCTTTCAACAACAACACAATTTTGCTTCTTCCAAAGGATGTTGCTTTTGGTGAGGTTGCACTGTACATATGACTTCTTACAATAATCATTATTGATGCTTTGTTGGATCTCTATATTCACAACCAGGCAATCCAGACACACAGTAAATTAAATCGCTTCTCGTTACTATCACAGGGCCATGTGAGGATGCGAACGGTGATACAGACAAGTGTTTGACTAATGTGGGTAAAGGATGGTGTGAAACAAAGAATGAACAAATGGAGGCCGATTGTTATAAGTCTTGTAACTTATGTGGTAAGAGGGTCAGTTTTATTATATTTATTTAGCATGCTGCCCTCATGTACTGGCTGATGTAGTGACGTAACTTGTTCATGTTTCTAATATGGAGATATTTAGCATGAAAGAGAATGAAGTGAAAACGTAAGGGGTGTTTAGTTTGTCATCAATGTGTGTATCTGTTAAACTGAGCCACCGCCGTGGACCAATGGTGAGTGAGCTGAATTTTAAATTCGGAGATCTGTTTTTGATTCTCGGTCGCGACAGGACATACTCTTCCATAAAAAATTGACAACAATGTTGATCTTCCTCCACTTGTGGAGCAGTTGTCGGTTCCTTGTGAACGGGTATGTTAGTACTGGTTCAAATACTACACAGGGAAGCTTATTATGTGAATCGACCACCCTATAAAACTGTTTGTTGAAAACTGACGTATATAAAACCCAAGTGAATAAATGTGTTAAACTGCTAGAAGTCAGCATGTCAAGAAAATCGATTTGCATCATACCTGCAGACTTTCGAGCGTTTAGCTTAAGGTCTTTACTTAACGAAAAGCTGACAGTCAAATGAATAACAGTACCTTATCCCGAGATCATGCGAAATTAATACCTGGTTTCAAAAAACAATATCCCATAAAACATATATTGTTGAAAGATTGAATGAACGTGGGTTTTTGATAAATATCTTATCTAATACATAATAAAGTCTCTATGCTCAATTTTAAATTTCATCAGCAAACCGAATATAGCCGGGTATTATTCCATTTTATATATTGACATGTTCGTTTTTACATTAATCTAATTACTCTGGAATGTTACATTTTTCAAAAGACCATAATTAAGTTTTAAAGTAGTAAATTAAATACAAAAATAACTCGTGAGAGGTTTTCACACATTCTCGTTTAACAAAAGATCAATGACGGACAGTCTCAATCTGTTTAGTCAGTGCAACACAAGACAAACAAGTGATGGTCGTGCGACTGACACATTCTAGAAATACTGTAGATTTGTTTTTAAGTAACACCAGTCTGTCATTCATGATAAAATAATGCGTTTTACTATTATAACTTAGAACCGGGTTCTTCAACGACTTCGACAACTACGACGTCAACAACGCCGTCTACAACTTCGCCTTCAACGTCGCAAACAACGCCTACTTCGTCGGAAACAACGAAAACGGAACAACCGACAGTAACACCAGTAAGTACATAATTATTTTTTTGAGGATTACATTATCAGCGTGATTTTTGTGTTGATTTAATTCAAAAGATTCGTCTGTCTGTATCTGTCTGTCTGTCAGATAAAATAACTTATTCCAACAATTTAACTTAGTACATGTATGGGTTTTGAACAAAACTCAAGGGGCGCTTCTACTTCAGAGAATTAATTTAGTACGTCTAGAATTCAAGCGATATTTGTTTATATTAAAATTAATTCAAGCAATAAATGTACTTTATTCATTTTAAACAAACCAAGGGCATTTAACAACAATAAAAAAACACACAAAAAAACCATCGGGTTTAAGTAGTTGTACAGGTTTTAAGCGATTGTTTATCAACAGACGCCGAAAAAAAGTGTATGTAGTCGACGAAGACGTAGCAAAACAGGTATCACATTAACATGTTATTTGTATGCATGAACTTATTCTTTATACCAAAGAAATATAAAGGAATTGGGTCACCGTCGTATTATCTAATCATGGGCTAATATTTTTTTTAGAGGTTCGTTAAACTCTTTTTGTAACACGAAGTCTCTATATAAATCTTCCATTCTCCAAAATGGCAGAACACACCGTCTGTAAAGTCCACTTTTGAGAGATTGGACATGTAGCAGTAAATAAGTGTTAGTGTTTTGTTACTGTTTAAAATAATGTGAAAAGTGTTGCAATACAAAGATGATCACCGATCTATCTGGTACAATTATCTCTGAAAGTTAGTCTTGATACTTGACAGTACTAACCTAGCTCTGCCTAGTGTACTTTTTCACATAGTACATGGTATTTCTAATCAGAGCCGGTAGACAATTAGTATCTTCGTGTACAAGAAACCCAATATAACAACGTACATGTCTAAGACGTTTATTGTAGTCTACGTCACGCCAATAACACTCAGTATAACCTCATATATAGCTATCACTATTAACAACTACTTTTTATGCTCATGCACATATTAAATATTCCCTTCATTTAATTTCAACTTGATCATGAAACCGCTTCAATATAAAGATACAGACTGAGTGCAACTTATCCTGAGCTGCTTTCTCTTGAGCAACATCCTCCCTTCAACAACAACCTAATTTTGCTTCTCACAAAGGCTGTTGCTTTGTTTGTGGAGGTTGCATCGTATATTGTTGTTTGCTCATCTCTAAGATGCTCTGATATTAATGTGCATTGTACGTATTTAATTCGTAATATTTTTTTAAACAAAAACTAATGCTCTATAAGTTGACCGTCTTGGTAAAGTATGAACATTACTGATAATCAGAAAGAAATGAGAATGAACAGTTTGAGTGAATTTGAAACTGTAACTGCGGAGTCAACGGAAATCTCTGTCACCATCAAGTTCATCTTTGGGAATGTGATATGTGTGAAAGAACAGAACGCAGTGTGGATAAGGAGTACATATAAGCTGACATTTGTAATTGGGAGCCAACAAACGTCTTTCACAACAATGTAATGTAAGCTGTCAATACAAAAAGTTTAGGCGGATCTTCTTCTCTGCCTGAATATCTTGCGTTTGATTCCAGACACTCTAGATATTACTTATTAACACTTATCAAGTAGTAGTTCGTAGTTTCAAATATAATCTCACACATTTACATACAGGGAGCAACCATGCTTTGTCCGTGATGTATTCATGTTTATACAAAAGTATGTCTATAACCAATACGACATTAGACAATCCTTGATTACAAGGTTGTGAAAATAACAGGTTGTAGATAAATATCCGATAACCACTCTTCCATAGTTATTACATGATGTGTCAGCATTTGCTACTTAATCCATTATTTGTTGTTCTTAATTTTCTTCTTCAGTTATGGCCACATCACATTAATATCCTGCTCGCCTGATATAGCGTTCCTATTTTTAGAAATTTAGAAAAAAAATGTTTGCCGGTAAAAACTGCAAGACTCGTTGTGCGATAGGACAGCTTCACAACCATGTATATTGTTTGTTTGCATATATCAAATTTAATGCCTATAAGCACATACTGCAAATGGCAATTTCATTCCAATTCTTGGTGGTAACATATTTGTGTAGAGCTATTAGCCATTATGTATCATCGTAGTTTTCCGATCTATTCTGAATGACATTGTGTTGGACGGTGGGTACATGTGCAATTAAATCTCTTGTTGACACTAAATGTCAATAATTGGAGTGAGTAACTATCATTTTTAGCAGAGGCTCTCGATGGTGGTATTTCTTTGCATAAAAGCTTATTTTCTGCGCCTTTACAATATTTATTCGGGGTTTGTCTCTACTCTATCTTTTAAGTAAATTTTGAGATAATGCTCACGCTACAGATATTAATCATTGTCGTTTTTTCAGGGAAGTACATTAAGACCAGCGGGTAGTCGAGCGCCTGCAACAGGTAAGATGAGTCTCTTTTTTTAGCTCAAGTTCACTTTCATCTCCGCTATTGTCATTAATTGGTAAATATCCCACCCAAAGTCAATATTATCTGAAGTGTATTTGAAATGATTTATACAGATTTGACATGTAGGTTAAGATATGCGTACATGAGTATGTTAGTTTGTTCGTACGCCAGCTATACGTATCACATTAATGTCTGGATAAATATGTGAATTTTTTAAAGATATTTTCAAAATATGCTTTTAATCACACGAAATAAAAAAATGATATTGCTGGTAAGAGAAGTTTTAGTGAAGTTTACATCAAGTCCATTTTAACGCGAAAGAAGTTGAAACAAAATATCATCAGATTATAAGGTGATATGTTACTGCTTAATGTTCTTGAAATAATAAAATTTTGATCATTTTAAGAGTGCTTCATTAGGCAAATGTCAGGCTTTGACTGAATAATGTTTAGAACAAGTTTTGAAAATAGTACTGATAATTTATTTGTAATTTCTTGTCCATATATTTTCAGGAGGGAACAAAACCATGCACATATGTATTTGTATTCTTCTGTCTTTAGTGATAACACTCTAGAACGTCATATCCATTTGACCCACGGATAGAGTCTACTTAACTATATACCTTGAATGTGTGGACAAACGTTTATGCTAAAATCTGTTGTAAATTTCATTAATTAGTTATTCAAGTAATTCGACAAATTTGACGTGATAATTCTCTAGGATGCTTTCAAGCACTTTAAGCAGACGACTGGATTTTGTGATAATATCCTGAATATAGATTGAAAGCTTTTTACACAGTACATCATCCTTTAAGTTGCAACCATGACATGATTCAGTTTTCTAAATCAATGCAAACATTTGAAAGCTTTTGGAAAATTTTATGCATATGTATACATGTATGTTCTTTGTAAATTGTATTTCAGTACGATTTGTTTTTTATTGATTCATTCACTCACTTATTCGAATTGTTGAATTGTGTTTAGAGACCATCTTTAGCATTTCTCTGTATATTTTCTCGTATAGGCATGTGAGCTGTCAACATGGCTATTTCATATACATTTTTGTATATATATTCGCGCGTACAGTTACAGATAATTCCGACTGGCTTTGAAGCGGAATCCAGTACATCACTTTATATAAACATGACCTTAATTAGTTTTATTGTCCTGATACTCGCAGGTTCGAGTCGTGACTTTCAAAAGTCCTACTAATCATGCATACCGCACTTCGGAGGAACTTTTTCGCGTGTATTTGATATTCGCTTTATACGCGTGTCAAAAACATCGCCCATATTGAGCACGTGAAGAACAAATGACTAAAGAAAATGAAATTATCAATATGGAAAACTTGTGAAACATAGATCTTAAAAATAAGATTTTTTATTTCAATCTCTTACAACCATAAGGAAACCATGACTGTTCTAAGGTAACTGTTTTTCGATTCAGTTCGAATTGAAGAGTTACCTATACTCGTCTTATAGATCACTTGAAACAGATATCATGTCTCCTGCTCAAAAACCTTCTCCATTCTTGATAGACATATATATTTTTCATTCACATTGTTTTAGTTTGTGGACAATCGGATTTATGATATTTGCCATGTTTCCTGAATAAGGTATGATTTAAAATGTGTTGCCGAGCACAAACAAAAACAATAAACAAAACTCGGTTTATCATTTGAACATTATTTTCTAGGTTGTATGCTCTGTGGAGTCTTAGCAAGATTTAAACATGTACCCAACACCGATCTTGTTTTTGTAGAACTGAAATATAAATGTTCTAGGTACATTTACCTAACTTTGTAAAAAGTGTGAAGATGTATAAAAAAATATTTTTTTCGGTTTTGTTCATTGGTCACATTGTTAACAATAGAATTATTATTTTAGAAAAAAATATGCTTGTTGTTGTTTTACTTCTCTCAGGTTTCTGAAATCAATGGACATGTGAATATTTAAACTGCTAACATTGTTTTCAAGACGAACAAGAAAATGTTTTTAATATATCAGTGTTCTGACGTCTATGAAATACACCGTATTAAACAAAAAATACAAAAGCCAAAATCGGTTTTTTGATCAGGAGGCTTCATTAAAAGCTCGATTCAAAATGAACCTTTCTATACCATCTCTGTGTGATCTCATGTAGTTATGTCGGTATAGCACGACTGTAGAGGGAGGGACCTGGTATCTGTTCGCCACCTTTGATTCACACATCGTGAAGTACATCGTGATGCACTAGAAGGATACCAGTAGTGATGTTCTGATTAATTATTTATTCAACGATCGAATAATTGAGGGATGGTCTTTCACGTAACGATGTTCCCTTGTAAAGTACACGTAATATATCTGCCTACCTTCTCACTGATTAATCTTCTTTATGAACATAATGTTCCCGTAGTGACAAGTTTATTATGATGTTGAAGTAAGCGGTTGTTCAAAATGGGTGTCTTTGTTTTGTACCACCCAGTTATTGTGTCATTTTGGAACAACTTTGTTTAAATCTTATTTTCAGATTTTTTGATAGGTTTTGTTTTATGGCATTTGACAATAAATGTCCGTTATTCGATTCAAACCCTGTTTCTGTTGTTCCACACAAGTTCGTCCCGGCTTGATTTTATTTTCCACCACTTTTATCAATACATGGATATTTAAGAGGTATAAAAAGTTTGTCCGATTTAGCGGTCATACAATGATATTATTTACAAACTGTTAATCTGTGATGATTCTCTGGGAAGCAAAAAATGTGGAAATGTCAGCAGCGTTATTGATATTGCCACATATTAGCAGCCAAATTGTCATTACCTGCAAATATGATTGTCCAATACTAACCGAGGACATAAAAGAGAGTTAGACCAGAGTTTAGCTTGTACTGATACTGGTTCGGGAAAGCTTACAGGTTTGTGAGTCGAGCAGAATTTACTAGAGTGTTTTGTGGGCTCCTTATCGAGTCCTAAAGAATTGTTTTCTGTTTAAAAACATGCATTAGTAAACTTGAAACTAAATTAATACTGGTAAAGGAACCTGCGAATCTATGGTATCACTCATTAGACGGATTACCTGACAAGTAAAATTCTTAAAAAATATAGCCAAATCCGTTTTCACCAATGGACGGGTCAACATTATATAAAATATAAACTCCGGCATATCTGTACAAAGCAGTGATGATGTTTGTTTGTTTCATCGACTTTCACGCCATTTTTATCATTATTATAGTTATATCGTGGCTAGAAGTTATCCTACCCAGCTTCCCTGGACTTAGACCGTAATCATGCAGTACTAACCAAACTCTATCCGCATCTATTGCCAAGCTACCCAACATGATTTAGAGATGGGGACAATTTAACATAGGGTGTAATATCTTCAGTTAAATTTGTCACGGACAGTGTGAGCCTCGCCCGTGCTTTGAACTCACAACCTCTTGATCAGTAGACCACTGAGCTAACCGGGCGGCCAAAGCATTTATGAAAATGACTGAATATTTAAAAAGATCACTGTACATAAGAAAAACATCTACCAACTTTGGTGTCATTTGTTATAAATCTGACTTACCTGAATGGCTCTCTCAATATTGATGTACTCACATTGTGTGCTTCATAATGAGGGCTTTATATTGTGCACATAAGGGTTTTATTGCTTGTCATTCTGCTTGAACACTCGTTTGTGACCTATACATGTACTAGTATCCAATTGCCTGTTACTTGTACTAACAAAATCAAATCAAAATTACTGGACAATTTAAGTCGGACATATTCTTAACGAGTCTCAAATCTTTAAACCAACATTCTTCAGGGATGGCAAATGCAAACCTTTTAATTCATGGGTACGTATCCAAGGTTAAACAAATACAAAAAATCGCCCAACGCAAATTTGTGAAAACCTCGGTATTGATTATTTTCCATACCAAACAATTTAACCACGCAAACAGCAGACACAAGAGGTGTATAATTAAACTCAGCGAATAGACTGAACACCTCTGCCTCGGTGTTTCTATGTTAATTTGGTGATTCGTATATAGCTAATAATGTTCACAAGATGCTACGACATATTGTTCTACTTGCTTGCTTGAGTTAAACCACTGACTATCACAACTTCAAATTGTTTAGGATGACAATCGATAATTTTTCAACCAGCTGTAAGCGATAGTAAGTCCATACCAAATGTTGTTGTTGTTTCTTCGGTGAGAACCAGTGTCATTAGGAAATCTTTCAGCTTCATTTGTGAAAACATACCACCAAGCGTAGGCTACACCTGTGTGCGGTGATGACGCCAAACGACTCCGGTTGTCCATGGCACATTAAACCCCAGTGAACGCAGGTTCCTTTGTGTAAACATTTGTAATGTTTAATTTCGGGGCAATTATATTGCGTGGAAAACAAAACTCGTGAGGTTCAATATTATTTGGCGATTATTTATTTTGGTCGACCCTCGTAAATGTACTAATGAAGCGGTTAAGTTTTCAATCGTAAGATGTTTTATGAAGTCCAAGAATTGCAATATGAATGAACCCTTGTTCAATGTGACAAAATAATCAGGTATATCACTTGTGGAATATAAAAAAACCGCAACAATGGAGTTTAAAAGCAGTTTTTATTGTGTGTTCTATGATAAACTTATTCTGATTAGATAAATAACATTTCATTTCAAACCTATTTTTGTTAATTTGAGTTTTACACCGCTTTTCAACAGTACAAAAGTCAGTACAGGACTGCCAACAGCCTACCTTCTCCCTTAAAGAGACATAGGTAGCAGGGCTCGAACCCACGACCCTCTATAGGTGAGAGGTTATAAGTGATTTGAAGACAGCGACCTTAACCACTCGACCACGGAGGCGGGTCTTTCAAACATATAAAGGATAAAGAGTTTATCTTTAGCTTTTAAAAGTATTTATTATCGAATACAATATTTAGAGTACTCATCTCCAAACGCGGTTACTTCAGAGTTGGTAACTACATAATATATACAGTTTTATCGTACACCCGCGTCACATCCAGGAGACTGTCAAGTAGAATATTTGTTGGACTCAAGCCCTCATGGAATACCAATCCCAGACCAAACATCCAGTTCACCACAAATATCACATGTGATACATGTGATGTAGATGTCCAGCTTACGAACAGACGGTCGATGGTTCTGCCCAGTTGTATACGCCCGGGGTCATCCAACACCATTTAAAGTTGGACAGTCTCAAAATGACTCCCGACTGATGGCGCCGTTGAATTTCCAAGAAAAGTCTTTGTTCCACACTAACTAGTACATTTGTACTAATATTTACATAAGAATGAAACATAAGTAATAATTATATGTTTGACAGACTTGCTAAATGTTATATTGAATCCGGTTATACAACAAAGAAAAAAAACTTCAACTCAAGTTTATGTAAGATAAAGTGTATACAAAAAATGCTACTATTATATAAATTTAAAAAAGTTATCAAAATAAAGTGTTCCTTTGAACTTTATTTTCCCCACTGTTTAAAGTCCCATAAGCTTATTAATGTATTGGTCATAATAGTTTCTATTTGTTCTATAACAGAGGAATCCGGTGTGTTTTCCTCCCGTACATACTTTAAAACAAGTGTTTTCAGACGAAAAGGGGCTTGTTTCGTCGGTAATAATTATCTTGGGATGATATCAGCAATAAATGTTTTTGCATATTTTTCTACAGCAAAAAGCTAATGGGGCCTTAATGAATCAAGCACACAAAAAATATAAACAAAAGTTTATTTTACCTTGGAAAAGAAAAATAACTATGCCTGATTAAACATTGCAAATGTTTTTTTTGGGGGGGGGGGGGGTGAGTTTTATTTTCCGAGCTATTTCCATTTCTTTTTTATTCATAGTAACCGATCACAATACACAGGTTGCGTCCAATATTCATTGTGTAAAATTGGGTATGATTTCACTTATTCTGCAAGTAATAGGACTGCCAAGTATAACTTCATATACTTTAAACATATCACGCTCGGCAAATTTGTATCAAACAAAATAACTTGAAATAAACAGTATATATTTCTTAATAAATTTATCAAAGTAAAACTTAATTGCATGAATGGATTCTTCATCGAATATTTTTTAAGAATCTTACAGTCCAATACAAAACACACAAACATGAAGTTTATAAAGCACTATTAATCTAACAATGCTACTACTGATGAACAATGTTATACAAACTGTATGACAATACACAATTAAGAGCAATTAATTTATAATTTATATAGTTTGTTTTGTTTCAAATTTGTGTCCATAACGACTATATCCTGATTGTGTTCATCGTAATTCTCCAGTCTCGCCACACATTCTACCTTTCCAACGATTGTGCTTCTCCTGCGCCGGTGTGTGTTCTCAATGTCCGAAAGAATAGAAGATTTACGCGAACTTTGGCCTGGTCTGCAGCTCAATAGCAGTATCAATGCTTGGCGAAAGTTTGAACTGAATTTGTAGAAAATGAAAAAGTGAAATGAGGCATTTATGCTCCGCAAAATTGACAGAATGTCTGTCGTGAACAGTATTTGTATCCAATGTTTATCAATCACGTCCAAAACGCCAAGAAGTTTCATAAAATAGCAAACGTACGATGGAAAGCTTAAAAATGTCATTGATATCAAAGAAACGGTAAGCATTTTAGCAACTTTACTGACAGGTGAATTCATAGTATGTATTGACTGCAACGACATAACAGATTGCCTTCGTCGTTTATAATTCAATATCCTCCTGACCAATCGTATGATGATAACTGTCAAGATGACCGAGACGAGAAAGGGAAGAGGGAAGCCAAACAGGAAAACGAAGTACGACATGACCTTGTGCAGGATGGAGATATCTGAGAGAAGTCGGCTGTGAGATGCAGCTACATAAGTGATGTTTATCACACTGACAATGCTGACAGAGATCAGCACGAGCTTAACGTAGAAGTTTTCGGCATTCAGTCGTTTTGCGTCGCAGGGAGATTTTAGTAATATTGTGTTTTCTAGTAATAATAAAACAAATAACCACGAAGAGAGGAGTCCAGATGTACGTTGAATAGTGAAAAGTATTTCATAAAAGAATTCAAAGTTTTTGATATCGCAGTGGAACATCACAGCTAATTGTATTATGAATGTAGTTAATAGAAACACCGCATCGTTGAGACATCTTGATGCTAAATTTATGGAACATATTGAACTGCGTAAATAGTTCGTTAGGAATGTTAAAGCTGATAAAATGTTTCCAAATATTCCAACAAAGCAAATTAAGGCTGTAAGAAAACGACTCGAGTAAAACATAATCGTCATCTCCTTTTCGTATATACGGGTCATGTAAGTGTTGTCGATATTGACGTTCCCACTGCTGTGGTTGTAGGAAAAATATTGAAATATTGAAGGATCCGAAGCCATGTCTGTTGTTTCTCTGAAATGTAGATAAAGAGAAATTAACAGGATCAGTTTTAAATACCAGTTACAATACTCCACATGAGACCGTTAAATATATATGGAAACGCTGAAGGGACATTCAGACTTAATAGATATTAAGAGTTAACACTTATGATTTAACTGTTAAAACCACACATGTGTAAGCCATTTCGACTTTGGAGATTAGAACATATCAAATTTTAAATAATATGACTTTATTGTTAAGAATTAACTGTACTATACGATAGGCCTAAGTCTAACTGTCCCCTTAGCTTAAACGACTATCTAAAATTGTAAAATAAAACTGAATAAAAGAACAAATCGAACAAAACTAAGTAAATAACTTACATTCAGGTTGAAATAAGTTTCTTAGTTGTTCTTACTATCTCCTGTGAAGTGTTTAGATGAGTTGTGAGTACAGGCTATAAACACCCGGTTCTTATACGACTTTTTGCGCACGCGCAATGGCATCGCACAGTTCGTTGTCATTAGAACTATATACAAGTACATTATTATACTATAGTTGCGGACTTAAAATACGCAACATCAGAAATAGATGCGTTAATTTTGCCGAGATATCGAATACAAGTTAAGAGTTGCTACATGTATGCTAATTGTAGATGTTAGCTTCATGATATCATTTGATTTACTTAATTATTAAGAGTGAGTAAATATAAGTGAGTCACAATGTCAGCATTTCCATGCCAGTTTAATACTGTGTAGGTGAATATATCAAATTGTATCGTTGCAGGAACTCACAATTTTCTCCTTATATGTTTTCAACGGTAAGTGACCAGAGTAGTAATAGGCGGTACCCTGGCACCCTACCTCCTGGCACCATATAGAAATATAGAGTAAATAGAATTAGGTCGGTGCCAGAAGTAAACAAAATTGTGACAAATTGGGACAAATTGGAATCCATATTGGGTGCTCAAAATAACATGAATTGAATTTTAGGAATGTTCTGGCACCATTGTGTGTGTGTGTGTGTATAGACTAAGACAATGAGAGAATTTTCTTTCGAAAAGACATGGTGGCCCTGAAAAGGGCCGTTGGTGGTCCTGAAAAGGACCGTTGGTGGTCCTGAAAAGGACCGTTGGTTGGTAGCTGTTAGTCGGATCTTCATTTCTTTATTTCTTTACCATACTTGCCCCGAGGTTGTTTCTCAAGATCATGTTTTCGTTTCTTCGTTTCTGTCATCTCCGGTTTCTTTTTGTCATGCTCCGGTTTCTTTTTCTCATGCTCATGCTTTCGTTTCTTTGAATCATACATAAACTGTACAGGTACAATCATTTCTTGTGGTTTAAACCGTACTTCTTGATTCTTCATGAGTCTGACCATCTCTTGCATGACTTGATTCATCTGTACCATTTCTTCCCTGATACCTTGTAGAACAGACAATCCCGTTGTAGGCTTTGTAATTGTATTAGACTGTTTATCCGTCATAAGCTGTGTATTCGCCATAGAGGGCTGTGTATTCGTCATAGTGGGTTGTACATCTACCATAGGCTGTGTATTCGTCATAGGGGGTTGTGTATTCGTCATAGTGGGTTGTACATCTACCATGGGTTGTGTATTCGTCATAGTGGGTTGTACATCTACCATGGGTTGTATCGGCTGTACATCTACCATAGGCTGTACATCTACCATGGACTGTTGACTGTATTGGTTGTACAGTGGTTGACTGTATTGGCTGTACTGTGGCTGCCTATACTGTAGTTGACCGTACTTTGGCTGGTTGTACTTCGGCTGGTTGTAATGCATACCCGCATTCGGGTCTATCAACTCAGATGATTCTAGTGCTTCTCTCAATATATCGTATGGCATGTTGAAGGACTCCATGCTAGATAATGAAAAAATAGTGTCTGCGCCGGGGGTATTTATACTTTTTGCCTGCACGCGCCAGTGTTCTATTAGGTCAAGGTCAATTGTGAGAAGTTTTTTTGAATACGTGTGACACTTCAAGTTTTTACAAGTGTGACACTTCAAGTTTTTTTAACAAGTGTTTGACACGTCAAGGTCAAGGTTATATTGTAGATATGCTTTGTACACATTATACAATCACAGCAATTTGAATACTGTACATATTATACTATCACAGCACTTTGCAGACTGTACACATTATACTATCACAGCAATTTGAACACTGTACACATTATACTATCACAGCACTTTGCAGACTGTACACTTAATACTATCACAGCACTTTGCAGACTGTACACTTAATACTATCACAGCACTTTGAATACTGTACACATTATACTATCACAGCAATTTGAATACTGTACACATTATACTATCACAGCAATTTGAACACTGTACACATTATACTATCACAGCACTTTGCAGACTGTACACTTAATACTATCACAGCACTTTGCAGACTGTACACTTAATACTATCACAGCACTTTGAATACTGTACACATTATACTATCACAGCAATTTGAATACTGTACACATTATACTATCACAGCACTTTGCAGACTGTACACTTAATACTATCACAGCACTTTGAATACTGTACACATTATACTATCACAGCAATTTGAATACTGTACACATTATACTATCACAGCACTTTGCAGACTGTACACTTAATACTATCACAGCAATTTGCAGACATTTGTTGAAAATGATTGTACATCACATACTAACACTTATATTTGTGGGGGAAATACTTTGTACATCACAGCACTTATATTTGTTGAAAATGATTGTACACATCATACTATCACTTATATTTGTAGGAAATGTTTAACTTACCTCACACCGTCTATTTGTATTTGGTGTTATCAGATAGGACTGTAAATATTGACAATATGAGAGTGATTCTTTCTGAATTGTATGGGGGCCCTGAAAAGGGCCGTTGGTGGTCCTGAAAAGGACCGTTGGTGCTTGTATGGGAATTAATGGCGTTGACCGCATCTCCCCATACAAGCGGGACACCACTTGTCCCATTTCTGGACATCCTTGGGGTCCGGTGTAGGTTGGTAGAGGTTCGAAGGAACCTCTACCAGTTCATCTTCCCAGTTCTCTGGGGTTGATTCTTGAGGGGTATCCCCCCAGTCCTCTTCCCCAGAGCTGACCACGACCTCCTCTACAAACTCCTTCCCCTCTCTCAGGGTCTTGACCTCCAACCGCAGCTCTTCTAACTGCATTTCCAGCTGTTCAATATACCGCCCTAAGGCGGCATATTTTCTCTTGATAATGTTGACTGTACGCTGTGACATCTTGATACAGAATGAAATTAGATCAAGGTAAGGTCACTGACTCTCATATGATACAAGGACTCTGATTGGTCCATTTTTAACGGTATTTCATTGGTCTATTTTAATGGCATTTCATTGGTCTATTTTACTGGCATTTTATTGGTCTGTTCTAGGTCAGTGTTTTTCTCATGTTCCATAGCTCATTTATGTTTCATGATTCAACATGGGCAACTGCTTGAAAAGTTCTTCTGATGAACCTGAACAAGAAGATGTTTGGGTGGTCAAGATGGGTAATTTGTACCCAGACTTGTCTGAATTCCAAGATGCATGTGTAGAAGTGAAGATGGATGTCAAGATGGGTAATTTATACCCTGACCTTTCCGTCTTTTATGATGAGGATTTGAGAGCCAACTATTGGCGATACCTATTTCTTGCAGAAATGCAATGAATTACCCAACGGCCCTTATTAGGGCCACCATATGTGTTAGATTCGTTTTATATCTCGAGCAAAGACAAAAGCATATTACATTGTCTATCATTTTATTTTTGAAAACATTTATAAAGTACAACAAAGTACAACACAATACAACTCACTTAGTCTCCAATTTATACACATTGTCCAACACATTGTCTGGATTACACAAAGTCACTCACAGTTTTTGTTGGATTCTTTTTGTATTTACGTTTTTTCTTACTCTGTTCTGCGTCCTGTAGATCGACCTGTTCACCTTGTTTCTTTGGACAGTCTGCGATGAAATGTCCTTGTTCATGACAATAAAAACATTCATTGTTGAAGGGTTCCGTACAGCTTGTAGAATAATGTCCTTTCTTTCCACAACGATAACACTTGATATGATCCCATGTTACATTTTTCTGTCCACAGAGCTGATCCGCTAAGTTGTCAAGCTCTTTAATTTTTTTCTTTAATGAATACATCAAAGTTTGATCTCGGTTCTCTTCAGCTTGGTTCATTTTAGGATCGCTCATGTTGAAATGATAAAAAACGGACGGAGCGTACGTCTTTTATAGAGTGTCACGCGTTGTGACCTTGAACCCGAACTATAAAAAACGGCGGAGAAGTTCTAAGATCATAATCATGTCAGATACCGACAGTACTAGTGGTGAGGATGAACCTCCAACTAAACGAAGTAAGTTTGAGCCTGTGCGCGACTATTATGACATACAGTCACGCATGGAAAGAAAGTCAAGAAAATTCAAGACTCAATCTAGAGTATATGATGTGACATTTCAGCCGTATAATCAATCGTTTGAATTTACAAACAGGTTGTTTAATGATATGATGGATCAGCTCTACAAGAGATGTGAAGTGAAGTCGAATGATCGAGTTCGAGTATCTATTCTACATCCTGATTTGGACTTTGGAATACATGTTCCGTTTAATAGGGCATCTCGTATTAGTGGAGATACATTGTTGGATGAAATTGAACGTGTGGCACAAAGTAACCGTCAATTTAAAATTCATGATGGGGCGGCACAGATGGAAATTACGCATATTGCTATGCCACAGGGAACCGGAAAGAAAACATTCAAGGCACCAAACTTATTCAGTATGCGGAAGTCAAAGACAAGTGTTGTGTGTATTGACAATAGTAAGGACTCTATGTGTTTAGCTAGATCGATTGTGGTAGGACGGTGTAAAGTACATGAAAATCAAACCCCAGAATGGAAAAAACGATGGCATCTTATACGCCAGTCTAAGAAAAATCTTCAAAAATACGAAGCTGAAGCATTATTAAAGCAAGTGGGTATTTCATCGGATCAGTCGTGTGGTATAGAAGAATACCAAAAACTACAGGACTATCTCTATCCCAGCTACGTGATTAAAATCCATCCACAACATTATGGAAGTGAATTGTTATTCAAACCACCTGCTCTGACTGAAAAAAGTCGTGTGATTCATATCTTTCACCATGATAATCATTATGACTGTATCGTATCCATTACCGGATTTCTCGGAAGGAGTTATTATTGTGAATGGTGCGATATCAGTTATGATCACCGTGAAGGACACCAGTGTAGCCATATTTGTCAGTGTTATGCTCACACCCTGTGCCCAGCAGGACAATCTATAAGATGTCCAGATTGTCGTCGCCTATTCCAGAGTCAGACATGTTTTGACAATCATAAAACAAAAACGGGAAAACAACGTAAAACCATTTGTGAATCCGTATGGAATTGTAAGAAATGTGGGCAAAAGGTGATTGAAACGAAACGGAGTCACGTTTGCCCAGGGACAAAGAAATGCAGGTGTTGTAAAGCCATAGTAGGACCAGATCATGACTGTTACATTCCAACGTATGAACCACCCGATAGAAAACAACCAGAAGTACCATTCATCTTTTTTGATTTTGAATGTCGTTTTGATTCTGGAGAACATATCCCTAATTTTTGTGTGGCTCAACGTGCTTGTGGTGACTGTATGTGTAAGTCAGTGAAAGCTCCATGTGAGTATTGTGAAGAGGTGAATGAAGCCAGACAAATGACATTCCGTGGTGAAAATACGTTACAACAATTCTGTACTTGGCTATTCCTCCCTACCCATCGAGGATCGACAGTGATAGCCCACAATGCTCAAGGTTATGACGCTCAGTTTATTCTTAGATATGTGGTTACTCAGGGGACGGCGAAACCCCAGTTGATTATGAATGGTAGTAAAATCATTCAATTGAGAGTGCATGGAATACGCATGATTGACTCCCTCAGTTTCCTGAGTATGCCTCTCTCCGGTTTTCCCAATACATTTGGACTGACCGAGTTAGCCAAAGGATGGTTTCCATTCTATGCAAACACCCTAGAGTATCAAGATTATGTGGGACCTTATTTGCCGCTACACTTTTACAAGCCGGATAGTATGAAACCAGAGCGACGTGAAGAGTTTTTAACCTGGTACAATGAAAGAAAAGGTGACGTATTTGATTTTCAAAAGGAAATGGAGAAATACTGTCAATCGGATGTGGACATTTTAAGACGCGGGTGTGGAGAATTTCGTCAACAATTATTGGAAAGTGATCAAATAGATCCATTTACTGAAGCTACCACATTAGCTCAAGTGTGTAACAAAGCCTGGCGCAAAAATTCCATGCCACCTCATAGTTTAGCCGTGATTTCGGATGCCGGGTATCCCAATAAAACCCGGTATTCCATGAAAGGCATACGTTGGCTACAAATGATGGCTGTCACCGAAGAGATACATATTCGGCATGCCTTGAATAACAAAGGCGAAGTCAAAATTGGACCTTATTACGTGGATGGCTATTGTCAAGAGACCAACACCGTGTATGAATTCATGGGATGTTGGTACCATGGGTGCCCCACCTGTTTTCCTAACCGAAGTACCATTAATCCGTATACTTTGAGAAGCATGCAACAGGCCTATCACGATACGTATAAACGACTGGAGTCTTTGAAAGAACAGGGGTATCCTGTTGTGGTCATGTGGGAATGTGAATTTGATCAGCGTTGTCAAAAGGATCCTGCCTATAAGACAAGAGTGGAACGATTCTATCATGGTCAAGAACCGATACAACCCAGGGAAGCTTTGTTCGGAGGTCGTACGAATGCCGTTCGACTGTATCATGAAGTAGACAACGACCAAGAAATCAAATATGTGGATATTTGTTCTCTCTATCCGTATGTGAACAAGTACAGGTCTTATCCGATAGGCCATCCAGTGATCATGAGTCAAGAACAAATTGATCAACAGCATATTGAGAAATACAAAGGACTGATTAAATGCCGTGTTCTACCCCCGCAAGATTTATGGATGCCTGTCTTACCCATACACTGTAATAGCAAAATGGTGTTTACGCTATGCCGTACTTGTGCTGAGAAGGAGATGGATTATTGTACACATTCCCCGTATGAACGGTTCTTGTATGGCACATGGACTCATGTTGAATTGGCTAAAGCTATTGCTTTAGGCTATCAAGTATCAAAAGTGTATCATGTATGGCACTGGGATGAATGGAGTACGGACGTCTATCGGCAATACATTGATAAATACTTGAAAATGAAACAAGAGGCTAGTGGATATCCTCCAGGGGTGGATACGGAAGAGGCTCAAGATAAATTTAAACAGGATTATTTTGAAGCAGAAGGAATTCGTTTGCAACAGGTGGAGAAAAATCCAGGAAAACGAGCTTTTGCCAAAACCATGCTGAATTGTCTCTGGGGTAAAAATGCTCAAACTAACCTCTTGCCTAAAACAGAGTATGTTCATCGATTGGACCAGTTCTACGGAATACTGAACGATCCTAAAAAGTCTGTGAAATATGCAGAGTGTTTTGATCATGATGAATTCATGTTAATGAATTATACTGATGAATCGGACAAAGCAGACCCTCATTCATCAGCCAATCCTGTGGTGGCTTCATTTGTGACGGCTTATGCTCGATTAGAACTGTACAAAGTGCTTGAACCTCTAGGAAAGAGAGTATTGTATTTTGACACAGACAGTTGTATGTACATTCATGACCCTGATGGCTATAATGTTCCTATTATCTCCAGTCGATTGGGAAAATGGACAGATGAGGTACCAAAGGGTCGTATTGTGAGATATGTCGCTTTAGGTCCAAAGAACTATGGCTATGAATACATTGAAAACGGTGAACTCCATCAAAAATGCAAAGTGAAAGGCATTACGTTAGACTACAATGCCACTCAACAAGTGAATTTCAATACGATGGTGGATTGTGTGAAAGACAGACACCATTATTCGACCGTAGTTGAATATGCTTCTCGGATTAAACGTCATAAGGACAGAACCGTGACCAGTGAGAAACAAGTCAAAACATTTCGTTCGGTGTATACCAAACGTATTGTGGTCGAGAATCATATGACTGTGCCTTATGGTTATCTACATGACTGACCTTGACCTTTTAGGTAATGACTAGAACAAGTCATCTAAAAGTCATTATTCATAAAGACATGGATTGGATACCCTTACTACCGATAGAGCTGAGACTTAAAATTTATCGTTATGTCATATGGGCTAACGCTAAAACATGGAAGATGGAGTTAGTGCACACATGGGCTACTCATAATGCTATACATAGCTTACAACATACAAATCATCGACGGATAGAGAGACTGTTGAAGGATGTAGGTGATCGCCAGGACTTGTCATTCAACCAAAAATTACCGATTCTACGAAAACTGAATGTGGTACAACAAAGCTTAGATCGTATGTTATCTACGACATGGGATTTTTTAATCCACGATGCTAATTTGAGCGACGTATCTGCCTTAGCTAACAATTTTCGTTCTACCCCCAATGTGATATGGTTCAGTATGGCTGAAGAGGACAATGGGAGATCTCACCCCGGATGGCGTCCGTATTCACAGTTTAAAATACGTGGTATCATGGTATTTAAGAGACAGGTACCGTTCACTCATGTTATTCATATTCTACAGTATCGTGCCGTGTTCTATAAATTAAGGCACCGTTTAAGAGAAGTCAAAGACGAGATTGAAGCCGTTCATGCGAATCGACCTAGAATAGTGATTTGTTCAGGAAATATTCAATTATGGTTAAACCATCTAGACGATTTATAAGTTTATATTACATTTTGGATTTTGAGCTGTATACGGATACGTTATACAGTATTGTACAAGATGACCTTGTCAAGGTCAAGGACATTCGCGCGTGGATTCTGAATCCTCACACGTTTGAACTATTTAGACAGATGATTCGTGATGCTATGATCAGTGCACACTTAGACTTGAAAGCTATCCATCGAGACGATTGGAATACTTATGTATGTAACGATAGAGTGATTCACACGATTCAAGAATGGAACAGTTTGATATTATGAACCATACCCTGTTGAGAAAAGCATTGGTATTTGCTTATCGTATGAAGATACCTGAAGGTCATCATTCTCTGGAATGGATTCGACAACAGTTGAGTACACCAGACATGTTTGAAGAAATGAAACATGGACTTCATGTGATGAATTCATTTTATAAACAATCAGTACCCATGGACTTGAGTGAAACGGATTGGTTCAAACAGGTGGTGAACAATGACTCTGTGTTAACATTTCTGAGTCAATTTGGACATTCAGAATGTGTGTTTGAATTTTCTGACAAACTGTTGTTACCCTTACATGACATGTGTTGTTCTTGTTGTGATTATTCTTGTACTCATACATAAACTTGTTACACAAATAAATAAAATGTTTTTCTTCCAATAGTGTTAGTTGTGATTTTCACGTCATGGAGTCCAGTTTACTTTTTAAGCATCCTTGCAATATGTTTATCGCAGGCCCTAGTGGCTCTGGTAAAACACAATTTGTAAAAAAGGTGTTGGAATACAAATCAGATTTGTTTCAAGTAGTACCTGAGCGTATTGTATGGTGTTACAAAGAATGGCAAGTAGCCTATGCACAATTACAAGAACAAGAACCTAGTATTCGGTTCATACAGGGGATACCTGACGAGGATGAAGAGATAGTAGAGGATACATCCATTCCTCATTTAATTATATTTGATGACATGCTTGGTGATAAAGATGAAGAGAAAATCAAATTATGGTTTACACGAAAAGGTCACCATCGTAATGCTAGTGTGATCTACATTACACAAAACATGTTTCAACAATCGAAAGCCAGTCGTACCCTGAGTTTAAATGCACATTACATGATCTTATTTCAAAACACAAGAGATAAAGGACAAATCAAAGTGTTGGCGAATCAAATTCAATTGCCACACTTGTTACCCGCTTATCAAGATGCTATCTCTACACCTCATGGGTATTTAGTGATTGACTTTCACCCTCAAACACCAGACAGTTATCGGTTAAGAACTGATATTTTTCATCACTGGATCACTGGAGAAAAACGTGGGCCAGTTGTGTATATATAAACATCGTTTACTCATATAAGATCATTCAGTCATCATGTCAGCCACAGCCATAGCTCAATCGTTAGAACATTTGGGTCAGGAACGAGACCCTACTGTACGGGAGCAAATGCTACGGTCTGGATTAAAAGAAATGCTCAAGTGGTTCACCTTAGCAGCAAAGGTGATTTTAAAAAAGAAAATTGTGCTACCTAAACAAACACAAAACTTTATGCAAAAACATCAGCATGAATTAGAGCAGCTGGGAGATGATCAAGTGGACATGGATACTAAACGTCAACTCATATTGAAACCAGGAGGAGGTGGATTTCTTGGTGGAGTCATGATACGAAGTTTACTCCGATGGAATGGTCAAAAGACGATTCGTAAATTTGTAAAATCTCCAGCTAAAAGAAAAGCGCCTGCTAGAAAACCTAGAAAATCTCCAGCTAAAAGAAAATCGCCTGCTAGAAAACCTAGAAAAGCTCCAGCTAAAAAAGCTAGAAAATCGCCTGCCAAGATCAATGAACGTTTTATTACTCTCCGTCGTCGAAAGCAAACCACTTCAACACCCTCTATGGCTGTAACTCCAATCAGTAAGTTACAATGGTCTCCTATCAGTCCTGTGAGTAGTTTGAACTTTAGCTCATCTAGAAGCTTAAGAAATTCTTCTAGAAGTGGATCAAACAGTTTATCTAAAAGTTCATCTAGAAGTTTATCTAGAAGTGGACCAAGCAGTTCATCTAGAAGTTCATCTAGAAGTTTATCTAGAAGTGGACCAAGCAGTTTGAGTTCTTCAAGAAGTTATTCAAGCAGTGGGCCAAGCAGTTTGAGTTATTCAAGCAGTGGGCCAAGCAGTTCATCTAGAAGTGGACCAAGCAGTTATTCAAGCAGTGGGCCAAGCAGTTCATCTAGAAGTGGACCAAGCAGCTTCAGTTCGCCAAGTAGTTATTCAACCAGTGGGTCAAGTAGTTTGAGTTCTTCAAGAAATTCATCCAGCAGATCATCTAGTAGATCATCTCCCAGTTCAAGAAGTTCACCAGACACTCCATTGTGCCGTTTTTCACCCCTATCCTTATCTACCTTATCAAGACAGGCTGTCTTGAAACCCCTTTTGAGACATCGTATTCACCTGATGAGACAGGGCCCTATGAATCCAGCTTCAAGACAAGCCTTTGATGCTTTAGTATAAAAGCTGTGAAGAAGTAAAAACAGGTATTATTTGACATAATGGCACCAAAGCGACCACTCCTGCATAAATACGGACATCTGGTTTTGGGTTTAACTCAAGCCCCAGATGGGTTAAGAAGAAAGATGATACATGGAGCATCTAAAGAAATGATTCAATGTGTGTCAGAATGCTGTCAGAATGTTTTAAAAGGCAATGTTGCCTTATCCCCCTCTCAAAAGCAAAGGTTGAAGTCCAAGCGTCAACATCTCCGCACTTTAGCAGATAAAAGAGTATCCATTCAAAAAAAGAAACGTGTGTTGAATCAAAAAGGAGGATTATTTCCATTACTAGCTCTTGCTCCAATCATTGCTAAAGCTGTTGCTGCAGGAGCACTCAGTGGAGGTGTTGCCACACTGGTGAAAAAGCTATGAAGAAAATGGCTATCGTCCCATTCAAAATGCTAGAAGAGATGAATCGATGGAAAACAGAACAACGACCACGTTTACCTCCTCCCCCGCAAGTCAGTCAAACATCCGATTTACAGAAACAAATGGGAGACGTATTACAAAATGAATCGTTGTCTGAATCAGAAAAAGCACAACACTATGGGCAAGTCTTGCAAAAGTTTCAACTGTCACATCAAAAAGCACGTGAACCGGCTACTCTGTCTGCACCAGTTGCACCGGCTGCACCGGTTGTTCCAGCTGCTCAAGGTGCACAAGGGGCACAAGCGGCTCCTGCTACATTGACGGATCGGATTCTTGAAAGTGTTCCTACTACCATGCGTCGAAAAACTCAGCTTTTATTACACTTTCTACAAAATCATCCCCACATGTCATGGAATGATCATGGGATGTTGGAATACCATGGAAAACCAATACAAGGATCCAACATTATTGATTTGGTCAATGATGTCATACGTCATAGAAAAGGGTCGGAGCCTAGAGGATGGGAACAGTTTTCTAGTGGACTAAGAGATGTCAATGTACCACAAGAAGTGATAGGAAATAAACGGAGATGGTCATGGATGCAAAAAGCAGACGATTCAGAGGAAGATGATGAATTTGATAGTTTTGTTGAGTCTCGTTCACCTAAACGGATGAAAGCAGAACCTATAAGTAAACCTGTCAAACAGATGAAAGCAGAACCTAAGTGGGAAGCCTACTAGACAACATGAACAAAAAGGTAGACAGTCTGTTACATCAGATTTATTATGATCCCCATCATCCGGCTGGTTTTGGTGGGGTAGAACGTCTTACTACAGCAGCTCGAACTCAACTGAAATCCATTACGCCAAGTCAAGTGCGAGCCTGGTTGAAGGGACAAAAGACCTATACCCTGCACAAACCTATCCGTAGGGCATTCTCGAGACGGAAAACGATTGTGGGTGGTATTGATCATCAATGGCAAGCTGATTTGGCAGACATGCAATCCTTGGCTCAGTACAACACCCCTTATCGATATTTGTTGTGTGTCATTGACGTGTTTTCAAAATATGCTTGGGTCGTTCCCCTCAAGGATAAAACGGGGCTCACATTGGTGGAAGCGTTTCGCTCTATTCTTAAAACGAGACAACCTAAAGCGTTGCAAACCGATAAAGGAACAGAATTCAAGAATCAAAGGTTTCAACAGTTTTTAGACAAAGTAGGGATTCATTATTTTACGACTGAAAACCCAGAAACTAAGGCTAGTATAGTGGAACGTTTTCAACGGACCTTAAAATCACGCATGTGGAAATACTTTACGCATCATAAAACACGAAGGTATATTCAGGTATTGTCTGATCTCGTGCATGCCTATAATCATCGTGTTCATCGTAGTATACAAATGGCACCCGTATCCGTAAATGAGAATAACGAATCTCAAGTGGCCTTGACCTTGTATGGAAAATCAAGAAAGAAAGCGTCGACGACCCTTCATGTGGGAGATATTGTTCGTATCAATAAAACAAAACGTACATTTGATAAAGGTTATCTACCTAACTGGACCACTGAACTGTTTAAAGTGATCCAAGTCAAAAAGACCTCTCCTGCTACTGTGAAATTGACTGATTTAGACGGAGAACCCATTTTGGGTTCGTTTTATTTCTCTGAAGTACAGGTTATAAAAGATGATGCTATCTATGAAATTGAATCAGTGCTCGCCCATCGCCAGAGTAAGGTAGACGGAAGACGAGAAATTAAAGTACATTGGAAAGGTTATCCTTCGAAATTTGACAGTTGGATTCCCGAATCCCATCTCGTTTAGTTAATAAATACATCATGTCTCAAACCGATACGACCAGTGTGGTAGTGACTGCCTCAGAGCAAGCCAAATTGTGTGAACCCAAAAATAAGGTCACTTTTTTTGCACAAATTGTAGTGGTATTTATTATTATTACCGTATCGCTATTTAATTTGTGTTTTCAACGACCCGATCGAGAATTGTGGCTTCTGCTTTTAAGTAGTTCTCTAGGTTATATTCTACCGAATCCCTCCTTGAAATTCAATAAACCTAAATCAACATGAGTTCGTTTTACATCACACTCATGAGTGATAGCTCTATGGATTTATTCCAAGACAATACGCAATGTTGTTTTCGTACCAAACTGGCAAAACCCATCCATCTCAATAAACAAGACTGGGAAATTGCCTTAGTGGAAATGATTGTTCCTAGTCAGGTCATTAATGTCACTGAAGAAGAGCGACATTTCTACATTGTCACACATGATCCTGTCCTGGGTAAGGCCTTAGAAAACTTTGAGACCTATTGTACTCTCCCCAATAAAGAAGAAAAAGGTGTACGACTTTGTATTCCTATAGGAACTTATGTCACACCCCAACATTTGATCGAGACGATTGACTTTACCGTGAAAGATCAATTAGGTAAAATATTTAGACAGAAAGGCCTTCGATTTACCATGGGTTTTTCAGGACAAAGTAAACGCGCAAAACTGGACAGTTCGGATCAACTAGGCATTCAGTTTCATCCTCACATGTTTATTAAACTGGGTGGAGCCCCTGATAGTTCTTCGACCATCTTTTTTAAAGACACTCCAGATCCGTTTCCTCATGGCGTAGATATTAACATGGGTCATAATCATTTGTTTGTTTATTCCGACCTTGCGTCTTATACCTATTTGGGAAACATAGAAGCCCCCATCTTACGTGTAGCTCCATTTGATCCGAGAACGAAAGCAGGAACTAACCCTCATATTCATTTCGAGTTCTTGAATTTACACTATGTACCACTGGCTAAAGCCGACTTTGACACCATCACTATCCATATAAGGGGTGACACTGGCCAGTCTATTCAGTTTATTCATGGGAAGTCTATGGTGAAACTACACCTACGCCAAAGACAATGATACCTACTTACCAAGGTCAACCTCGACAATATGGACACGGACTTGGATCCATGTTTAAGAAAGCCATGAAAAGAATTATACCTTTACTGAATCCATTTGTGAAATCTGGAGTTCGCACCTTGAAAAAAGAAGGACTCCAGCAAGGAAAAGCCGCTATCAAAGATATCTTGACAGGATCAAACGCTAAACAAGTAATACGAAAACGTGGAGCCTCTGTATTAAAAGATGTGGGTGAATCCTTGCTACATGCCGTGGCCAGCCCTAAAAGACGTATAAAGAGCAAACCAGTCAAGAAAAGACCTCATTCGAAACTTCATCATCGCCGAGTTAAGCAGGCCAGACCTCTTGATATTTTCGATTAATCATGATGCAACACGGTTCCTGTGAATGTAGTAAGACAGAGTTGGATGTGTCTGTTGTGCCACCTACCATGACAGCCATGCAAGAAGGTCAATGGACTGAGCATTATCCCATTTCTGCTCTGGACAATAATGCTCCGATTGAATTTGTGATTCCTGCACAGACAGAAAAATGGACAGATCTGAATCAATCTTACCTGTACCTAAAACTCAAAATTATACAGGCAGATGGTACAGACCTAGCGGCCGACAGTGAAATTGCTACCGTCAACAATTTCTTTCACAGTATGTTCTCAAGCATTGATGTGTACCTGAATAATAAACTGATCACCAGCAATGCGGACACGTATGCCTATCGGGCATACATAGAAAATTTACTCTCCTTCACCTCAAGCTGTAAAGACACTCAACTTCAGGCGCTAGAGTTATGGGGTGAAGACACCCCTGGTCATATGAACACCCACGCACATGACGGGGGTAACCTGGGCTATATTGAGAGACGTGATCGTGTCCTTCAAAGTCGTGTGGTGGAACTATGTGGACGACTTCATTTGGATCTGATGATGCAAGATAAATATTTACCCAATGGTATGGAAATACGCTTAAGACTAAACAAAGCGTCACCTCAATTCTGTCTCATGGGTGCCGCACCGGCTAAAATCAAGTTTCTAGAAGCAGGATTTAATGTAAGAACAGTAGATTTACTGCCAGTGGTAGCCAATCAACTCAATCAACAGATTGCTCAACATAACATGAAAATCCCCATCCGACGAACTGAAGTAAAAACATTTACGATTCCTAACGGTCAACGATCCAAGATTGAAGATCATTTATTTCAAGGTCAATTGCCAAAACGTCTTATCATCGGTATGGTAAGAAATGGAGACATGAATGGAGACATGGCTACCAACCCCTTTGATTTCCGTCATTTTACACTGAATCATCTAGAAGTCAGCATTGACGGAAAAAGTATTCATAACAAAGCGTTTCAACCCAATTTTGAAACGGGAGAAGTTCTAAGATCCTACATGTCACTCTATCAAGCGACAGGAGCTCTTGGTCTCAATCGTTCATTTGGATTGAGCATGAATGATTATCGGAACGGATACACACTCTGGGGGTTGGACTTGACAGCAGATCAAGGTTGCGAGGAAGGTCAACTCCATCCTATAAAAACGGGCAATCTGAGATTGGAATTTCACTTTGGAACAGCACTTGCACAAGCCATCAACGTGATTGTATTTGCGGAATACGACAATCAAATTGAAATCAATCAATTCAGAGAAGTGCTTCTAGATTATTAAGATGGAAGACATGGATATTGAACACCTGGAAAAAGGACAAGATTACGAAATGAAGTTATTGGCGTATCCTTGTTGTACAAGTTCAAGGACGGACTTTTTACAAGAGTGCTTGAATCATCACGTCACAGAAGCACTCCAATCTTTAATTTATAATCAAGTGCATAAAGACTGTTATGGTTGTCGAGTGAATCATCCTAGTCAAGTACAACATGTACTCTGCTTATACACGAATACGGAAGAGTGGACAGAACTTTACATTCAAAAAGCGATTCAACGTTTGGACGTGTTCAAGGTCATTGAAAAGTGGTATCCTGAATTAGTGACCTTGACCGATAGTGAAAAAGGAGACGCGTGTCGATTATGGATTCAATTTAAAGAAGAACTCACTCAGAATCAGTTCATAGATCAATGGATCAGTGTTTGGGCTGAACGTGTCAACAGAAATTGGCATTATGGAGACGAATGAACTACAATACCTATTAGATCATTCACCGTTATTAAAACCACTACATGCTCGTGTTTGTGCCAAAGATCAATTACCTTCAGAGAAACCGCATGACGTGAAAGCCTATATTGTGAATACCCATAACGGGAATCAACGTGGAGAACACTGGGTGGCTCTTTATTTAAAAGACAATAAAGCAGTGTACTTTGATTCCTACGGATTACCTCCTTTCGAAGAGATTCTAACCTTTGTGAAAAAACATGCCAACAAAACTTATCTGTGGAATGCCATGAGAATACAAGGCGATATGTTACCGGTGTGTGGTGTGTATTGTCTATTCGCTTTGGATTTTATCTCACGTGAATGTGACTTGAACCAGATACTGTTAACCCGATTCAAACCGGACATGTATGGAAAAAATGACACTTATGTGACGCATTGGTTTCAACAATATTATGGTACTTATTACATGCATGCTCAATATGTGAACAAGTGTGGACAAAAGTGTTGTGCTCAACGTAACTCTAGACCAGAAGGTCACAACCGTTTGTATCATAGTATCACACATAGAAATACAACTCTTTATGGTGATCATTAAACAATGTTACTGTTTCATGTTGTTACTGTTTTCTTGTTACAAAAATAAAAGTTTAGAAAACTAGGTGTCTGTTATCTTTTTTCTAAGTTCATAAAAATCAAGCACATGTCTGTGCGGTACATTGGCGCGTGACGCCATCCAACCCTAGGGTGACGTCATCCAAGCGATATGACGTCATCCAACCACGAGAGTGGGCGGCGCTTCAACAGAAAAATACTCCGTCTTACAATACAATGCCTCATTTCATTCTGAGAACTCAAACACTCAAGATGGAGGCGTTATTCAATGAACTCAAAACAGCAAAACAACTGACTGAAAAACAGAGCAGGGTATGGCGTTCAATCAGTCGCTTAGCGGCTAGCATTGTTAGAAAAAGGGAACGTGATCTTCAATTCATTGGTGAGACTTTGAATACCATTGAAACCAATCGATTTCATCATAGAGAAGAATTATCTCAATTTCGAGATCAAGTCAGAGAAAGGCAGCGAGATGCTCGGGAACGAACGGTGAATAGACAACGGGAACAACAACAAGAAGAAGAGCATTGGCGTATCATCACTACCGCTCAAGTTGAGTACACGGAACAACCACCAGTACCAGAACAGGAATGGTCCTGTGGGGATCCAACATGTAGGCTCTGCTATCCCCCACCAGACTGCCAATGCGAACTATGTACCCAACCAGATCAGTCAGCAAACACGGTTTAAAAAACTATCAACGGTCCTTTTCAGGGCCACCAACGGCCCTTTTCAGGGCCACCATGTCTTTTCGAAAGAAAATTCTCTCATTGTCTTAGTCTATACACACACACACACACAATGGTGCCAGAACATTCCTAAAATTCAATTCATGTTATTTTGAGCACCAAACATTGATTTCCAATTTGTCCCAATTTGTCACAATTTTGTTTACTTCTGGCACCGACCTAATTCTATTTACTCTATATTTCTATATGGTGCCAGGAGGTAGGGTGCCAGGGTACCGCCTATTACTACTGACCAGATAACCGATTATTTTCAAACAAATTTCAACGTCATTCTACCAGAGACGTTTTTTTGTTTTTTTTATACGTCTCTGATTCTACCAAACAAATCAAGCAATCTTCTCTTCTGACGTTTATGGAAAGCTTTTTCATTGGACAGTTTCCATGCGAATCCCTATCTCCGCATTGCTACTTTCTTAATCAATTTTAACAATGGACACTGGACTTACAATCCCTGGAATAACGCATTATGTTTTTCAACAATAGCAACACAATTTCGAAAGCATTCTAATATTTCGAAATGCGCGAACGGCCGGAATCATTCGTCAGTACACGTTCGAAAGTTCGAATTTCCAGACGTTCAGAGGTATTTCGAACTTTCGCGATTTAACTTTGACGGTGAAAACAACTATTAAAGTTGCGCTTTCAAAGTCCTTAAGTATACTTTAATATATCGCTATTTCAATCGGAGCAAATGTAATTAACACATCTTTGAAAACTGTGAATGCGATGTGGTTTTGAAGATAATTTACATCAGGTCACAAATCGCGTCGATACTGAATTGTGATGTGATTAACATAAATTGTGACCATTGACAAATTCGGTTAAAAGATAAACACATCAATAATTAAGCATAGGCTTGGTTCTATTAGATGTGTTAGTATACTAATTGCGACATATCGCAGCGTGGTTTTCATGTTGGATATCTCATTCATGAAATAATTGAACACTACATACTTATGAGCGCAAGAACTAATATTCAGAATATATCCATCTAAGGTATTGTTTCACTGGCGTTTAACGTCACACCAATTGACAGGGTATTACTTATGTTACATGTTTTTTAAAAAACATTGGACACACCAGCCATAAAATACATTTTTATAAGTGTTAAATATTGATGTTACATGACAGTTACATACAGTTTTGTTGGTATTACTTATGTTACATGCTTTAAAAAATGTGTCAGTGTTAATTTTCAATGTTACAGTAACATTGGACACACCAGCCATAAAATACATTTTTATAAGTGTTAAATATTGATGTTACATGACAGTTACATACAGTTATGTTGGTATTTCCAGATATGTATCATACAATACGTCTCTGGTATTACTTATGTTACATGTATTTGATATATTTCCAATGTTACTTGTCAAGGAAGACGGATGATTTCGCCTCGTTTTGAATGTGTTACGCATGTTACAAGAAAATACGTATGTTACGTGTGTAACAAATAATGTTTAGGACCAATTTCGTGCGCTAGATGAAAAGTGTGTAACAACGCCTTTAAACCAGTGAGAAAACTCTTACTTCAGGTGAAGATTTTGTATCAAACACTTCCATTGGCTACAAAAGCAGGTCAAAAAAATATTTAGGCAGCACGCCGAAAAAGTAAGCTTTTATTAGCCCTTAGCACTATATAATGTGTATATTTTGTTATTGTGCATCGATTCTGGCCAATGTACTTATAATTTTCATCGACAATATTCAATGACTACTATCTGGGTTACTCTACGTTTAAGGGATTTTGAAAATGAAATTCACACATGGTAGGATTTAGTCTGAATAATTTGCCGCTAAATACACTAAATAAAAAATGTACTAAAACGTCTCATCATTTAACAGCTTATAAATATTGTTGAAACATTTCTATGGTAGTGAAACTATTCATCAAGTTGTATGTAGTTGCTGTGTATTATTCTCTCATATTATTTAACATGACACATTAACTAATCTATGGTATACATTTCTATTTCTTCAATTGTATAATGTGTTAGTCTGTTATGTATTTCATGAGTATTTATTATATACAAAGATGTTTAGGTCTTTGTTATATTTGAATTTAATTTGAAGGCGTAATTAAAAAAGATATTCTTCTAAACTAGTATAGTTATTTGTTAATTTGATGTGTACTTAAAGAAAACCCTTATTAAAATAATGATATAATTATCATGTATTTCCCACAAATTCATAGAAAAACATCATCACATCTTCCCAAATATACTACCTTACACCAATTCTCCCAATCCAGACCCAAACAACCGTGATATAGAATCATATAAAATGGCGGACAAAACATAAGCCATACAACCCGCTGAATAAAGGAAGATCAACAGTGCATAAATACTATGTACCTCTAACTTGGCACTGGTGACCTTTGTTCACATGTTTGACAGTACATGTGTTTGTATGTGTAGACAGACATACCACGGAAACATATTCAGTAGTAACGAACCAGAGACGGTAACTATAAAATAAATTGTATTTGAAACATCCAAATATATAACCTCAAACAAATCGTCACAGAATACAATCCCGTTCAACTGATGTGACGATTCTATTTAAGAGAATTTGGCGTTTGCAGATCATAATGTGACGATTTTCATAGGCATTCCATTAAAAGAATTTGGCATTGGGTGTTCAAAATAAAACGTATGACAAATTTACCATGCAGATCCGTTACTACCGTCTTTGTACGGAAACAAACTCATCAAATTTTGACTAATCAAAAGCAAGCTTTATTTTATTCTTCACATGAATATTGATTAGCAAAATATATAGCTTATCACTTAACACTGGTAAGTTACTGGTAATGTTAGCAATTAAACTTATTAGGCCTAAGAAAAAATACGGTAGTCGCTTTTACGGCGCCGAAGCCAGTTTCTAAAAGTAGTGCGTCGAAGCTGAAGAATAAGCCATGCTCTCACCAGACAAAATAAGTAAAAAAAATAAAAGTACACAAATATATGTAGACAAAACAAAACAGGAAGAAGTTTGACTAAACTATCAAATTTTGGTACCGTAAACATGCCTTTTTCTTGTCATAACAATAACAGTTCGCAATTATAAACTTAACAGTACAGTCCAAAAAAGTTTTACTACAAACGATGGTAAAAAATACATGATAACCCACTTGTAGATACCAGACGAGAGATAATTTCAATTCACCATCCTTGATAATTCACTTATCTATCCCAATCTCATCTTGACGAAAAGCCTTCAACCATTCCATAACAACTTCTTGTTTATTATCGAGCACAGCATGTAGCTAGTGAACAATACGATCACAGCAAACATTTCTTGCATATGCACACAGTGATATATCATACAAGCTTGCTTGATCATCAACTTTTTCCGATGGAATCGCCCCCCCCCCCCCCTTCATGGGTGACTCCCTTTCTTTTGCATGCTGCCTCTTGGTTGGGTTTTGACAAAGCTCTATCAGTGATCACTTAATACCAGGAAAAGAAGGACATGGTCAGACAGGGGAATACGGCTTGTTTTACTAATGCTCAATCTCAGAAACAGATAAATAACATATATTTGATAGATGATTTAAAAAAAGTTTTGCATTTCCACCTCTAGGACAATGTATTGGTTGCTACGGTAACAGTGGAAAGTTCTAAAAATATGTTTTAAAACAAACGTTTTCTAAGTCAAATTTGGCATATTTGTAGGTTATCTATAGAGCCCAGATTGGGCAAGATTTCATAATTCACGCATATGTAAAACAGTTAACAAAACCCAATGAAAGTTTGTGGGTGAAGATGATATGTATTGATCATGAAGTAAAAACACTCAGTTCATACTAGAATATTAACAATACATATTGCATTATAATATGCAAGTTTTGAATCTCATTAAAGGTTTATTCCAGTTACATAAAATTAACAAAACATGTTATATATTAAACAAGAGGGCCAAGATGGCCCTATATCGCTAACAGACACTTGTTTAGAAAAAAATACCCCACCCACCACGGTCGTTATTACTATCAATACATATATATACCAAAAGACAACCAGCTCCAAACGAAAGTAGAACATATTTTTCGTTCCTTTTTTTCAGACCCTAAACAAGTGTCTGTGATATCGCTCTCATGACAATCATTGTTTAATCATTAAAACATTGTTTTCAACCTGTGACCTAGTTTTTGACCCCAGATGACCAATATTAGAACTTGCCCTACACATAAATAAGAAAAACAATCTGACACAAAACTGTGACATCTACAGTGTTAACTTTAAGTTTTCCAAAGATTTGACAAAGTGACCTAGTTATTGACCCCAAATAAACCAAATTTGAACTTCATCTTTATATCATTAAAACATTTGACAAAGTTTGGTGAAGATCCAATTATAAATGTGAAATCTACAGTGTTAACATGTTTTTTATATGATTTGACCTAGCGACCTAGCTTTTTACCCCGGATGATCCATGTTCGAACTCGTTCAAGATATTATAAAGACAAACATTCTGACAAGGTTTCATGATGATCCAATAAAAAATGACTTCTACAGTGTTCACAAGGTTTTCCAGCAATATGCCCTAGTGACCTATGTTTTGACCGCAGATTACCCATTATCAATGTCGTCCGAGATTTTGTTGATATTAACATCCTGACCCAGTTTTGCAAAAATTGAGCTAAAAATCTAGCCCCTAGTGTGTTCACATGGTAAAGTTTGACGACACCGGACGCACGACGATGACTGATCACAAAAGTTCATTCTGAGCACAAGTGCTCATGTGAGGTATAAATGATATAATCAATTTGTGAATAGATGAATGAATGAATGAACGAAACAAACAATGCATACAAAGACAAAATAAATGTCAAAAAAATAGATGAATGAATGAATGAACGAAACAAACAAAACAAACAATGCATACAAAGACAAAATAAATGTCAAAAAAAATATAATTATGTCTGTATGAAAAAAGTTATTTAAAACTGATTCTTTCACAACTGTCAGTAATCCACCATAAACTGGAGACATCTGCACACATCAGCATAGCAATGAACTTCACTGACAAGATTTATGCTATTTCGTATGCTAGCATAAACGTAAGCCCCTGTTTAGTTTGTACATGTATCATCTGGTATAGTGTAAAAAATTTCACAGTTTAATGAAATTTCCTTCACTGATATTCTGCTGTAACTCTTGCTCCAGCACAGATATAACCTTCTCCATCTTCAGATCATCTTCCTCTGCTTCGTCTAAAATGATAAATACGCAAATAATAAAATAAAATGAATGAAAAAGTCCATTTGCAACTCAAAACTGCATTTGTAATAAATTTTCAAAAAGACTACATAATACTCGCCACAGTCGAAGTCAATAGTCAATGACCCGGGCTTGTAGTAAAAATTACAATGAGTTTTCATGACTTTATGATTATTCCAAGGATAATAAAACTTCACTAACACGTGCGGCTTCAATAAACAAGACGGCCAAGATGGCCCTATATCGTTCACATGACAATCATTGTTGACTCATTAAAACATTGTTTTTGAACCTGTGACTTAGTATTGACCACAGATGACCCATGTTAGATCTTGTCCTACATATAAATAAGACAAACATTCTGACAATTTTTGGTGAAGATCCAATCAAAACCATGACAACGACAGCATTGACAAGGTTTTCTTAAGATTTGACCTCGTGACCTACTTTTTGACCCTAGATGACCAATTTTTTATATTGTCCTTAATATCATTAAGACGAACAATCTGACAAGGTTTAGTGAAGATCCAATTAAAATCATGAAATCTAGTGCTTTAACAAGGTTTTTACCTAAGATTTGACATGCATGGTGCCCTAGGTTTTTACCCCAGCTGACCCATGTTCGACCTTGACCCACATATCATTGAGGCAAATAAGGTTTGGTGAAGATCCAATCAAAACTGTGACATCTACAGTGTTAACAAACTTTTCCTGAGATTTGACCTAGTGACCTAGTTATTGACCCAAGATGGCCCATATGTGTACTTGACCGTTATATCATTAAAACGAACAATTTGACAAAGTCTAGTGAAGATTCAATTATAACTGTGAAATCTACAGTGTTAACATGGTTTTACATAAGTTTTGACCTAGCGCCCTAGTTTTTGACCCGGGATGACCCATGTTCGAACTTGGCCTAGATATTATAAAGAAATCTGACCAAGTTTTATGATGATCCAATCAAAACAGTGACTTCTAGAGTGTTCACAAGGTTTTCCAGCAATTTGCCCTTAGATCAGTGACCTTGGTTTTGAATGCAGATGACCTATTTTCAAAGTTGACCGACATATCATTATAATAAATTCTGACCAAGTTTCAAGCAGGTCCAATCAAAACAGTGCTTTCTAGAGTGTTCAAAAGGTTTTCCCTTATTTGGCCCTGGTGACCTAGCTTTTTACCCTAAGTGGCCCATTACAAAACTCATCCGAGATTTTGTCGATATTAACATTCTGACCCAGTTTTGCAAATATTGAGCTAGAAATGTGGCCCCTAGTGTGTTCACAAGGTAAAAGTTTGATGACGCGCGACTGATCACAAAATTTCATCCTGAGCACAAGTGCTCATGAGAGCTAAAAACCAGGATAAAAAACACTATCTCCATGGAGATGAAATCGAGACTTGTGTAGGATTTGGGGGACCGTGAAAACTTAACTACCAATCATCACTATGAGAGCTTTCAGAGATATTTTTTCTTTGAGCTATGGACCTGGGTCTTGTGCCCTGCACAACGTCTCATTGTGTTTAAGAATTATGCCAAAATATTTTCAAAAATGTCAATGCATAAAGGAGATACAGTCCAGACAAGATCTATAATAGTACTCATTTGTTATGTTTGACCTCTAAGTGTGACCATGACATTTCAGCTATGGACCTGAGTCTTGTGCAAAGCACACCTTCTTATTCTGTTTAACAAGTATGCAAAGTTATTTCCAACAATGTCAATGCATAAGGGAGATACAGCCCATACAAGGTTTTGATGTTTGACCTCTAAGTGTGACCTTTACCTTGGAGCAAATCATCTTTGGTCTTGTGCACTGCACACTGTCTTATTGTGTTTAACAATTATTACAGTTACAGTTCTTGCGCACTGCACTTTGGGTCATTGCAAGAAACATGCAAACCAAGTTTCACGTCATTCCAACTTATGTTGACAAAGTTATGTTCCGGACAAGAAATCCTCTAATAAAATCAATCAAAGGGTAGTATTTCAAAAACCGCAAAAGGTAGAGTTACTGCTCTTCTGCATTGCACTTCAGGTCATTGCAAAATACATGCACACCAACTTTCAAGTCATTCAAACTGAAGGGGACAACACAAAGTTCCGGACAAGAAATCAAAATCAATTAAAGTGGAATAATTAAAAAAACACCCAAGGTAGAGTTATGATATTTTTGCACTGCACTTTGGATCATTAATTGCAAGAAACATTCACACAAAGTTTGAAGTCATTCAAACTTATGGTGACAAAGTTATGTTCCGGACAAGAAATTCTCTATTATTAAACAATCAAAGAGGAATAATTAAAAAAACTGCACAAGGTAGAGTTATGGTTCTTGTGCACTGCACTTTGGATCATTGCAAGAAACATGCACACCAAGTTTGAAGTCATTTGAACTTATGGTAACAAAGTTATGTTCTGTACAGGCAAAAGGGGACACCGCCACCGCCGACAAAGTAATCCCTATATGCCACCTAGTCAGGTGACACAAAAATGGTATTGCATAAGGCAGATACAGCCCGAATAAGGTCTATAATACTCATTTTTGATGTTTGACCTCTAATTGTGACCTTGACCTTTGAGCTAGAGACCTGGAACTTATTATAAGTTATTTTCAAAAATATTACTGCATAAGGGAGATGCAGTCCAGACAAGGAAAATCTGGACAGACTTACAAATGGACTATTGGACCACCAGACTAACTAACAAGCATTTGTATATTTCATTTAGTTAATTTATATGTAATCATGCACAAAACAGAGACTGTACCTATAACCATTTGTCTAGGAAATGCAACTAGAGCTTTGCCACAGAAGTGATACCCCTGCTGCCACTTTGACACTAAAGAATGCAATAGTACACTATATTGCTACATTCAAGGGCACTAAACTCTGGAATGAGTGGATCACAGGACATGAAAATTGTATCTTGCACATCTAGATTTCATACTAATGATATATTTCAAGTTTCAATTTAATCCCTTGAAAAATGTGGAAGATTCATGAGCTAAGAATGTCATTGTACACTATATGGTTATGTTCATGGCACATAACTCAGGAATGTGTAGATCACTGGGCAAGGAAATTGTATCTTGTACATCTACATTTCATAGTAATGACACATCTCAGATTTCATTGCAGTCACTTAAGGAATGTGGAAGTAGTTTGCTCCACAAACTTGTGAAATAGTATGCGGACGGATGGACGGACCAATGCATTTTTTTCACCCAAAAAATATATACATGTATGTATAATTAAATGCTTTTACAAATTCAAAATCATGGCATTTTTCAATCAATAGCATTTCAAGCATGGTAAATTAACAAGAAGTATTTGAACATTGCCAATGCTCGTCTGTTCAATGCCTCAGTAAGATCTATCCACTGATGAAGTTTCATGTTGCTACCTCTTATAGTTTCTGATATATGAGCTACATTAAAGTGTTTGCACAATGCAGACTCAGGCATTCATGCTGCAGTAATTACAATAGCTCTACCTTTTCTTTAAAAACAGACAAGCTAAAAATGTTAAAACTTGGATGGCATTCTATGAAATGTGTGTTAATAAATGCAAGTAAGTCACAAATATCTCTTATCTGTCTGAAATCACATTAACATAAAAAGTCTTGTTTTTCAGAACTGAGATCCAGGAAAAAAACACATGTTAGATCTTTATTATTATTACATAACAGGCAACTCACGTAGCAATACTTGTGTTTAATAGTTAATTTAAACTATGAATGGCCACACAGATCGAAACAACAATTATCACCATAATGATTGTGTCTAGTGTACTATGGTTGTACCATAATAATAATATGGAATTTTCACATCCAATCGGAGGAGTGAAAATTTATGTATGGTATTCAAAGCATTGCTAAAAATAATTTACTACAAACATTCAGCGAGTGCACTATGAGACACTCAAACATATACATAACAGATTGTTACATAATTCCAAAAGAAATATTTTTGAACAAATGGCTTAATACATGCATGCAGCCAAAGAGTAGTAGAAAATTTTGAATAAAAGTTTTTTTTAATCTGATAAAAACTGATTTTGTCCAGTGATTAACATTCAGTAAGACTATTTTGCTAAGCCCCTCCCACAAAATATTGTATTATTAATTGCTAAGTCTATCAAAATTGCCTTCCTATAGGGATTAATTGTAGTGTGATCCCAATCATAGACCTATACATAGTAAAAGTCTTTGCCAATTAAGCATTTTATTTGTTCCAAACGTTTGTGCTGAATCTTAGATGAAGGGAACTGAGTAACAATTGTGAGTGTACTGTGGTTAATGACATTTAGACCAAATTTTGCATCTACAAGTATCTAGAGATTCCATTCTCCATAAAATCAACTTGGTACATACCCTACAGGTATATATAATCTAAAACACTGTTGAAAACAGGCAAACAACTTAAAAAAAAATTTCATTTACAATAAATGTTTGTTGAAAGATTTTTATATTCAAGGTGGAAGCTAATAATATACATACAATGTTTAATTTATGAAAACAGCTACTCACCATCAAAGTAAATTATGGAACATTTCTCACTAACTTTGCCCACTTTGTCATTAAATTCAGAATTCTGCATGATTGTATTGCTAAATTCTGAAAACTTCCTGGCTTGCTCATTCATCTGAAGTTTATCAAGCCCCGAAAATGGAATTGAATTTGCCATATCATGTAGGGCAATGGCTGGAGTAGCATACTCACGGGCATAGCATACTTTCTGTTAAAGAAAAAACATCAAAGTTAAACCAATTTCATTAGCATACATATATTAACACCAATAGCTGGAGTAGCATACTCATGGGCATAGCATACTTTCTGTTAAAGAAAAAATATCAAAGTTAAACCAATTTCATTAGCATACATATATTAACACCAATAGCTGGAGTAGCATACTCACGGGCATAGCATACTTTCTGTTAAAGAAAAAATATCAAAGTTAAACCAATTTCATTAGCATACATATATTAACACCAATAGCTGGAGTAGCATACTCATGGGCATAGCATACTTTCTGTTAAAGAAAAAATATCAAAGTTAAACCAATTTCATTAGCATACATATATTAACACCAATAGCTGGAGTAGCATACTCATGGGCATAGCATACTTTCTGTTAAAGAAAAAATATCAAAGTTAAACCAATTTCATTAGCATACATATATTAACACCAATAGCTGGAGTAGCATACTCATGGGCATAGCATACTTTCTGTTAAAGAAAAAATATCAAAGTTAAACCAATTTCATTAGCATACATATATTAACACCAAGCAAGCAAGACTTAAATTATCTATACTAGAAATTTTCTTATATTTGAAATCTAAATCTCCTCTCATTTAATGGTCAATATCGAACGAAGTAAAAAATTTAAAAAATATGCAGAACAACCCTATAATACAGAACACCTTTAGAACAGAAATGGTCTTACAAATAAGGTGGATCATTATCTAGTTGAAATATAGAAGAATTTATGAAAATGGTCCTATATATTAGTAATATTAAGTGATCATCATAATGCAAAAAAATTAGAAAATTTACTTGACCTAAACAGGCCAGGGAGGTTTAAAAGGTTTCTCTTATTTCAGAACATACCTTTCAAGTAAAACACAAGGTAGTATTCATTCTCAAATAGTTACATACACTGGATTCTGCGATAAAATCATTGGGATCATGCAGTGCCAAACAATATAGCGAGTAAGGAGACTGTAAACTTGACTATTTGTTTCTGGCCTAATGCCATTAGTCTTAATATCTTATTTGTCACTAAACGAGGTTTTAACTGTATTTTATAATATCCAATTCACATATCGAGGGCTCAGCACAACAGTGTCGTAACTCATATTGAAATAAGAACAAGTTACGGCAGTGTTGCGCTGAACCCCTAATATGGCTATTGACAACTACATGTTGTAAAACTGACCAAAAGTGAGAACAAATGTAATGTGAAATGTAAGGTGTGTACAAATCTTATTGAAATGTATGCAAAATGTATTTGACAAGAGAATTTTTTGAACCGTTCAAAAAATAGGTGTAGTTGGAAACGTAAGACTATTTGTGTTAAACATACTGGTGAATGGGAAAGAAAGAAAACCCAATGTCACAAACATAACCAAATTGAAGAATCAATGATACATATCAAAGTATCTGTAATGTAAATTATACATGTATTGTAAACTGTTGAGCTTTATGCCCAATGTGTGAAAATAAATATCTATCATAATGTTTTTCACATTTCTAGTATTATTCTGAGGAACACTGTGGTTTTGCTTGAATAAAAGTGAAATGTAATAGAACGTGAAATAAACAAGCTTAATTAGACCTATAAGCATAATTACCTTTCCATCAGACATTGTCAGTTGGTAAAACTGTAGAAAGTACTTTCTTGGACCTAGAACAATGGGTTCAATGGCGCCAAGGTGAACCTCTCTCTGAAACTGGGTACCGGGTTTTGGAACAGTGCATGACTTAGGCACCATGACAAACACTTTGGGTACACAGATACACTCTTGTTCTTTACAGTATGTCGCCATAGCATCAATAAATCTCTCATTAAAGTCTGAAAATTAATTAAAATTAAAAAATTAGGTTCATATCAAATGTACTCAAAATAAATTATCATTTTCCTGTTTTGAACCATCATATTACATGGTATGTCTTCTATTTGAATCCCTTCCAACCATTCATTTAATAACTGAGTCTGACTCCAAATGGCTAATTTGAATAAAAAATAGAATGAGAGTAGTATAGTATGACATAGTGCATAGTTCAAAACTTCATTTTTCTGCCATGATGGCTCTTCATTGGGAGATCAGAAAGGCAAACCTGCTACTTCCTGGTAGAACCGTACATCACAGAAGAATTATTTTTAAAACTTCTATAGATAAATGAACATCAGACACCATAATGCTTTGTCAAACATGGATGTATACCGTAATGGTAATCTGGACAATATGGCAAACCGAACACTTATGCAAAGCAATAAACCTCTGCTTCTTTGAAGGGTGGTCATAGTAATGATATATAGCAGCTCTATATCCTAATTGTTATTATGATAGGGTAAAGAAAGCTTTAAAAACTAGAACAGCTGTGAAAGTTTTAACATGGCCTATGAAAGAGACTACATTTACTTAAAAGGCTGCATACCATTTTATCTAATATACAACAAAAAAAAACATAGACAAATAAAATGATTCATTAAGATAGCTTATTACTGTAGTGCACCATAAAACTTTTAGAGAGTGAAATAATTTACTGTATATCTTAATTTAAAAAGTTTCACTGTCAAAAATAATGAACGCTTGTTAATATTGGCATATCCCTGACTGGAAGGCAAACAAACAAATGTTTTAAAGTAACAGGACATTTCCAAATAAAAGACGAAAATTAGAGCTGATCTGCACTAATGGTATTGTCATAAATTTTGAACCTTTGAAATGAAACCCTGCCCTGTATGTGCCCTAGAGTAGACGGAAGTAAATAGTCCACAGATTCACAGCAATTGAATTTTTTACTTTCATGTTTAACATTTAAGGCATTTTCTTTTTAAAGACCAGGAGCCTATTATTGATAATAACTGCTAATAAATTGTAACTTTCTTATAAAACCATTCTGTAGACTTATTATATCTTAGATAAAGTGATGCTTCAGATACTTTGTTTGGCTTTTATGTCAGTTTCAACTTACATAAAATATTACTAACTTGCTGATAACAATAACAACAAACTGTAGATAACACAAATCAAATTGTTCATGAAAACTAATATGATTACTGTTCTCTGGTGTTTGTCACTATAGCTACACTTCCCTTGTCACGCACAGTTTCAAAATGGTATAATTTCTGTGGTCCACTGGACTCCAGTGTGTTGGGTTGTTTCTGAGTTTGGGATTTTGTGGAAAGTGTGATGTTTTATAAAAATCTAAAGTATGAAAATATAAGGGGATGAATTGTACTTCTGATTTATGAAACTCATGTTTAGAAAAATAGTTTGATAAACTTTATGACCACGTACCTTACTTTTTGGTAAAGTTACCATAAGCATGAAGAAGTCTTTCCTGACCTAAGCAAGGCTCAGCTGAAGTTTTAATACAGGGGACTAGCATGTTGCATGGATGTAATATCTTATACCCAGTAATGTCCATTATGGCCTAAAATTGTAACACAGACCAGCAGGGTTCTAGCCCCCTATGGTTTCAACTAGTAGTGTACAAAATACAAACCTCGTCCAGACTCTGTTTTATGGATCAGATTGAAGCACATGTAGTTCAAAAGGAAGGCATATGCTAAACCTTCATACAGAACTCCAGCAGGTAGAAAATCAACCATATTTTTCTCTTCTGTAAAACAGAATAAAAAATCATAGTAATAGATTTAAAAGACAGCACTCAATTTTTGGAAACTGAATGATAGTTAAACTTTCCAAAGCCGTCATGCAGTGCAAGTCTATACATATTCAGTTTCCATGAGTACTTTCAGTACTTTGACTCAATTATGGAAGAACATAATTATCTGTTCAGCAAATCCTTCATGTACCTTAAGTCAGCAAGTTTGAGGAATATCACAGAGGCAATATCAACACCACTTTAATTCAAGGAAATGCCTATCCATACGTACATTGTATTAACACAATTATTCCCAAATTCCATGGTTGGACAATTCAAATATGATAAATCTCATTCTCATGATTATAATGCTAGAACTTGTGATTTATTTCCTTTATATGAGTTTTACATCATCATTGACATTTTTATTGAAATAATTTAAGATGGGTTAGGGGGTATTTACTTCACTTCATTTGAATTTACCAAAACCATCTTTTCTGCATTGCCAGGTATCCGATAAAGCACAATAATTCAAATATCAAATCATGATTAAGTTCAATCATCATAAGATGTACCAGTTGTCATCAGATTGAAAAAAATCGTCAAAATAATACATCTTCTAATGTTTGACATTTAAAATGGATGATTTTTGTGCCTGAAATTTGAATTCTGTATGTAATGTGTGCTGATGTGAACAGCCCCGTCCCACTTAACCGAGATTTGTTGCGAATTTATACCGAAAATCCAGAACAAAATTTGCTGTGTTTGTAGCTTTTTTTATTTGGTGAACTCAGGTTTTAACAATTTTGAACTAGGAGTCACTTTTTTCACAGACAACACTTTAACATGTTCGCCATGAAGTGCCCCATATCCTATCAATGAACAATAATTCACCACAATTTTAATATGGACACAAATATGAAAGGACTGCAGGTCAAACGTACGATTACCGATTCTTTTGCAAACCTGAACTGAATGCAATCTGAACGCAGTCGAAAATTTCATGTATGCTAAAATTTTTATGAGGTGATACCGAACTTCGACGAATGTCGATGATTAGCTCTGAATACAAACCGTTCACAGAACGAACATTTCACAAATACACCTAACTAATTTCGATACACGTTCAGTGAAATTTTCGGCTTGGTGGGCCAGGCTAGTCAGCAGATACATGTACTTAACCAGTGGATGTGACTTCAGTGTGAGACCTGAGTCTAGTGTGCGGCACATAGTCTTCTGCCAAGTAATTTCGAAATCCATGAAGGAGTGACAGAGCAGTAAAAGGACTGTGAGACAGACAGACGTTAAAAAGTCACAATACATTTTTGACTGACCAACAATTTAGACCCATTATTGGCACTTTTTGGTATGTTTGCAGTTCATAACATCAGAGTTCACTTTAACTCTATACATGTAAGACAGAATTGAGAGTACTGGTAGAGTAATTTAAATGTGACTATGACTGTATCCTAATATTTGACATTGGTTTCACGTAAGGATTTACATATATTCAATGACTGTATGCATAGGTCAGACTATGTTAGTATGTATATCATACATGCCTTAAACACAAGACTTCAACCGTAGGTATATGGCAGTCAAACTTGTGAACATATATATCCATAAATGTTAAAGATTTACCTTGCATTACTGTCCACAATTTTTCTAAATATTTTGGTTCTGATTGTTTCAACAAAGTGGTCCATCGGAAATTATAAGGTAATTTTGCTAAGTCAGAGCCCGCTGCCAACACTGGAATAACCTGTTGAAGATAAAAAAATTGCATTTAAAAAAAACAAAAACACTAGTCTCCAAATCTTTACAAAGCCGATTATTTAGTAATAAAATAAAAAAGGTTTTTAGAGATAAATTCACCTTGAACCTGCAACAATCTACTTCTGTTCCAACACTGAAGCCAAATTTTAGAAAAAGGTTTAGATTTCATATAAAACAATAATATTATGAAGAAAAAAATAAAACAAGAGGGTCATGATGGTCCTATCTCGTTCACCAGACCACCACTGCAGCTTTACACAATCAATTGACCACCAGGGGCAAGGCCATTTTGACCCTGTGGGTCATGACTATGAACAGATATGGGAAATGTCTACTATGCAAGGCTTCAATTGAAATATCTTAGGCTTCAGGCCTTCTGGCTGATTTTTAGTAAATTTTACCAGGAAGTCATGATTTGATCAACCTTAGTTGACACCTACATGTACTACACAATGCTATATACCTAAAAATCTAAGCTAAAAAACTCTTCTGGTTCTAGAGAAGATATTTGAAGATTTTGACATAAAAATCTGTGTAAAACTGAGTGACCCCTTGCGCAGGGTACCCTCAGAGTCATGGAATGAACCAGTTTTGAAGAGGTCCACTAACCCTTAAGGATTATTTTCATGATTTTTTTTAAAGATTTTCCTTTGACCAATCAATTTACCCCTCCCCCACACACACATGCAGGGCAGGACCAATTCGACCTCAGGAGTCATGCCATGAACCAGTTAAGTAGCGGTCCTCTAATCATGGTTAAATCTCATTTATTTAAGCTGTGGGCTTTCTGGTTTATTTTAATAAGTTTTTAGAAGATTTACAAATACCTATGTACAATCAAGTGACCTCTGGGGTGGGTTCAATTTGACCCGGGGATCATGATTAGAACAATCTTTGCAGTGGTCCATTAGGCAATGCTGCACACTACATATCTAAGCTCTCTGTCTTCTGGTCTTTTAGAAGGAAGATTTTTGAAGAATTTCATAAAGAAATCTACATGTAAATAAAATGAAGTGATCTTGTGGGCGAGACAAATATTGACCCAAGGGCAATGATTTGAAAAAACATGGTACAGGTCTACTAGACAATGCTACACACCATAAATTATATCTACATGTATAAGCTATAAGCAATATGTAGTTTTTGACAAGAAGATTTTTCAACATTTCCTATATAAGCTAGCCTATGTAAAATCAACTGCCCCCCCCCCCCCCCCCATGATTTGAACAATCTTGTTAGAAGTCCACTGGGCAATGTTGCCAAAAACATATATAAGCACTAAGGGCTTCTGGTTCTTGGGAAGATTTTTGAAAAAATCAAGTGACCCAGAGGTCATGATTTGAACAATGCTAAGCACCAAGTATCAAAGCTCTAGGTCTTCTGGTCTTTCAGAAGATTTTTAAAACATTTTCCATCAGGTTGCAATGGCAATCAGAGTTCTGCATGGAATGAAGTTCTTTGAACAGCTCCATGCAAGGAACATCCCTGAGAAATTGCTTTTGTTGAATCAAATTGTTGACACTGCATGACACCGCACACAGCCTGACCCTAAAAGCTCACCTTGGCACTCTGTGCCAGGTGAGATATAAAATCAATTTAAAAAACAAAAATCTGGGTTTCTTCCTTGTACTTAGATATTTGAGCAAACTGGTTAAACATATGTTTTGGCAATGTGATTCACTGCATATACAGGCAAACCTGTTAGCAGCCATCTCCAAATAAAGGCCATCCTGTGAAAAAATACCACTCTTTAAAAGACTGTCTTTGACCATTTACAGCAAACTGAACTCTGAATACGGGTCGCCTGTCAATAAAGGCCACATTTTGTCTTTTCTGAGGATGTCCTTTGTTCATAGATTTGCCTACTATATACTAAAATCATGTATGGGTTGTGAGTTCAGACATTGTGTTTATTTTGACAAGATTTTAATTAATGGACTGAAATTATAAAACTCGAAATCAGTCACACTGCTCTTAAATCTTACGTTTAAACAGTCGTTATTTTTTCCCCAGTTCAATTACAATCAAACAAGAACAATATGATTCTTTAACACATATGCAAAAAATATGTTACAATATATAACACAACAATTTATATGATTGTACGAGTATGAAGAATAAAAATAAATTACAAAAAATAATAATAACAATACTGATAATACATCTATTTTCTGTCAGCATTATTTAATCATTATACTGTATGGTAACAAAAATGAATTACAGTAATAATTTGTACAAACCTCTACTTTGTTATCTGTGATACTTGATTCAAGTGCAGTGTTGAATAAATACGACATTTGTGTCTCTTTGATTCCCTCTTCCGAAAGAATAAAAATTCTCCATCTGGACTGATCCAATTCTTTAATAGCACTTTTACCATTTCCATTCCCAAACTTAACATTCTTAGTCTCCAAGAATGTTTGTACTTCATCAGCAACCTCATTGTCAGGCTTTAAATCACCGCAGTACATAATGGATGCTGTCACTGTCTCCTCTTCCTTAGAATTATAAAATAAAATTACACTTCTAACTTCAAATGCATCAGGAATTCATATTTAATCTTTTAATTTGATATCAATATTCTGAATTTGACAACATTTAATGCATAGTTCAAAATTACAGTTATCACTTAAAATGCACCAGAAAATCATATAATTACATATCTTTTAATTTGACATTAAAATTTTCTGCATTGACTAAATTTAAAGTATAATTCAATAAACGAAGTAGGCGAATCAAAAGCATGTTTCAGACCTTGAAGAGGTAACAGTTACACTGCTATAATTCAACTGAAGGTTCTAGTAATTCATTAAAGGTCATTTGTTGCCCTTGAGTTAGAGTACCTCAGACCTGTTAGATTAATTTAGAGTAGTCTATAAAACTACATGCTCAGACAAAGGTCAAAGTCAAAAGTATGGGAGAAGATATTGCTCAGAATGGTCAATGACCAAGCAGTGAATTCCAATTTGAAATTCAAAATAATATCACAGATCTATTTATAAGCAAGATTAAAGTTTGAAACAAACAAACAGACAGACAGACCAAAAACATCATGCCCCCGATAAAGGGACATAAAAATGTCTTATGTTGAAAAAGAAACAGGAACTACTGGAAAGCCATAATATACCTCTAGTTTTCCTTTGGACTGAATAACTCTTCCCAGTTCTTCCTGAAAAAATATCATATATGGAAAGAATAAATATTTAAACTCATTATTATTTTTTGTTCAGTATGAAATAATTATATTATCAACATAAAGAAAATGGTAAGTCTAAGTATGAATTATTTCTCTAGAAAGTCAATAGTTTATAAATCTTCCAATTAAAGTGCCATGAAAGCTAACTATAAAGCCTACCATGAGTTAAAGGGCTAAAAATTGCATACTTGAACATATTAAGCTAGTACTACATGTATGTGTTATTTCTACAGTATTATTAAGTGAAATGTGTAAGTCAATCTGGGACCATGGTGAGGCAATGTGTTCATATATACTGTAAATGTCTTTAAATTGGTAGGGCTAAAATTTTTTTTTGGAAAGTTAATATTGGCGGTGGTCAAGTATTGGCGATTTCTTAAAAATCTGCCAAAATAACACCAATAACCATTGTCCGTCATCCACTAAAATTACATCAATGTAACCTATACTATAATTGCTGTACATCTTTAAATCATTTTCACACCTTCCTAATACTTGTACCATGCTCTTTTCTTATTGTAATTTTAATATACATCGTTGATAGTATCCCTTTGTTGTAAAAATTGCAAAAACAGTCTAAGATTAGCACCTTTTATTAACAAATGTCAATGGTTTGATTGCTTGTCCATATCACATAGCTTTTTTTTGTTGATAACGACTATCATAATATGCCATTCTAAGTATATATACAAAAGTATAACTTATTTGCATATTTAACCACTGATTAAGTATTTGTAGCTGAACTCAAGTTATTTGTTTTGCTATTATTGGCAGTGTTATATATCTATGGTGTGAATTATTGGTTGGGTTTTAAATTGACTGAAACCTATCAACCGCCAAAATAGCGAACATTTAACCACCGCCAAAATTTCAATGTACAATGTAACTTCTGAAATCAGGACACCCATGGGACCGGCAAAAATAATATAATATTTTCTCAAAAGGTAGATAACGACAATACAATTTTACTTACAAGAACAAACCAGTCAGTGTAAATATTTGGGAATATATTCTAGTAAAAGTGGTCATTTTACAATTGCAATTAAGTTGACATATTGTTATTCTAACACTGGTCAAAATAAACTAACACCACTGATTAGTAAACAATTGAAATAGGGGACAATGACATTTTTCCTCAGGGTTTATAATTGATGGACTAATTAAGGATGACTCTTTCTGCACTGTCCAGATTTTGGAAGTAAAATTGCACTTACATTAACCAAAATTTATGAAAATATAGTCCGAAATTTAGAATTCAGAAGTTCCGGAATTCAGACACACAATTTACATTTAAATAGAGTGAGAAATTTCGGGACCAAGAAAATCATCCGGATTTCAGAAGTTTTCGGATTTCAGAGGGTCCGGATTTCAGAAGTTACACTGTATACAGAATTATATGTGTTGAATTTTCAAGTGAACAGAATATGATGAAAAGACAATTAATTGACAACATGAAAACACAACAACGTGAAAGTTAAAGATGGTAGAATAATTGTGTATAGATTCATAGTGTATAGAATCATAATGTAATTATTCATTCTGCTTGTAATCATAGTGTATAGAATCATAGAATAAGTTGTAAAGTGTCAGTAAAGGACTGCCCTTACACAAAACAGAACATTAAATAAAATATTAATGGTATACCCAAACTACAGCAAAATAGTATGAACAAATATTTAAGTATGAATTGTACCTTTAAGTAGGAAAGTATGCATAATAAAAACAGCAAAGAGCAGCTTTTCCCACTACCTATACAACTTTCTTTGGCAAGTATCAGTAAACATGGTTACTATTTCTAGCCTTAAATAAGAACTCAGGTTACCAAGAGCATTCAAAACAACTTAATGCAACCCTCAAATACAAAGCATTCTAAGACTTACATCTAGTACTAAAATTTAAAGCATCAAATCAACATTAATTAGCATACAACATCAACAAACATTCAAAAAATAGGGCTGAAATGGTCCAGTACTAAAATCAGTCTCCAATCTCTCTACATGGACATTTGCAGAAACACTACCCCCATACCTCCTGATGGACTCAGGTCTTTTTTTCAAAAATTGGGAAGAAGCCTTAGCCTTCCATTTTGGGAAATTCGAGCGCAATTTATGGCAGAATTTGGAGAAGGTTAGACAATTGAGTTCTGATAGCATTGTATTTTTGGGAATTTCTTTCCCCAAATTGGGAAAAATAGCGTTTTTGCAATTGGGAAGTCACCAAATTACAGCCACTGTTATACAAGGATAAAAGGCCCTGGGACATTTGCACAATACCAGCCCAATACCCAACAGAGACATTTGCAGAATAAAACATTATAACCAATAATTGTACATAAGTAATTAACACTCTAACTGGAATTCTACTCAATATTAACAAAGAGATGTTATTGAAGACCATGCAGCAAAAATTGATGATATTTTTGGTTAAAATTGAAAACTTTCAGCCAATTTGAGGTAAACAAGTTTGAGTTAAAACTCTACACAGTAGAAAACAGTTACAGTGAATTCCCAGGTACCAGAATAATTACACGTACTTCAAGTTCTTTATATCCATGTTTGTTACAGTGTAATAAATAGATCCAGACCAGTGAACATTAAATGGCCACATGAACCAACAAGAGGGCCAAGATGGCCCTATATCGCTCAAACTTTGTTTACACTGTAGATGTCACAGTTTTGATTGAATCTTCACCAAACATTAAATGTTTGCCTCAATGATATGTGGGTCAAGGTCAAACATGGGTCAGCCAGGGTAAAAAACTAGGTCACCAGGTCAAATCTTAGGTAAAAACCTTGTTAAAGCTCTAGATGTCACGGTTTTCATTGGATCTTTGCCAAACCTTGTTAATTGTTCGTCTTAAATGACAAGTTCAAATATGGGTAATCTAGGGTCAAAAACTAGGTCACAAGGTCAAATCTTAGGAAAACCTTATTAACACTATAGATGTTAAATTTTGATTGGATCTTCACCAAACCTTGTCAGAATGTTTGTCTTTATTATAGGTAAGACAAATTCGAACAAGGGTCATCTGAGGTAAAAAACTAGGTCACGAGGTCAAATTGTAAGGAAAACCTTGTCTTTGCTGTAGTTGTCATGGTTTTGATTGGATTTTCACCAAACCTTGTCAGAATGTTTGTCTTATATATACGTAGGGCAATTTCTAACATAGGTCACAAACTAGGTCACAGGTGCAGAACAATGTTTTAATGAGTGAACAATGATTGTCATGTGAGCAATATAGGGCCCTCTTGCTTTTATAGTGTTTATGTGAAATTCATGCCAGTGCAAATAAGTGATGGTACAGTATCTGTCAATAAAAGTCCTTGCTATAACCTTGAATGACCAAATCATTTTATGACCCCCTTAATCTATTCTAGCCCTGTTTGTACAAAAGGAGTAGGAAAACTATGAAACATGCTACTGGGGATATTTACACTCACCAGGACCTGAAAATAAATAATTGATCAATTAATTCAATACATTAATTGTAAATATATTGTGTACCGACTAGAGAACAGAAAGGATTCACATAAAAATACAGACAACTGAAGACTAACTAGGTGAAAGTCATTCATCATGATGTTACTTAATAGATTTGTTTATATTTACATGTAGGTTTAAATTTTACAATGTTATATTTGGTGGCTGATTCACCTCAAAAGTTTTCCTGGATGGTCTCTAACCAGTATTAATTAACCCATCCACTAGGAACCGGCAACTTCTCCAATTATGTGGAGGAAAGTCAAATTTTCATGGAAGGGTATGACCTGCTGTGACCAAGAATCAAAAACTGGAAGCACGATTTCCACATCAAACAGATCTCAAGTTTACAAATCCACGCTGGAACACATGCCCCTCTTTAATAGAAGATAAAAATTTGAAACCAAATTTCTCACACAATCAGCATTATCAAACATATTGGGAATGAAACAAGATATGTTGGCTATTCCATTTTGCCAATCTGATAGTAATATAAACCAGTAATTACCAGTATAACAACCAACATGCCTATGACTATGACTATGTTATTATTCAGAAAATCAAACAGTCATCTGAAAATGTGATAATTGTTGTTTCCAAGAAAAAAAATATGAGATCATTTTTATGGTAAGAATTGATACTTTAAATCATTATGTATCCATATTTATAAAGGGAAATAAGGCATTTATATATCTACTCTTTTGGAATAGTTGTTCCTAGCTCCTTATTGTGCTCGGTGTGCAAAGCACTTATACATGCCTCGCCCTTTTTCTGTTAATTTCTAGATACTGTACGGTACTTAAAATTGGCTCAGTATATATGGGATGGGAAAACCTAAAAAGAAATTTGTAAGACGGAGCCGAAAATCGACCCTACGACCTTTTGTTTAGTAGTCATGCTCCCTTTGCCCATACTTAGAATATTAACACTTATATGTCAAATATTGAAGAACTGGCTTCAATACACTTTTTTTGCATGCGTTTTTTCAATCTTAACTTTGTTCTATGTAAGAAGCAATCCCAACAAACTTGATCAAATTTAAATTAGGGCTGTACCAATATGGCTGCATACCGGTAGTACTGGTACAGTGCAGAACGATATGCGTATCATATCGGCAACGCTTACGCAACTTTAGGGATCCCATACTCTATTTAAAGACATTAGCAGCGTCAGGTAAAGCAAATTCGATTCAAATATTCAGATTTTGTCAAGTAGATATTGATTTATAAATTGTATTACGTCACCATGATGTAATGTTACCTAAAATATGACAGCATTTTGTTTTGCCGATTAACAAAACAAAGAAGTACATAGTTGTCTATTAGAAGTGTCAATGCAATGTCAAGTATAGTGGTGGGACTAGCAACCTTAAAACACATATACATGTATCTTGTCAACATAAGTTGAAGGTTTCAGAAGTTCATTATTAATTGAGTATTGTAAATAAATTTGACAATCATAACCCTCATTATCAAAACAATTTTATACAGCTAGGTTCTATTCTTGATATATAAGGTCATTTATGGAACAGAGATTTCCACAATATCAACTAACATAATACAATGTCATGTATGTGAATCAAACTGATGCATTTAAGTACAAGACAAATTTAGTTTTACATCTTTTTAACAGTTAATTAGGACTTTCTTGCACAAAACAAGTGCGCAGAGTTAAAAAGAACACTAATATTACAACGTTTTTCATTACTTTGAAATATTTTTATATCGTACTGTTGATATCGCATATCGCTAGTACCGTATCGCAATACGCATCGTATCAGCTGGGATCTGTATCGGGACAGCCCTAGTTAAAATGTAGGTTTGCTGTAACGAGACCCAAATTTTCAACAATGGGTTTGGAAGATAGGCATATTCTTTTTTGTCAACATTAAAATTATTGTGCTTGTGCAGAAACTGAAATGTTTTAGGGGAGAGACTTTTTAATGAGATAATCACATGTTTATATACCTACAAACCAACATTTCTTTTAAGGATGGGTGACCAAGCTTTGCAAATATTCACCTATACTTTGATAAAACTAAAGACCTTTAAGGGAAAGTTCATTCAAGAATTCTGAACTTCTTGTCATTTCCTATTATTTACATTTCCAATTAGCACGCCCAGTTCTTTTTACAAAAGATCTTACTGCGGAGTGACCATAAAAAAAATATAATCGATAAAAGTTCAGTAAGTCCATCAACGTTAGGTTATAATTCACTGACCTAATCACAAACTATATTCAAACACTACATCAGGGTGTTTTCTCTCTTCATTGAGAAGAGGCCTTAGCCAATTTATTTCCGGAAGATTATTATCACTAAAATTGCTGATTTGGGATGTAAAATAGCTGGTGTAAGTTAGAATTTTTGGGAAAACTGCCTAATTCTAATGAAATTTTCAATTGGGAAGGTGCCATTAATAGGCCTCTGTTATAGAAGGTGAAAAATCTCTGTACGTACACATTTCATAACAAGACATCAGGCACATTGAGATTGTAATTAGTACCATGTTTTTGAAAACTATTACATCCATTATAAGTTCCCTTCCTGGGTACAATACAGTACACAAGTCAAATAGTTTTCTGCAGCCAAATAATTTACAGACCAGTATTGTTAAGGATGTATTTTTGGGTAGTTTGGATGCTGATCGAATTTATTCCAGTGTTTGTTTATTAGTCCAAATAATATGTATGTTAAATACACGTACATTTATACCTGAAATAATAATTGTTGAACAAATTTACGTACACCGAAATAAAACTGGTGCTTGCTAAAAAAATATATGGTGCGAAACCATCAATTTTCTGCACCAATTGATATATATCTTCATATACATTGTATATAAATCTACCAATGCATATGTCCACAACGGCATTTAATTAAATTCTGATTTAAACTTGCTTCTTTTATCATCGGATATGGGGTATACTACCAGTTATTTGACCTGACCAACTCAATTTGAAAATGTAACGATTTATGTACAGTGGTTTTCTTCGGTGTTATTGCTTTTCCGCGTACCGAGTAGATAAAATCTAAAAATAGACGAGATGAAAAATAACTCCGAGAAGAGTGAATCTTTTTTTTTAGGATTTAAAATCTAGATTAGATCTACGAGCTACTGCTTTTCATGAAAAAATATCTCAAATAGTATCCATATTTAAAAATAATTGTTCTCAATTGCTTCGAAATACTGCATTGATTAGTCTGGTTCTCGACATTCTTACAGAATGGTGCTATAAACTTGAATTCATACGAAAGCCAGACTGATCATACAGGGGAAAACCTCTAAACGCATTCCGACATAACACTGGTGGTTTGAGAATCCTTCTAAAATAAATAGAAGTAAAACTTCACTTCGTAATTGTTTTTTTTAAAGTTCCTCTGTATCTCCAGATTCATCAAGGAGGACCTCAGTATATAGACTGGCTGATTGGTTCCATATTTTGGCCATATACTGTCTTATCCGAACTGATGCTTTCGAATAAAGAAATATATGTTCAAAATCAATTTTTCCAACAGAATCATGTATAATTAATATCAATAGTTCTGTATGGCAATGATCTAAAAGATCTGTACAGAATACAAGATATCTTGGAGGCCATTCTCAAGCTTTAAAGCCTTGAACCTAAGTACAGCTTTAATGTCTGGGTACATACATTCCACTCTATACATCAGACACAAACTTCAAGAAATATTTAGCAACTCAAGCCTTTGAAAGAGGCTGTGAATCTGTTAATGTCTTTTACTCTTGGTGTGAACACTGACCATTCATCAATTAATACTATAGTCAGAGGTAAGTTTGTTCATCCTTGATATCAGAATAACGGTGCAGGTCATTAAGTGGTCAAGAAATTATTGATCATGTCAAAGTACCAACTTGAACCATTCATGTGGAACAAATTTTATCGGTCTTAATGCAAATAATTCAGAATTAAAAATATTCTGGAAAATAAAAAGTTTTTAATAATAATGACCATACAGTGGTTTAGTTTGACCATTTGATGGCTAAGGAGAGAACTGTTTAGTTTGACACTCATTTAGAAAAACCGAAATGTAACAATTCAAAAACATCAGAAAAATATGTTGATAAATGAACTAAAAACTGAAGAATTAGTGATGAATCAAAGTTACGATGTAATACAGCAAAAAATATTACAAAAATTAGAATATCACCATTATCAGACTTAGTTCAATATCTTATTAGTGCTAAACAATACATTTTAATGCTTTTAAAAAGCATTAATTTAGTTATCTATCATTACCATGTCAGTCTATTTTTCTCCTCTTATAATAATAGTGTTGGATTGATAACTTAAATAATATTCAAGCCAGGTTGATGAAACTTGGTATGTGAATACGTGGCAATGTGAAGGTCGTGCACATCCATCTGTCTGTGTGTCTGTCCGTCTGCTGTTTGTCTGCCTCAAAATTTGATCCTGCAACAACTTAATAAATAATATTCAGACTAAGTTAATGAAACTTGGTATGTGAATATGTGGCATTGTGAAGATTATGCACTTCCGTCCGTCTGTCTGTCTGTCTGCATCAAAACTTGATCCTGGGATAACTTAACTACTATATAAGCTAGGTTGATAAAACTTGATATTTATGTGGATATGTTGCATTGTGTAATTAATGCACATCACTTGTTTTTCCTTCATGTTAACATTGTGGTTACTATGGTAATGGAAATAGTCAAATTATGGTTGTAACATCTTGATCCCATGATAACTTACATACTTTTATGCTAGGTTGATGACATTTGTTATGTAAATTGTGCATATTAAATAGATGGCAATATTGAGATAATATTAAAACCTAAGTATTGATATTCTTTAACTGGACAGTTCCAACTTTTATGATTTCTCCAACCAGTCATTGTCAAGGCACAACCGGTAAGGGATTTATGTATTGTGAGCAACACCAGTGACTTGTAATAACCCGAGTCAAAATTGGCCTTGCTGTTAAATATTATGAAGTTAATTAATAAAACTGTCAACATTATAGTAGTAGAAATATGAACATAAAGATGTAAGTATAAATTCAAAAATATGAGCATGAAGATTAAGTATAGACTCAGAAATATGAACATACAGATGTAAGTATAGACTCAGAAATATGAACATACAGATGTAAGTATAGACTCAGAAATATGAACATACAGATGTAAGTATAGACTCAGAAATATGAACATACAGATGTAAGTATAGACTCAGAAATATGAACATACAGATGTAAATATAGACTCAGAAATATAAACATAAAGATGTAAGTATAGACTTAGAAATATAAACATAAAGATGTAAGTATAGACTCAGAAATATAAACATAAAGATGTAAGTATAGACTCAGAAATATAAACATAAAGATGTAAGTATAGACTCAGAAATATAAACATAAAGATGTAAGTATAGACTCAGAAATATAAACATAAAGATGTAAGTATAGACTCAGAAATATAAACATAAAGATGTAAGTATAGACTCAGAAATATAAACATAAAGATGTAAGTATAGACTCAGAAATATAAACATAAAGATGTAAGTATAGACTCAGAAATATAATTATAAAGATGTAAGTATAGACTCAGAAATATAAACATAAAGATGTAAGTAAAGACTCAGAAATATAAACATAAAGATGTAAGTATAGACTCAGAAATATAAACATAAAGATGTAAGTATAGACTCAGAAATATAAACATAAAGATGTAAGTATAGACTCAGAAATATGAACATAAAGATGTAAGTATAGACTCAGAAATATGAACATACAGATGTAAGTATAGACTCAGAAATATGAACATAAAGATGTAAGTATAGACTCAGAAATATAAACATAAAGATGTAAGTATAGACTCAGAAATATAAACATAAAGATGTAAGTATAGACTCAGAAATATAAGCATAAAGATGTAAGTATAGACTCAGAAATATAAACATAAAGATGTAAGTATAGACTCAGAAATATAAACATAAAGGTGTAAGTATAGACTCAGAAATATAAACATAAAGATGTAAGTATAGACTCAGAAATATAAACATAAAGATGTAAGTATAGACTCAGAAATATAAACATAAAGATGTAAGTATAGACTCAGAAATATAAACATAAAGACTTAAGCATTGACTCAGAAATATGAACATAAAGACTTAAGCATAGACTCAGAAATAAGAATGTAAAGATGGTAGTATAAACTCAGCCATATGATTATACAGACGTAAGTTTAAACTCAGAAATATGAGTTTTACGAACAAACTTAATCAAACATCATTAGAAGAACTATTTTAACAAGGGGCGGGAGTGGCCAGGGGGGAGTATTGGCCTAAAGATGTAGATATATAAAATGAAAAAATCAAGGGGGGAAATGGCCCGTTACATTGGTATTACTCATTCTAAACCATGTGTCTGCTTCCACATGTTAAACCATTGGATGTTGTTTTTTTCTCACTTACTTTTGGTACTGATTCTTTGAATTCTTCTACCAAAGCCTCCCAAATCAATGGAGCAAATGAACTTTTGTTATCTGTAAATATTAAACATATTTCTATTACAAAATACCAAGTAACAGAGTTTATTAAAACACACTTACATAAACACATTTACATTCACATTTACCATGTGACATACAGCATACAAAGTGTTTATTATACAAATTTATAACAAGAGGGCCAAGATGACTCTTTATCGCTCACATGAGAACTTACTGATGAAAACATTGTTTTGAGACTGTGTCATGAGGTCAGGTTGTTAATGTTATCAAGGCTTTCCTATGATTTAACCTGGGTTCTAGTTTCTGACCTAAGTTGATCCATGTTCGAATTTGTCCCACCTATCATTCAAGACAATTTGTTTGTTTTTTGTTTGTTTATATCGAGTTTTATGCCACTTTTCAACAGTCAGAGTCATATGAAGCGGACAGTTCACCTAAGCATCATTCCTGGAAGAACCATTACTAGACTCCCATCCTCCATAATTATGCAACTGCCTGTATCTAACATAAAGAGATACGGTCGGAAATGGGGCTTGAACCCATGACCCTCTGAAAGTGAGAGGTTACAGTGATTTAAAGCCAGCGACTTTAAGCACTCGACCACAGAGTCGGGTCTTAAAGACAAACATTCTGATAAGGTTTGGTGAAGATACCATTAAAACTGTTAACATCTAGAGTGTACAACAAGGTTTTCTTAAGATTTCACAAGATGACCTAGTTTTTACCTAAGATTCGGCCTCTATTGTGTTAATAAGGCAAAAAACTCCCAACGCACGATGATGGGCCTCAGACATAGACCAATCACAAAAGCTTACCCTGAGCATTTTGTGCTCAAGTGAGCAAAAAAGGGACAACTTAATTCCCTTATTTCTATTTTGGTCCAGGAATAATGAAGATACAGTCAGGTGCACCTGTGTTTATGGCCACCTTCGGATGAATGCCATCATGTGAATAATAGACATTTTTTTTAAAAAAACATCATTAATTATTCAGAACAAAATGACCTCCAAATAATGGCTACCTGTCAATAAAGCCACATTATGTCATTTCGAACGGTGGCTTTTATTAACAGGTTTAACTGTATGTCCTAGGTATGTCCAATCAAGACATTATTTCATATTGTATAGTCAAGTTTTACACATTTTATATTACTAATGTGGTATCAATCATCTTCACTGGAATTTAACTTATTGGGGTCTGGTTTGTCCACAAAATCACCAAATTGGTTTAATGCTCCCCATGACATGAATGTTTTTTTTCTATGAATTCGAATTCTATCAATTTCAATTTAATTTGTTAACAGAGGCCACCATTGGAAGTTCAGTGTACAGTTGGTGTAACTAGAGCTGTCACAAATATCCCCACATGCTGCACAGACCTTAGAGCTACAGCCATGGGTGTTGCACGCCACACATCAACTAGTGGTGGTAAACATTTGTGGTTTGATATTTAAAAAATCCTGCGATGAATGACGAAATTACAGCATGGACTTGCCATATTGATAAGACCAAAGTTATGACATTTGAACTGTGATCTTGACCTTTGAGCTACAGCCATGGGAGTTGTACATGTACGCTACACATTGTCTAGTGGTGGTCAACATTTGGGGTAAGTTATTTAATAAACCTCAGAAGAATGACAAAGTTACAAAGCAGACAAGTTTCAGGACAGACAGACCGACTGACAAACAAAGTGACTCCTATATAGCCCCCATTTTCTAGTTGAGATATGACAAGCTTGGTTGACAAGCTTGGTTGACAAGCTTGGTTGACAAGCATGGTTGACAAGCTTGGTTGACAAATAAATCATCAACATAATTTACAACATTTTTCACTAAATAACCAACAGAAAAAATAACTGTGAAAATATTTGTAAATTGGAAAAATACTATGACATGTGTTTCTAAATGAGATTCTACCTACGTTCATATCATGTGTAAAACCACAGATTGCTAATTGTAGTGAAGAACATTTGGTGACAAACATTTCTGACAGTCAGATAAAAATATAGACCCTCAACTAATTTTTGGGACATAGTCAATTGTTTTCTTGCTGATATTTGCAATTTCACAAGGACTATATCTCAGAAATAAAATTAGCTTATCAGTTTGCCATACCAAAGTATCCAATAAACAAAACATTACAAATGTATTGAGATTCAATATAAAAATTACAAAAAAATAAGTTATACATGAAACCAATAGGGAAAGAAAGGCAAATCCATGTTTGGCTTTTATCATGTTGATAATGTCAACTAATGTGAGCTAAAGAGTGTCGAATTTCACAGGTGATCATTATTCACAGGTGACTATAATTTACGGGTGACCATTATTCATAAAATTCCAATTCATGCAGGTGATCGTTACACACGGGTGGCCATTATACACAAGTGACCATTTTAAACAGGTGACCATAATATGCAGGTGACTATTATACACAGGTAACCATATACATAGGTGATCATTTCACACAGGTAAGCATTTTACACTGGTGACCATTATACACTGGTAACCATTATACACAGGTGACCATTATACACTGGCGACCATCATACACATGTGACCATCATACACAGGTAACCATTATACACTGGTGACCATTATATACAGGTGATCATTATACACAGGAGATCATTATACACCAGAGACCATCATACACATGTGACCATCATACACAGGTAACCATTATACACAGGAGATCATTATACACAGGAGACCATTATACACAGGTGACCATTACATACTGGTAACCATTATACACAGGTGACCATTATACACAGGTAACCATTTTACACTGGTGACCCATTATACAAAGGTGACCATTATACACAGGTAAGCATTATACACAGAAGATCATTATACACAGGTGACCATTATACACAGAAGATCATCATACACAGGTGACCATTATACACTGGTGACCATTATACACAGAAGATCATTATACACAGGTGACCATTATACACAGGTTACCATTATACACAGGTGACCATTATATACTGGTAACCATTATACACAGGTGACCATTATATACTGGTAACCATTATACACAGGTTGCCATTATACACAGGTAACCACTATACACTGGTGAGCCATTATACACAGAAGATCATTATACACAGGTAACCATTATACACTGGTAACCATTATACACCAGACACCATTATACACTGGTGACCATTATACACAGGTGACCATTTTAATTATACAGGTGATCATTATACACCAGAGACCATTATACACCAGAGACCATTATACACTGGTGACCATTATACACAGGTGACCATTATAATTATACTGGTGATCATGATTATACACAAGAGATCATTATACACCAGAGACCATTATACACTGGTGACCATTATACACAGGTTACCATTATACACTGGTGACCATTATATACAGGTGACCATTATACACTGGAGATCATTATACACCAAAGACCATTTTACACAGGTAACCATTATACACAGGTAACCATTATGCACTGGTGACCATTATACACTGGTGACCATTATACACTGGTGACCATTATACACAGGTGACCATTATACACAGGAGATCATTATACACCAGAGACCATTATACACTGGTGACCATTATACACAGGAGATCATTATACACCAGAGACCATTATACACTGGTGACCATTATATACAGGTTACCATTATACAATGGTGACCATTATACACAGGAGATCATTGTACACCAGAGACCATTATACACCAGAGATCATTATACATAAGAGATCTTTATACACCAGAGACCATTATACACTGGTGACCATTATACACAGGTTACCATTATACACTGGTGACCATTATACACAGGAGATCATTATACACCAGAGACCATAATACACTGGTGACCATTATACACAGGTTACCATTATACACTGGTGACCATTATACACAGGAGATCATTGTACACCAGAGACCATTATACACAGGAGATCATTATACTCAGGAGACCATTATACACCAGAGACCATTATACACAGGTAACCATTATACACAGGTAACCATTATGCACTGGTGACCATTATACACTGGTGACCATTATACACAGGAGATCATTATACACCAGAGACCATCATACACTGGTGACCATTATACACAGGTTACCATTATACACTGGTGACCATTATACACAGGAGATCATTGTACACCAGAGACCATTATACACAGGTGACCATTATACAAAGGTTACCATTATACACTGGTGACCATTATACACAGGAGATCATTATACACCAGAGACCATTATACACTGGTGACCATTATACACAGGTTACCATTATACACTGGTGACCATTATACACAGGAGATCATTATACACCAGAGACCATCGTACACTGGTGACCATTATACACAGGTTACCATTATACACTGGTGACCATTATACACAGGAGATCATTGTACACCAGAGACCATTATACACAGGAGATCATTATACACAGGAGACCATTATACACCAGAGACCATTATACACAGGTAACTATTATACACAGGTAACCATTATTTACAGATGATCAATATTCACAATTATTCATATATTCAAGGTCTAATCACATACCATCATAAGCTATAATATTAGTCGTCCCTTTGCAGACATTGTTTGGACTTCGATGTTCAACCAACTGTTGCAAGGTCTCACTGAAGCGGACAGACTGTAAATGAATGTCAATATCTACAAATCTTTTCTCCTTCATTTTCAGCATTGTCCCCAAGATGAAAGGAATGTCACCAGTAAAAAAGTATGTCTGAAAACAGAAACACAAGACTATCAGACATTTACACAGTTCAACTTAATTAAATAACCAATCACCTAGATTCTTGAGTAATTTATAAATATAAGACACCATTAAGTATTTCAAGCAATCTCAAACAATATGTATTATATTTTCCTTATACTTTGGAATAAGTGAAGGTTTCCATAGAATCAAGTGACATTATATACGCGGCATTTGTACTATAAGCTATGGACCTTCTCACAACATATTTGGAATAGACCATGTTGACCAATTATAAAAGTTGAGCAGTGTATGTTTACTTGATGCTAACTAAAAGATGGGAAGGAATATAAACTATTTCCTGGTTCAAGGATTTATCCCCTCTCAGATTTTCAACAACTGTTTATACAGTTAAATGAACCAGATTTTTGACATAAAACATGCATCTTATACATGTACATGAGTGATCACGTTTACAGATCTAGATCAATAAAGTTCATACTATAACTCAGTTCAGTAAATTTCCATTTTTCATCTTCGCTAAATAGTTGTGAAGAACCAGCAAGCCTAGAAAATTTGCGTCAAAAAAAATTCCACGTTGCATTTTTTAGGGAAAAAAATTATGGTCAATAGTTCATTAAGAGCAGTATATGTTAAGTAAGCTCAGAAAGTTTACGGTTGTCCAACCAACCCTTTTTATTAGCTGTTTCTCCTAAGTACTAAGTACATGACTGGAATAGATATGTATGAGCACATTTTGTATTATCACCATAAAACAACAGGTATTTTCAGAAAAAAGGATAAGCTTTGGGACATTCCTATACAGTTTTTATTTGGTCAAGTGGCTGTAAATGTGACCATTTCTTTCTTTCTTTTGATTAATCAATTTTCATGGTATAATTTACAAAATGAGTATACATTTAATAGGTTGGTTAACTAATACTATACATTCAAAATTCAGTATGATTAACACAGATGAGAAATATACAATTTTTATACAAGTTAATTGTGTATATAGAATTGCAGTCGAAACTCATCATATCGAAATCGCTTATATTGAAATCCCACTCATATCGAAGTAAAGATAAAGTCCTGATTTTTATCCTTCTTATTACATATTAAAAAACGAACATATATCAAATATGGGTTCTCGATATTTTTATATATCGAAGTAGATTTTCGGTCCTGAAACAAAGATTTTCAACTAGAAAGTGACCATTTATGTCGAACCAATTAAGTTGCTTAATTATGAAACATGAATAAATAATTTCAAAGAGTAACAAGAGCTCCGCGGTCGGAGACATATGCCTCCCCAGGGCCTTGACACAGAGTTATCGCTCAAACGATTTTCACACTCCATGACACAGTGACCTTGACCTTTGACCTAGTGACCCCAATTTCAAAAGGGGTCATCTACTGTCTAAGGCCAATGCACCTGCAAAGTATCAGGCCCATCAGTGTTTCTGTTGACGAGTTATCGATCGGAAACGATTTTCACACTCCATGTCACAGTGACCTTGACCTTTCACCTTGTGACCCCAGTTTCAATAGGTGTCACCTAGTGTCCAAGGCTAATGCACCTGCAAAGTATCAGGCCCATCGGTCAATCCGTTGATGAGTTATCGATCGGAAACGATTTTCACACTCAATGTCACAGTGACCTTGACCTTTCACCTAGTGACCCCAGTTTCAATAGGGGTCATCTACTGTCCAAGACCAATGCACCTGCAAAGTATCAGGCCCATCAGTCAATCTGATGACGAGTTATCGATCAGAAACTAACTGGTCTACTGACAGACAAACAGACAGACAGACAGACTGACCGACAGGCTAGTAAAACAATATACCCCCTCTTCTTCGAAGGGGGCATACAAATTAATCTCCTCCAGAGTTTTCATGTGTCATCCCTCTAATAGCAGTGGCCATGGTCAAGTTGTAAGTGCACCAGATTTGTAACCCAGCAATCACGGTTTTGATTCCCGATCACAGCCGGTCATTGCCTTCGATGAAAATTTGACAAAAATGTCAATTTTTCTCCACATGGGGTGGAGAAGATGCTGGTTCCTCGAGGAAAGGTCAGTTAGTACTGACTATAATACCATCCTGGAAAACTTGTTACTATTAGGTAGATCAGATACCTTATATAGCAGAAAAATAGTTGAAAAATGGCGTTAAACCCAAATAAAATGAATAAATATCCCTCACTCACATCTCTGTCAACATCTCAGATTTTACCTGTTCTTATGCACTTCCTTTGATGTGTTATCCACATAAGACTGGATTTTACTTTCAAATCAAAGCACAGACAAGACCCCAAATAAGTGCAGAATCATTATAAATGATAATAATATATAAAACATATTGAGTTATTACCTCATTAACATCCTTTTTCGTGACCTTGTACACAACAGTATTATACTTGCGTCTTTTGTCGCCATGAGTTACATCCATTTCTATGGTTGTTCCCATCTTCTCTATACATATATCATCAAATTGTCCGTCAAGTTGGTGAATGTTACAGGATTCAGGGATAATGATGAAATATTTTTTTGAAAATTTCCCCTGGGTGAAATAATCACTCTTCTTCACATTTCCTTCCGTGGCTGCAACAAGATATAATATAACAAGTACATGTATACTTTATTTATAACATGTGACCTATATTCAGGCGAAATCCTATTATCCAAGATTACCTTCTTCGGGCATAAAAAAGAGTTCCTGGTTTCTGTTGACTCTAGATTTTTATTTAAACCCAGTCGGGGTTAATTTATAAGCGCCAATATTTCCATTATGAACATTATTTCTGAACTCTGAAAAATATATTTGAAACTCGAAATATATTCGGTGGACATGAATGCACCTGCTGAGAGTTATGTCAAAAAGGGGCCACATAACTCAAGTGAAAATGTTTGGATTTCAACTGAAATCATACACTTTATGCTCTTACCGCCATTTAGTAAAAGAAATAGTACTGCCAAACTAATATTCCTGAATTTGAGAGAATGGTTGATATTGATATTAATTTTATTTTGCCTTACAATTAAACTATTAAAGCTTATAAATGTATTGGTCTTAATAGTTTCTGTTTGTTCTATAACAGAGGAATCCGGTGTGTTTTTCTCCCGTGATACTTAATAGCAAGAAAAAAAATGTTTCTGAAACTACTATCGTATTTTTTTAAAATATCATTGAAATAAATACTATTTATAGAACACCTGAGTTTCCAGCAGTCATGCTATGCACATGTAGTAAAGTGGCGTCACGCGCTCTACATATTTGAAGATTACAAAAGCAAAAATCACAGTGAAATGAGTGTTTTCAGACGAAAAGGGGCTTCATTAATTGTTTCGTCGGTAATAATTATCTTGGGATAATATCAGGAATTAAATGTTTTTGCATATATTTTTCTACAGCAAAAAGCTAATGGGGCTTTAATTATGACTACCTGCGAATAGAGTCTGTGCCCGATAGTTAGTACAAAACATTGGGTCCAGCAGACACAGTTATATGAAGCAATCCAATTACAAACCAATCATCTACAACACTATAAGGTGTTTTTATACCTGGAAGTACGTAGACAAGGTAACCAATGTAATGATTGAAAACCAGACCATGTGCAACATTTCCGCCAGGCAATAAGTCTGTCATGTTGACATCCTCTACAAACAAACAACATATCATATAACAATCAATAGAGACAAGCAAATTTATATATTAATCTATAAGCCCCTTTTCAACAGTCAGAGTCATATGTGGCGAAGAGTTCACATAGGAATCGCTCCTGGGAACAACCAGTACTAGACTCCCATCCTCGTAAGCATCTGCCTACTTCCTTATATATAGAGACATGGTCGTTTGCAGAGCTGTGACAAACCCACGACCCTCTATCACTATCAGTGAGAGGTTACAGTGATTTGAAGTCAGCAACCTTCACCACTCGACCACAGTCAATTACATACTAGTTGTATCAGCCTCTTTTTACATTTCTAGGAATTTGCTTAGTGCAGAAAACACCAATCTTGGTACGGGAGGACTTTTGTTGGCTGCACAGTACATTACAAAAGTAAATCATTTAAAGCCTTAAAGGTACAAAAATTTTACCATTCAGTTAATAAAGGGGGAATGAGGAAACAATTGAGGAGTGTGTATTTTTTATGTGAAAAGGCATAAAATCACATGCATGTAGTAAAACCTTAATATAATGAGTTGGCCTTGTATACAATACATTATAAGTAACGTGGTGTTAATAGTAATCTTTCTAAACTTCCTCTCTTTGTTAACTACCATTATCTAAAGCTAAGTCAAAACTTGGAAGTTTTAAAGTACTTTTTATTTACTATAGTAGATGAGAAAAAACAACAGGTTTGTAAGTGTTAGAATTGTACCATCTATAGATACATTTTACTCAACACTTACGGCTAAAACAAGATCAGATAGGGAAAGTAAACTTAGCTTGTGTTATACCCTTAAAACATTTTCTTGCTTAGAGGAAATGGAATACAATTATTATCATCATTTAGAGCTTGCTTTAAGCTTTCCAAAAATATATTACATTACCATGTTTCCATGTCATACAGCAAAAATATGATCCTAAATACCTCTAAAAAGTAGGCTTTTTTCCATGTTATGCCGTTTCATTTTAAAATTACTAAATTATAAGAATTCGTATTTTAAAAATGTGTGTTAGAATATTACTTTTTAGAAAAGAAACATTAAATTTCATATATGAGCTAATGAAAAATTAAGATAAAACATGAACAAAATGAGCACAGTAATTTTAAGCAGTTTATAAAAAAATGCTTGAGTCGTTATGCATTTTGGTTTTTCTTAAGGATTGACTTTGTTACACTGTCTTGCACTTTGTCATTCATAAATAAACATATCTTTGACAATTTATTGAAACTGTAACCATATATCTCTGTACCAGATACAACAAATATTAATTAGTAGTATTCTTTAGTAATTTACTCATCATTTTATAAACACACTATTTCGTAGTGTCCGTAGATCACATATTTTGTACCTTGCATATTGGTGTACTAGAATGATAATCAACATAACTCTGTTATTTTCTGATTCAGAGAGTGACACTTAATAAGAAATGCACTGCTTCTTCATTTGGCTTCAAGCAGTACTTTTTATTTAAGTGGCTAAAGTCTGTCCGTAGAACGTAGTGTCCGTAGATCACCATTTTTCATGTCTTATAATTTCAAGAATATATAATAAAGGCCTCTGGTTTTACATTAAATTAATTACTTTTAACCAAATAAGAACAATGATAATCAATATTTGTGAATTTTTTGCCTAATGTGTGAATGAAAGAGGTGAACATGGTTCTGTATATATGTAACTTTACTAAGATCATACAGAATGAGAGAAAAACACATGATATTATTATTAGAATTTGACAAAAGTTTTATCTTACAACTCTATAAACTGAACAATGCCTTTTATTTCAACACAGAAGATAACTTAAAATATTCTGTGGATGTTTAAGAGCAATGGTTTTGTGATCTACGGACACTACAAAAGCACTAGTCTAGTGAAGATAGTGAAATGCAGTCTTCTTTTAGCTGTAAACCTATGTATAAACTGTAAAAATCATGTTCTATATGCTTTCAATGTGTTTTTAAGGTGAAAATGAGAAAAGACTAATGAGCTTATCAAAAAACATGTTCAAATTAAAATTCAGTCAGTTGATATGCGACATGCATTGAAGAGCACTGCGATATACATTTATGTATATGTTTATGATTCTTAAAGCGCAATGTTCGGACATAGACGTACAAAGGCAATATCAGTAGATACAGTATTCATGAATTGAATATAAATTGAATATTAGATATTTAATCATACCATAAAAGTACACCACATCATTTCAGTAAAAGTAATTAGTGAGTTGAACTATATATATATTACAAGAAATTTATCAATACTTAAACAAAACCATATATAATCAATTATAACAAGATCATTCAAAGATAGTGAAAATATTTCAAAGACAAGCAAAAGCAATTTTTGTAATATCAAAGACGTATAAAGACAACTGTTCTGTATCACTTTGATACATTTAATGATTAAATATGAAATATATGAAATATTTATAACATATAACTACCTTTAAACCATTTTATGTAGACTATAAAAGCGCCAAATGAGGGCATAATATGCATGTATGTACATAAAAATTTAGTATTAATGATGACAAAATAACACAAAACATTATTTTACGAAGAATATACTATATGTTAATTATATAAGTAACATTTCATTTTCAATAAAAAATATCTTGCGAGGCGTGCTAACAAAACAAAAACACATAAAAACATTGACATACAGAACCAATATTTTGTAACATACTGATATTGCATTTAAAGATGTATAAAATATGTATTCATGAAATACTCATATCACATAACCACATTTGAGTAATATTAAGTGAATTCTTTATATTATATTAGCAAATTATAAAGTAAGATAATCAAAACATAATTTAACACTTAAAAATGACATTACATTAAATGATGTCCATGATAGCAATGCGCATTTATGTATTAACTGACAAATTACTGCACAGCATCTATTGCTTCTGATGCCATTCGGTGTAATGTTCATACATTTTTATTGACGTTCCAAAACGTACAGAAAACTTTAAGTATACATCAAATAACCCAATATGAAATTTATGATGTATTATACATGTATATACATTTTTTGTGACCTTTTTAAGTCTTATTACTGGAATTGTAAAGTGCTATACAGACAATAGACATGTATGCAAAGACTGTGTAAAGTTTGACAGAAGACAAGTTTTTCTATAATAAGGACATAATTATGTACTAATACATTTGTCTTGTAATATTTGAATATGTTTTATAATTGTATATCATTATATGCAAATTATGATACAAAAAAAAATCACATAAATTAAGTCTCATTAAAATAGATGTAAATAAACTTGTAAGTAATATTAATGAAAAAATGTAAAACAAAACTTAACTGTTTAAATTCTGAATAAAATCTAAAGGAGCACGATAGTTCCAGAATAAATGTTCAATTTTCCTTTAATAATAATTAAGACTTAAAAAGTTTAAGATAATTATTAAAGTATACATTATAAATTTGCTTGTCTTTGTCATAATTCATACTGTCTTTGCATATCTTTTGCAGTTTTTCTGTTTTTTAGCATTAATGATGTAAAAACTGTTTTCATTGTTATATTCTAGTTTTTAACACAAGTACTTTCATTATTCAGGTATGATAATGTCATTCTTCTTAGGGTTGCTAAGATTTAACATCAGGAAATAACAAAGCACTTTAGTTTTCTAAAGTTTCGCTACTATATTAATAACTATTTTTTAAAAGAATGAAATAAGAGAGAACTGTATTTTTGTCAAATTGTTTTAGTAAATGGTGATATAAAACAACATTCTTCCAAAGAAGCACAAATAGTTTAGCACAAGAGTGCTGTTTTGTACTACAGTCTGTTCAGTAGTGTCCGTAGAATATGTAAACACTCTTCATTTGAATGTTGCTACAGTTTTTATAGTGTTTTGAATGTTATAATTTGTTGTTTCAAATATAGTTTTCATCCAACAGAACTGACCATCTGCATCAAAACATATTTATGTAGTTATGTTTGGCCTAGATTAGCATAAAATAGTGTATATAATTTGTAAATTGCCATAAAAACTCACTTTTTCATTATATTTATGAGACAAATCTGTAAGATTTAAAGTCATAGTATTTTCCCCACATCCTTAAGGACCTACATTGTATCAGAAATACTTGATAAGGAAGAACATCACAGTCTTCACTTAAAAATTATTCATTTTCATTTGTCACATATATTGTAGTGTCCGTAGAAACTATTGTACACGTAAGACTTAACTTACTTTTTCACAAAATTTGTAGACATATACACTTTTAAGCTACTTTTTTGTTTACATTGGAAATCATTTGATACATATAAGAGGTTCATTTGTTTCTGAAAGTTCTATTCCTTGAAAAATAAAATGTTGAATGTTTGATAACTTTAAGCATATTTATAGCGCCTTGTTTCTTTTGCCCTAAAATCAAAGAAATCAGTTGTGTAAAAAAAATATTGTGGTTTCCACATGCAGCAATGCTTGTGCAACACTCTGTTTTGTATAAACATTGTTCTATACCAATAATTTAAAAAATACTGCAATGTTATGCTTTAGCTGGTAGTGTCCGTAGATCAGCTACCTTGGAATGATTTAAAGGCTATAACTTTTTTATGACAAAGACTTCAACGAAAACCTTCTAGAACTAAGTGCCCAAGATATGAAGCTATGTAAAGAAAATGCCCATTCTGTGATTCCTCATACTTGAAATTTGACCAAAAGTGAAACAAACTTTCCCTATCTGATCTTGTTTTAGCCGTTAATTCAGACTGGTTTTATTTACCTCTGATATTAGCGGGCAACATGGTGGAACCTAGAAAAATACAAACCTGACACACCTACTGCTTAATATGAGCTTTTACAGCTGTGAACCATCAATTCAGCACATAAATAACATGTACATAAATTATGACAGATTCGTCATGTATAGATCTACAATCAAAACTGTGTGAACTACAATGGCCACCCTTGAGAATGACAAAATGATGCCATTATTTACAGGTGGTCTTTTTAATAATAACGTTCATCAAAATAATGGCCTTTATTCACAGTTTAGCTATTATTTGGAGCTCAGTCCGCTAGCACAGGTTTGACTGAATTAGTAAGTTGAAGTAAGTGATACAAAATTATAATCAGGTGATAACAGTACTTACCATCAATTTTACTCAAGAGTTCATCAACCCAGTTGTCTTTATTGAAGTCTACTTCAACGGATGGAATTGTGGATAATGCGCCAGTCAATAATTTTTCCTTGTCACTGTCTGACAAATCTTTATATACAAGACGGACACACATTTTCTTCTCGTGATAAGATTTCTCAAGTCCCATTAATACCTCAAATGAGACCCAGTGAGACTCCAGAGCTTTGCTTGTCAGAAGAATCAGTACAATCTTAGAACATGTTACTGCATGTATTATGTTGTCAAAGACAGGTTTCCCTGCAGTGAACAAGACACCTTCCTTATAGTGCGCAAATGTCTTCTTGCCTCTCTTTCTGAGTGCTTTATTTATAATCTCTGCAGTAGCATTATCTTCCCCACTATGTACTATAAATATATCATATGAGTCCTTACTACCACCACTCATCGATTCTGCCATCTTTAATAAGAATTAATTTAGAATCTTTCAATGATATACATATAAATGTGCTGGAGTGTTTGTTAGTCCAATTAGCAATGAAAACTTTGACTGAATACCACCTGAAAACAAAGAAAACAAACTAGTTTATTAACAGTAGTAAAGCAAATGGAATTAAAAGACATAAAAATAATAATAACATAATACTGGTAAATTCATCTCATGTTAAATTTATCTGCATGATCTCAGGTGGAATTTCAAACTCACAGTGAAAAGGAGCTAGAGATTACTATTCTAAGACCCTAAATCTATCATTGAGGTCCCTATTCATGATTATGTATCCCTCAAAAATTGTTACAGAAGAAAAGATGACCTTATTCCGAAACCCGTAAAATTCCTATTTAACGCCCCCAGGGCTTAACATTTAAAAAAAAGTTATTTTCCTAAATCATAAATCAGTTAGCATGTTTTAAACTGAGCTGATCAGTGTTTAATTATAAAGGTTTACAATAAGCATCAATAAATGGCGTATGTGACATTAGTCTGCAAGTGTTTTAATGGATATATTTTAGTTGATGTTTGTGTAAAAGTAGGATTTCAAAGGATTCAGATTTTAGATTTGGATTTACTCTGGTGTTGTTGTTGTTGTTTTTTTTTAAAAAAGATGGGTCTTTTTATAGGAGTTCTATAAGTATAATGTATAAAAATTGTGATTCATAATTACTGATGAATTTATCTAGACATAACAATCTTTGGAGTGCAAGTAAAAATATTTTTAAGTATGTACTACAGTATATCTTAAAATGCATCAAACAAGATAGACAAAAGTTCAGTCAAAGGTGTCAACAAATTGTATGTTTCAGGGCCTTTTTTCCTTCTATAACAGAGGCCAAATTTCGGCAATCTCCCAATTTAAAAAAAAGCTCAAAATTCCCAAAATTAAAATGCTATTCTAACTCTATTGTCCAACCTTTTCCAAATTTGGCCAAAAATTGTGCTTGAATTTCCCAAAATGAAAGGCTATAAGGCCTCTTCCCAATTTTTGTAAAAAATGCTAGGCCCTGTGTTGCTGGTTATCCAACCAGCCCTGATGTATTTCCCTGTGACCCTAGACTTTATATCAGGCCTAAGGAAGATTTGAATTTTAAGTCACTGTATATAACTTATAAGCACAACAGCAGTTCTCAAGGATGAAAATATATCCAAAACATGTAATTCCCTAACTATAGTATACCTGTGACTGTCTATGAGACTGGAAACAATTATTATTTTAAGGCCTTAATTTACTAACCAAACAGGATTTAATTGATAATTCTAGTAAAATTGGGTTAAGTATGTTTATAAGAATAATCAAATTTGATGAAAATATTTAGGAAAATGTTAATTCCAATCAGGGACACTACATTAATTGTAATAAAAATACATTAATTAGTCCCTATATTATATAATATATATTTCAATTAATAATTTATTATCTTATATACATGTATAATATATCATATTACTATATAGATACAGTGGGATTAAAAACTTATGTTTCAATTAGTTGTGTATTAATTGGTACATTTCTACTTCAACTATTTAAACATAGAATTTTAACTAGTAGAACAAATCAGGGACATTGAACAAATTTTGAGTGAACTTACGCATTACACAATATATACATATACGAGTGGTGTCGGGTCAAAACAGCCCTGGGTGACTTCTATAACGGCCCAGTTTTTTCAGTCAAGTAACATGTGAAAGAAATTAAGAGTTTACTAAAAAAAACGGTTAAAATGTATGCTATTCATGTATTTTAGAAATGTAACTGTGAATAATATCAATCAATCAGATACTCAACACAATTTATGTTTTAATACAATACATAATAATGTTACATGGCATTAAAGACAAAATCATACTCTGTAACAGCATTCAGTCATGGTGCCAGTTATTAAACCAAGAATTGTCAACAATTCGTCATATTGTTTTATCTTTTTATTGTTGATCAGCTTTCATACACCTATTTTCTGATGCATATTGACAATAAAGTTCATATAACTTCATGAAGTACGGCCAGTTTTGGTACAGGATAATATTGAATATAAGGCCGTTTCGGTATTGGGCCGTTTTTGAAGTGGGCCGTTTTGACCCGCATTCATACGAGTTATTAAACATGAAACAAACATTACAAGACGATAACGATTTGGACTATTTATCATTCGTACACAAAAACAATATTTACTTATACATGAAGACAACTCAATGTGTCATCAATGCGCTTCAATTTCGACCAAACATTCATCGCAACAATCAAAACGTACCTGAAAATCACCAATACTTCCCTAATTCTTAATGACTAATAAGCCAGTAAACATCAGAAACCATGGCCTGGTCCGTGAGTTTGGAAAACGCGATGATCTGTTGGAAAATACACGATTAAACGGTCGATTTCGTACCCAATCCGAAGTTGCCCGAAATAAAAAACAGCACCATTGATTGGATAGCTTCAACTGAAAATGCTGTTCGGTAACCGTCGAAAACGAAACGAAGGTTATATTATCTATATTTAGAACAAAAATCTATTTTTAGCTCTGTACTTTCCGTTGTGGATTTTACATAGGCCAGGCTATATTAATTCATTCATGTATGATCAGAATTGTTGTAGTAATGTGGATAAATGTTAGACATTAGTAAACCGGACAGAAATGGTTAAGATTGGATACAGAACTGAAATAATCTTAATAGTAGGCCTACGCTTTCCATGCGCTTTCAAGGACTTATTATAAATATATATTAAATAATTATATAGCCCTATATATATACATACATATCTATTATATATATATACAATGTATGTTAACATATACCTACAAACGTACAAAATCTTGTCTGTGACCAATATATACATGTAATGGTCTTAGATACAATATTTAGACTCATTAAGCAGAGTGAGAATGGTCAGTGTGCTAACTATTACAATCATTATAGCATCCCTAGGTTAACTCAAGTGTGTATATAAAAAAAACTCATATATTTCGAAAGTTGCATTTATTTGATATGTTACGAATTCATATCAGGAATATGTATATTGAATGTGTACACATCTTATATCTTAGGTTTACTTCATGTCCAACTGTATGCATATTTTCACTATTAACGATATATGCAAAGACCTATACATACATATGTATGTATAGGTCTTTGATATATGCTTGTTTACAATTGTATGTTATTTATATTAATAAACATGACACAACAAACACACTTTTTTATGTTTATTAAATTATTGTTATTTGTATGTAATCATTTTACAACAACCAAATGAGATGTCGTCTGTTTGAACTCGAAAATTAAGTTCCCTGTTCTCTGATTATTTACAAACGCCCATGTTCCTCGTGATTTTAGTGATAATACAAAGATACAAACCTAATTCTTCTTGCTATAAAGTATGCGTGGGAGGAAAATACACAGGATTCCTCTGTTATAGAACAAACAGAAACTATTACGACCAATAAATTTATATGCTTATGGGACCGGACTTAATGTTTTTAGTATATATATAATTTAAGTCTTTGGGTGGGATCGAGGTCGGGAGGTCTGTCAGGACAGGTAGATGACCCGTATTGATTTTGAGTTGAGTAGGTGAAAACTCATTGTCTTACAATGATCCATGCATCCGCGTTTCACAAAAACTTTTTGAAGTTCTTGTTCAATATTGCTTGATGTGTTAATCACACCTTCACCAACAGCGCGACCATCCCATGGCCTCCCTCGTATTAATTTAGGCGGAGTAAAGTTGACCCCGCCCTTTTCCTTTGTTTCGTACAAATACGCACAAAAATATACAGTGGTTGTTTGTAGTTTAATGTTAGTACCAAAATTCGGTTCTTTGAACTCTTAACTTGCATAGTGTTTTCTACAAGTTTGTGTTTTATGTTTGGACTATTAATTGTACAAAATGCCAGATCAATCACAACGTGAACGATCAAAACCAGAGTATAGGACTGTCACCATCTTCCGTGAATGTTTGATGAGTCAAACTGACGACGCCCGATACCTGATTATGGGAAGCCATGGTTATCTGTCAGTGTCATAGGCATGTGTACTGAATATATCTAATGTGATAACTGTTCGAAACAGGAAATGATTATTTAGTTGATGTACATTTATCTATGTTATGCAAATTTATGGAAAGGAAATGACTTATAATATTGATTATGATTGCAATATAAAGTTGATCATATACATTGCTACCAAGACGGTCCAAAACCAAGACGGCCATGGAGTTCCATGACGGCCTTATAATTATTTATACATATTATTATGTAAAGATGTCATAAGTCATATCTAGGTGTACTGAATGGAGTAGTGTAGAAGAACCCAGGATTTAGGTGGCAAGCCAATATATGTATATTAGGTAGCTCAGGGCTTTTTTTCTTTCTTTAGCAGGGGCCGATAGGCGTCTTCCCCTCAGGAAAATTCTTTAAATTCATGCAGTTTTCCCCAAAAATTCAATTTACATCAAGTTTTTTCTTCCCCTTTTGCTAAAATTATGCGTAATTTTTCCCCAAATTTAAAGAAAAGGCCCCTTCCCCAACCTGTGAAAAAAAGCCCTGTAGGTCATAGATCAAATCACCATTTTAATAACTAAGTGGTCGAAAGTGTTCATTTAATAACTCATAGTTTCCATCTACATTTGTATTAACATTTTCATTTTCATCATGTCAATCCCATGTATAGTTTTGCAGTTATACTCTCTGGACAAGGACTTATATGTATGTATATAAGTCCTTGTCTCTGGACAAAAAAAAGAAAAAAGGAAAATAATATGTGAAGGAAATTTGATACATGTATATAGGGAGATATTCCTAAAATGCAACCAGATAGAGTTACTGTTCTTGGTCACTGCACACTTCTCCTACTAAGATGGCATCTGCTTTCTTTATTTTAGGTATGTTAGAAATTACATTTTGCAGTTTAAAAGAAGTAATGATTTATCCATGAAGTACGCCAATAAGCTCGCCACAGACATAAATTCATTTTATTCTTGTATATAAAATTACCAAAGCATTGCCCATGAAGTACCTGACCAAGCCTTGCAACATAAATACAAACGCAGAATATATTAAATTATGTCAAATTCATGTTTCCAACTCAGCTATAAACATTTTTGCAGCTGAATGGTTTCAAATGATATATATTGTGCACAGTGTATATGATTTGAAAATTGGAAAATTCTAAAATATGAGTAACGGCTTGTTGTTTTCAAATTTTCTCATCATTTAGTCTAAAATTTAACAATAAAAAGTACACAAGATCTGCAACTGGATACCAAACATTTTAGACATACTAGTATATTTTAAGTTTCAAGCCAATAACTTGTCTAGATTTGGAGTATGTTCTGTTGTGGACAAACAATATTTTGAAATTAAATTAAGGGAGATGATTACAAAACTGGACTATATAGAGTTATAGTTCTTGGTCACTGACTTTTCTTAGTTGCCACCTTTTCATATTTCAAGTTTCAAATCAATCACTTGTACATGTATCTAGTTTTGGACTTAAATTAGAGGAATTTATTTAAGTTATGCTCGTTTTCTGATCCAAACTATCCCATTTTAATAACTTTCACAATTCATGTACATTTGTATGTATGTGTGTATGTTTGAAATATAATTTGAAATAAAATAAAGTTTAAAGGGGCATGCCCAGGAACTTCTGTTACTTGGGTTTTATACACCACAAATGCGTTTATCACATGTAAAACCAATTATTACCGAAAAGTCAAAGAAGAATGTGCGTTCCAAAATGACTACCGGTATATATAACGCGTGCGTCAGTATTTTATGTCGATCTAAATAAAAGGCTGTAAGCCTTTTATTGATGACAATGATATTTCCGATACGTGTGAGAATTTAACCGGGCGTGCGCGCTACCTTTCAAAGCAGCAAAACAAGGATATTTACCTATAATAGATCGATAGATAAACTTTATGCCGCATAAATAACCTAACATGCGCACTACTTGTATTTTCACGTTTTGCTGACATTTGTCCGCGATGTTTTCGGTTTTGACAGATCCCGAAAGGGTCGAGTTGTGTAAATGACGAATATTTTATGAGGCCGAAATTGGCAGGTTTAGTAAACTTTGAAATGTGTATATTGAGTAAACTATCGGGATATTTCGTAGATATTTTACATGGCTTTCATTAATTGATTTAGGAATTAAAACGATACCAATTTAATTGCTATTCGAGACACTTCAATTCCAGGGCATGCCCCTTTAAAACTAAAAATTAGAGGGAAAAGAATATTATGAAAATTAAACAAATATCATGAAAAGTATAATGAAAAAATGAACCAGGCAGAGTTATTGTTCTTGGTCATTGCAATTCTCCTAGATGGCTTGATGCCATTTACTTACCGGTATGTCTTAAGTTAATTGTTCTCAAGTTATGCTCTGGACAAAAATTTTGGACAGGACAGATGGCTTCAATTAACTTTATCCCTGCCTCCTTTTCGGTGGGGGATAATTACAATCTTGGATGCATTTTCTGGAACCGTCCTGTAGTAGGTCGTAATTAAAAAAAAGTTTTGGAGCATGTATTATAAAAACTTAAAATTTGTAGCACGGTGATCCCGAGGAAATTAAGACCTACGCATGATTACGATGTGTCTTTGTCACGAGAAACAAAAGATAACAGATCATGCTGAATCAGGCGCGTTTTTTATATTATACTAGAGTGGCGCTTTATATGCAGCTATCGGAACATTCTCCTTGGTGTTTGTCAAAAGAATTTGCCTTGGACATAATAGGCAGGCCGCTATTTTGTTGTTGTTTTTCACAGCTACTTTCAACCATGGCTGACCCTTGGAATCCAACAATAGAAACTATTTGTTATTCTTTCAGGGGGAATTGATGCCTATTTAATCAGTCGCGAACAATAAGCACATTTGAAAGACTGAAATGCTGAGAAAACGAGTACCTACGTAATGTTGAAAAAGCAGTGATCATAATTCACATAACCAAAATTTGTAACCCCTACACTTCATGTACGAGGCGTATATCTCTCAGTTACGGAAATGACAGAGTAATTAGGACCAAATTGGCAATTAATTTTCTTTGAGTTCCGATTGCTGCATTTCTACTTTGTTCAAGGGAACTAACCACCACAGACATATTACAAAACCCTTTAATAGTTAACTCCCTTACTTGTGTCTAAAAATGAAAAAGGAAATCACCCCACACTTCCGAATTTGCTTCCTGGTACTTAAATATATCTTGTGGTTGGTACGATTAGAGTATATCTATGTCATAGATATCAGAGTTTTTAGCTCACCTGAAATCAGGTGAGCTTTTAGGATTGATGAATGTTCGGCGTCCGGCGTCCACCCACAATTAGTTTGTTTTAATAACACTTACACTCTAGCATCCACAGCTCTTAACGAATCGTGATGAAACTTGATCACAATGAATGTAGCCACAATGTCTCAGCTAAGTTCAATTATGGGCAAAATAGGGCAATAACATATAGAGTTATGGGCCCTTGACTTACAAAATTTGCTATATTTAGCTTGTTTACACTCAGCGCCTTCATTTATTCACCGATCCTAATCATATTAAGAATGAACGTGTATGACCTTACGGTCTTGGACAAGTTCAGTTATGGGTGGAATCGGACCACAACTTCAAGAGTTATGGGCCCTTGGATTAGAAAACTTTGCTACTTTTTAGCTTGTTTAACAGTATTATACCTTCATTGTTGGTTTTGATCTCAAAATCTACGTAAAAATGAGTTATACGAGATAGAAACTATATTATCTAGTCATTAATTGTAGTGCTTTTGTTCTCAGGTGAGTGATCAAGGGCCATCTTGGCCCTCTTGTTTATTTATAAATATCAAACTAACAATGACCCATTTAGAGTCTTAGGGCCTGGGAAGTGCAGGAGTAATAAATTTGACAGGTATAATATATGAACAATTTTACGATGCATGTAGTTTAATTTAATGTCTGTCATTATATGAGTAACATTAAAATATAACTCTGGTTCAATAAATCAAAAACTAAAGAAACTTTATACACTGTCGATCATGATCAATAAAAACCATTAAAATTCTTAACAACTATAATGCTCATAAATGATAATATGTATAAATATATATACACCATGTACTAGTTAAAATACATGCTCGTGAAAACATATATATATTAATGTTCCCAGATTTTTATGTTTTATTGTTTTTGTCTGTATCAATAATGACTTCATTCTTCTCTAGATATGATTTGCTAAAGTGATGGTTTCATCCATGTTGTATATGTGGATGATTTTGTCACTTATAATGTATATGGTATACTTCAACTTTTTGTTTTGATTCTGGTTACTCGAACTGTGCTAATTTCCCCCTACGTGCTGGAATTGGAATTTTTGTTGGGCACAGGGAATGGTTCATCCACTTTTCAGTATAATAAATGTAGCCGTGCTAAGGCACCCCAAGGAAGTTGCTTTGGCTAAGGCTTTTAGCACAATAAAAAATGATTTAAAAAAAAAAGAAAAATCAATACTGAGATTTTACTATATAATTGTACCACTCAGTGTCAATTCTCTGAAAAATACTTCATTAATTGATTAAGTGCATAAACAGTGTTTCACCTCAGGTTAAATATGAGTTAGATACATGTATAATTATATACTTAATTATCATCATCATCCTTGTATGATAATTGAGGAAGTAATACATTGTACTTTAATAGAAGCTACTTGACGTGGACTATGTCAGAATGTGTGTACTTGACATTGTATTGTACAATGTATGTTGATCTGACTTTGTGTATCATCAGAGATTAATAATTCTGGATGTGTTGAATGAACTTGTAAGAAAGTCTAACTAGCTGACTGCTTCTAATAACAGGATATAGTATAAACAGGACTCTTAATAATAATAATTTTAATAAATGCTTTTCAAACGATAACTTATCTTGTTAAGCTGAGTAAATTGTGTAAAAAAAAATTAATCTATTTACATATGTGTGTGTTTAACATTTACTGGTACAATATTAGCATACATGTATATCAATTTTGTTAATGTTTCATAATGACAAACTTATCTTGGTTACGCATGGCAACACAGGCATGTATATTTTTGATGAGGTCTTATTTATTTACTTGACCTAAAAAATGGATAAATTGATTTATTTTATTATACTATGTGTTAGCTAGCATATGGCATACATAAATGAAACAGGCATAAATTTGTATATATATTAAACCCTTACTGTGCAGAGGCAGATCCAGGATTCAGGTAAGGGAGGAGGGGGGGATGTAATATTTAAAGTATTATAATTAGTAGGGGTGTGTAGGAAATTTCATTTCTGTCAATCGTTGGGTACTTTGGGGTGTGACTACCCCTCCCTTGAAGCCGCCTCTGTAATGGTCCTTTAAATAATTCAATTGTATGAGCATTGTTTGAAGGTGTCAGAAACTATTTTGAGATACATTTGGAGAAAATTCACTGTAAAAATTATTACTGATTGGTATTATGTGACATTAAACGTTAAAAATGATTGAAGTAGAAACCAGTATACAAGTTCCCATCCTGGTTTGAATCACAAAATCTAAAAATAAATTTAAAGTGGAAAAACAATTTTTCCAGTAGGCTATTTATATTCACATCCTGGTATTCCCAATGTTATGAATTTTTGCTATGTAGCCATCAATCCGATTGTGTAGCCATATTAACAGACGTATATCATAGGGAGTTTACCTGATCAGGTATTTCCACTTGTTTTTACATTGAATGCAAATGTATGTATTTGTTACACAATAATGTATACTTAGTATATCATGTTATGACTATTTACTAATAACTTTTTGTTAATTTTGTGTTAATATAAGCATTAACTGAGATTAGACTTCCTGTTTAAATATTTGAGCTGTGTTCAGTATTCATACATTATTACCATTTTTTTTTCACCAATTGAGGAAAGGTGGTGTAGCCTTTCCCTAGAAATAAATAGCATCTTGTTGGGAATAAGAGCTATGCGATAGAGCTGAAATTTTGGGAATTTATGGAAAAACATACTTTTCAGACAAGGGAATGGGGCCCAAATCAGGCCAAAATGAATACTCTGCATAATAGGTTTTAGTTAGTCATACTATACTGATATTCTGCCTGGTCATTATTTTGATATAAATTTAACTGTCAGAAAGCTAATCAATTTGAAGGTGAAGGTTGGGAATGGAGTCAGCGTCTTGTGTTCACTTGTCTTAATTTGCTTATAGGTTTATAAAATGTACTAGTATTTGTAAACAGATTTGCGTATGATCTTACAATACTCAGTTTTACCTGTATTCTAAGGTGCCAGTAAAATAAAATGAGAAGCATGTTATATTCTTTATTTGAAACCTAAGAGTCAGTGTCAGTACCATAAAATTAGATAAGTTGAGTCACTGGAAACCCATTTTGTAGGCCATCTAGGATTTCAGGTTAGAGGAGTGTACTATTTAAGGTAGTAGGTAGTGGGGGACCATATATTTCATTTTTATCTATGGCCTGGGACTTGTAGAGTGGGGCACATGGCAGGGGTGCACCCCCCCCCCCCCCCCTCCCTTTGGATCTGCCAGTTTTACACATTCAATTATTATATATAATTTTTATAAAAGTGTAAAACTTGGATTAAATTTAGTGTTTTTTTTTCAGACAAAATGTAAATAGAAAGAAGACCAGTATAATTGTTACTAATTGACAAGAATAATGTCAGGTAAGGACTACAAATGATTATTACATGTATTATATATATAAGCCCACTATAAGTGTATATAATTATATTCCAATTTTATGTCTACTTTGAGATATAACAAAAAGAACAATTATAGTATAAATTAGTTTGGTACAAAAATACTCAAGATTCCATTGTTATTTCATAAGGGGGAGTGGGTTTACACACATTTAATAGACTGGAATTGTACATTTTTTAAATGGTGTTTAATTTGCACATCCTATGTCATATGGTGTCTATATATATATATAGTTGTCTATAGTAGTCCATGTTTATTTCGAGTTTTATGCCCCTTTTCAACAGTCAGAGTCATATGAGGAGGACAGTTCACTTAACCATCGTTCCTGGGAAGAACCAGTCCTAGACTCCCATCCTCTATAAGCGACTGCCTACTTTCTCATATAAAGAGACATGGTCGGTAGTGGGGCTCGAACCTACGACCCTCTATCAGTGAGAGGTTACAGTGATTTGAAGTCAGCAACCTTAACTACTGGACCAAGGTGGTGGGTTGGATCTACAGTTTAATAGTGGAGGAATACCTCAGGTGTACACCTGGGAAGAAGAACCACTGATCTTTAAGCTTGCTGACAGCTTCCTCACTTGTTGAATGTGGTCCGAAGTGGGATTCTAAACCCACAGCAGTGATTGCAAGTGATTCCTACCAAGATTCATTACTACTTTACCTAGAAGGCCTCTGCATGCTTATATGGTCATGTATAAATAATGGTCGTCAAATAGAGACAAGAAATATAGCTTTACATGGAATGATGATGTTTTTATTACTAATTAAGTTTTATTTAGGTCTGAAAAAATATATATTTTTATATGAGACCAGGGCTGGACACTAACAGTGGTCTGTTAGCTTGAGGCTACCTATTTTCTCCATTAGGACTACCTAGGTTTCCAAGCTTGGTATCCCGTTGGGCTATCTGAAATTTGGGTAACCTAAATTCTATAAATTAAAGTAAATTAAATAATAAAGCTTACAAACTTTGTTAGATCTGATGACTTGTGATGTAACCTGTAAAACTTTGTTCAATACATTTGGGAAAATCTGACAAACATATATTTATGTATTAAAATGAGGACTATCTATAATTTGCAAGGACCTCCTCATTTTCTATGCAAGTAGTCCTGCCGACTACCTCTTGAAAAAAATAGTGTCAAGCCCTGGAGGCTGATTTAAACTGACTATTAATAGCATCTGACTGGTCAATTTTAAGACCAAATTTGAAATCGTCAAAACACAAGTCTGCATTATTCTCTTACTACTCGGCTTTATAGAGTCTGGAACATATAAATACAGTCATATAAATTTTCAAATACTGACTGTACATTATCTGTGACTTTAATGTTAACAGATATGTGTATGTATAATATTGGACCACAATCAATGCACCCTGAAGTCAATAGTCTCCAGACAGAGCTAAAATTAGCACATTGTCAAAACCATTATGGAATCTTTATTATGTATTTTTTTCAGATTCAAGTATAGCAGATGCACTAAGATATAAGTATGACATATTCATATCATTTAAATCCGACTGTGGTGATGAAATCATTGCTCGTCAGATTCACTCGGCACTATCGAAAAAGCATCTACGAGTCATTGCGGGATGGGATGATGAAGCTTTTCGTATTGGACAAACAACATTTGAATCATTGGCAAAATGTGTCGAGCAATCTGCTCGAACTCTAGTGATACTTTCAACACAGTCTATACGTAGCAACTGGGTAATGCTGGAACTTCTAGAAGCTGTTGAACAATCAAAGAAGTGCAACATACTAACATTAAGACTTTTACTTCATAATGTAAAGGAACGCGATATACAAATCTTGAAGTGTGGAATGTTGGCAGAAGTACCTCACTTTACAATTGATGTTAATAGAAATGATTGGTGTGACACTTTACTACAGAATATAACCAGTAAGTTTGTTCTTATACCTGCCACTGCAGATATTGTTTCAAAACCTCTCCAAGCCGGAAAGTAAACTAAGTTAAGCAATACTGCACATCTGTTGTGGGTTGGCTTCACCAAGTGTCTTAACATATATGTGTAATATAGTGTACATGTACATAACATAGCGGTTATTTGAAAGTACATTTTTGTAATACATTCACACTCTCAGTAAAACATAAAAATACTAAACTTCATACACACATACAAGTATTAACCAAAAAAAATTAGAAAATAACTATAACAAAGAAATGCAAGAATCCTGCTTCTAGTTACGAATCCTTTACTTTGATTGAAATACTGATTTATTAATAACATTATCAGTAAGAAATGTAGTTGTTTCAGCCATCATTTACCCACCTCAGTAGTCGAGTGGTTAAGGTTACTGACTTCAAATCACTGTAACCTCTCACTGATAGAGGATCATGGGTTTGATCACTGCTACTGACCAAGTCTCTTCATTTGAGAAACTAGGCATTTGCTTACGGAGGATGGGAGTCTAGTACTGGTTCTTCCCAGGAACAATGCTTAGGTGAACTGTCTGCCTCATCAGACTCCGACTTTGGAAAAGGGGCGTAAAACTAGATATAAACAAAATAAATAAACAAATCAGCCATCATTAATTTTAATCACCGACTCAGTATCAAGACCCCATTCATTATAATAATAACCACAGCATTTTGAACCAATTTTCAATACTTTCTCCATGTTTCAACTTGCTCATTATGAAGACTGATTTATGTTTCCTAAGATATGATGTCGATATGGAAGTCTTACTGTAATATTTGTATAATATGGTATCCTCACAATATACATTGTATATGCTATTATCGGATGTCATTAGTGGGGGCTATATAGAAGTCACTTTGTCCGTCTGTCTGTCGGTCTGTCCCGAAACTTGTCCGGGCTGTAACTTTATCAATCATTGGTGAATTTTGAAATATTTTACCACAAATCTTACCACCATTAGATATATTGCATGCAACTCCAAGGTCAAGGTCACTTTTAGAGTTCAAAGGTCATAATTTTGGTGTTTTTAATTGTTAGTCAAGATATTGTTTCTTACATTGGATGAATTGGGTCTTTTACCAGTATAAGAGCAATTATTTGGTGGTATTTAATTATGGGTGTGCTATGTATATATTATGAGGGTTTTATTTGGGTGGGAAGTATAATCTCACTCATTTGGGATTTCAAATATTGATGTGGCTTTTAAATTATGAAGAGGCATTCATATGGGGATTTAATTTGGAACAAATTCATACAAAGGTTTAATTGGGGATTAAAATTTGACATTCATACGGGAGGATTTTAATTAGGGAAGGGTTTAATTAGGGGATGGAATTCCTACAAGAGTCTTGTAAATGCTTCATTCTATTCATATCTACTGATATCTTTGACTTGTCTAATTATTTACAGATGAAGTTCCTCTGTCAAGTATACTTTCTGTAGGAAGTGGTCTGGCACACGGTCTTGTATTTTCACATTACGTTGGATTCCTTTCCTACGTTCTACCAGGTATGTGTTATGTATATTTATTAGCTGTTTTAGAAGAAAAAGTCAAGCTATTGTGATTACTGCGTCGTCTTCATCTGTGTAAAAACTTCGATGTAGCTCATAACTTAGAAACTATAAGAGAAACATGAGCTTCATTGGAGGATGATCTCACTGAGGCAGTGAACAGACGAGCATTGGCACAGCTTGCGGCTCTCTTGTTTTTAAAGTTTATATCTTCGTCAGAATCTAAAATTATTGTATAGTTATCACATTTTCTTGTGATTTCATGTATGATTTTTTTAATGTTAAATTTGATGTATTCGATCTTGCTGTGGAACTTGACCAAGAAATACTTATCCTTGGTTGAAACAGACTTTCATGATCAAGCTACTAACTGTTTGTTCCCTATATACATTGTTGGCTGGAAAATGAGACATCCAGAGCAAAAACATGGGGGAGGGGCGGGCTGCCCCAAGACCAAATAGGTAATGGGGGAGACCATATAGGTAATACATTTGCCTGTTCATTCTCAAGTTAAACTACATGTATAATCACTTTTGTTGTAGAATTTACCAAAATCATTGAAGGGAGTTCAATTTACAAAAATGAGCAATTACACATATCGAAAAAATACTACCTGCTGTTACCTGGATCTTGCCAGATTTTGGATAACTTAGAGAGTAGAGATGAAGAATCTGGCATTCAAATTGAAAAACAGGAAACCATTGACCGGGAATGGTCTCATGCTGGTAAGCCAAGGAAAGCCAAACTACAAATCTACAAGATCACTAAATACAAAGAGGTAGGACTTTATCATCAAATGGCTTAGATACTTGACTTCAAAGAAATTCCAAACCCTGAACTCCGCTGTTTATTATGTAATACGCCACAGATTAAAAATGAAACCAAGTATCAAAATTATGAGGAACTGTTTCCTAGAAAAACATTTCCTCTACAAAATATCAAAAACCACTTTGAAATACATCATCAAATAAGGTGGCAATCTTTATTCGATATTGTCTCCTACTGTGGTGTTTTTTTTTACTGGAGTTTGCAATATATTCACTGGTTAAGCCAAATGTCGCCTATTCTTCGCATTATTTTCACATAAATTTTCAACATGGTGAAAAATTCCTTGTGACAAAATCTCTCGCATTTGTGTTTCAAAGTCTTTGCTATGTCACAAAGCATTCTCAAACCATCCTATCGAAATCTACACAATTGCAACATAAAATAGTATAATTTAGCAAAAATGGTTTATGGTCAATTTAATCTCTCTGAAGGATTTTCTTCTGTACAAACTGAAGTAAATATGGAAACAATTTGGTAAAAATGGTTAGGCGGGGTATGATTTTTAGGATTTTTAATTGTAAGACTAACTTATAGGTAAATCACATGATTAATATGACTGTGTTTCGCATGGTATCAACATGATCGCAATGACCATGTGGAAGTGGCTACGATTCAATACCATAAAGGTCTATTTACCTAATGGGGTTTTCATGAACTTGTAATATTAGAAGAAATTTATATTAAAACATATTTTCAGTACTTCTACTTCATTGCTGATTTTCCTCATGTGCTGAAAGCAATATGTCAGTTAGATGATCTGGAGCAAGCAGACAAAAGATTCCAGATTGCAAAGTTCTACTACATTCTGAATGAAGTTGTTAATCATGCCGAGAATATGGGCTGCTACGATACTGTCAGGATGGTCTTGTACAATGGTAAGACAAAAACAGACAAACCTTTGAACAAAGGCCACCCTTGGGAAACATATAATGTGGTATTTATTGACAGGTGGCCTTTATTTCGAAGTGGTCGCTAACACAGGTTTCACCTCACTTAATGATCACTTCATGATATAGACTGCCTGCCCTCGTTGTTACATATGTTTGACTGGATTTAGATATTTTCACTGTATTAAAATTTTCTATCTGAAAATGAGGCCATCTCAATATATTAAAACCAATCCATTGGGTCCTTAAATTATACATGGTCTTGATATAAAGGGTTTACTATAAGGTTTTCCAAAATAGAACTTCTAGTATTATTAGTTAAATGACACAGTCATAGCAAATGATTTCTTCTTTCGTCCTCGGGGGTTTAACTGTGTACTACCAGCCAGCAGACCTTTCCCTGTTGTAATGATGGAGTAAAACCTGGGAGTTGAACCACTGATAGTCTGTAAGCTAGCTGGACAGCTTCCTCACATAATATCAGCGCAACACTGTTGTAACTTGTTCTTATTTCAATATGAGTTACGACAGTGTTGCGTAGAGTCCTCAATATGGTGTATGGTGGGATTCAAATTAACACCGATATAGTACAAGTGATAACTTGTCAAATACTATAACCACTCAACCAAGGAGGTCCCTATTAATTGTTTCTTCAATCTGTAGAAGTTCCTCCTTTAAACATAATCAATGAGTGTTTGTCTAATTCAATATTTCAGTCAATCAATAAGATTACCAATATGGTTTTGATACATCTTTAATTCTTAGTATTTACTAAGGAACGTTTTCAGTAAGTAATTAAGGTAATGCTTAATAAACTAATTTGGAAGTGATAGGTTTGAGAATATAATTATAACTGACTTACAATGTAAGCAGTTTATAGGTTTTTATGATACTACAGTACTTTTATATCAAATGAAAATCTAGCAGCTTAAATTGAAACTTGAGTTGAACACAATTAGATGAGAGGATAATAAAATGTATGCATTCGCAAAGTGAAACAATGAAATGTGGATAGGTAGAATTTAAGCTCAATTGAATGCAGTTACAGTAAATTCTTGGGACCCCTAATATTAACTTCACAAATTTCTCTGTGTCTATACTGCTTTGAAATAAAGGAGGACTTAATTGATCAGGGTTAAAATAATTGATAAGCCATATCCAATATTTCACGACCAGTATGCATGTATTTGAGTTCATTATTACTGTGTTTTAGTAGTTATTCAGGCTTGCAGGTAATCACTATATCAATGTATACAATCATGTCATTACAGAAGAGGTTGAGAGTTTGCAGTCAGCTTTATTTGACTTTTTGAAGAATGACGTTCCAGACCAAATACTACAAGAATGGACGGTAAGTTAAACAAATATAAATTAAGTTACTTTAAGTTATTGTGCGGTGTAAAAGAACTTCAGTTCTTCTCAAAGCACAAATTTCAGATATTTATCATATTTTTCTTAGTTGAGTTGATCATTATGGTATTACATATGATTATTTTCAGAACATTCTCTGTGTACATGTTCGTATATTGAACATTTCCTATTTAATATCACTTGTCTAATTAAAATCTGTTACCTAATTATTTCCTCATTCCCAATTAATGATCTCTGCAGTTTAAGGCAATATGATATGCATGTATATAAGAATTACTTATCCAAACTTACCTCCAGCTTTTGTGGCACTGAAAAAATTGGGTAAGGCTAGTCAAAATATACCCATGTGGGTGTTTTGTTCTACTGTGCTGGTAAGCTTGTGTAATTTCAGATGTTTATTATTATATATTTAAGAATGAAATGATTTTACCATACTTGCTGAAATGGCACTATATCTAAGCAAATAAAAATACAGGAGTGCTTGTCTATAACCAGTATTTTACAAATACTTTGTTCAAGGGTGAATACTTATTGTCGGTTGCCATGGTTTTCAGCATGAAATACTAGAAGCATTAATTTATGATTCTGATTCCTTGAATAATATTATTATGTTTATAGCATTGATAATTCCGTGTTTCTAATGATTTTCTGTTTGTGTGAAGTCACCAGTACATAGGTTGATGCCTAGCACAAACAATGAATGGGATGTAACTGTGTCCTGCCTTCAAGAACAACAGCGAGATAGAGAAGTAGCCGAAGAAATTGTCGAATTCCTTGAAAGACAGAATATGAAGGTTTATGTTCTGTCTCATGGAGGTGGCACCCATTTTGAGTTACCTTCTTCCAAGTGGCACATATTTGTACTATCTAGAGAAACAGTTGAGTCTGAAAACCCTGTTAAAACTTTGTGTTTTGGTACTTTGTACGAATGTTTGGATATAAACCTACTTAAAGTATTACCTGTCACAGTAGACATTCAGCCTGAAGAGGTTCCACGTGTCATAAAATGTGTTACAGTGGTGAATTCGAAAGAACTAAATTATTGCCAGCAGTTGCTGACCACCATAAAAGGTAAAATTATATCTCAGAATTCTATGTTGAACAAACAACACTTAGTGTAATACATGTAATTATGTCCGTTATTTTCAGAATATTACAGAGTCTCCTTTTTGTCTAATTTTGTATCCATAGTGATACAAATTGGAATCATTTTCTGAACTAAAATCTCATTATTTGGAATATGTGCATAAATATTTCACTTGTTTGTAGCATGTTGTTTGTAATAACCTTATCCTGTAAATAATTGCAGAATATCGAAATTTCAAAAAAAATTCAGCTACTTCATCTGAAATGCCTAGAATCTAAATTTAAGCATAGAAACCACCATAGATTGTAAGACCACCTCAATGGAGCAACCACATGTTTTATGACCAGTTTTCAATGTTTCCTTTTCATTTCAATTAGATAATATGGCCACCTCAATTTAATGATCTTAAGTTTTGTTTCCAAAGGTGGTTTTAGTATTGCAGTTTTACTGTCGCATTAAATGGTACAATGATTAGTATATTTAGAGTACGTAGTTGTTCAAATAATCCATGGTGGTTTCAAATACAGTCAAACCTGTAAACATAGACCACCCTTCATGGTGGTTTCAAATACAGTCAAACCTGTAAACATAGGCCACCCTTCATGGTGGTTTCAAATACAGTCAAACCTGTAAACATAGGCCACCCTTCATGGTGGTTTCAAATACAGTCAAACCTGTAAACATAGGCCACCCTTCATGGTGGTTTCAAATACAGTCAAACCTGTAAACATAGGCCACCCTGCGGAAAGGTAAAATATTTCCTTTATTGACTGGTGGACCATTTTCGTAGTTCATTTTGTTCTGAATAATCAATATTGATTTTTAGATTGGCCTTTATTCACAGGGTGGCCTTTATTCAGAGGTGGTTGCTAACACAGGTTTGACTGTAATTCTAGGAACCATAATTTCTTTGACCATTTGATAAATTAATGGATAAATTCAATAACTTAATAAGGTATTTTATTCTTATATTTTGTGTTTTTCTGTTCAAAATGTATATGACTATAATGCCAATTATTTGGATAAAGTTGTCAAATAATTGAGGTTCATTTGCTTGAGTTATTTCAGAGCACTTATCATTACCTTTGTAGGTGGAAACATCACAATGGAACAAACTTTACCAGCTGGAGATGTTGCTACTGGTCTGGCCTGGGCCTATGTCATCAATTATCTCCGGATAACTCTAATGAAGAAGACTGGAGATGGATTGAGTAAGTTCTCCATTTAGTACTTCATGAATCAAGTTCCTCATTTATTTAAGTTCTTCATTAAAGTCTTCATTATGTTCTTCATTACCCTTAAGTTCTCCATAAAGCTCTCCATTATTTCTACATTTAGTTCTTCATTAATTTATGTTCTTCATAAAAGTCTTCATTAAGCTTTCCATTATGTTCTCCATAAAAGTCTTCATTAAGCTCTCCATTATGTTCTTCATAAAAGTCTTCATTAAGCTCTCCATTATGTTCTCCATAAAAGTCTTCATTAAGCTCTCCATTATGTTCTTCATTAAAGTCTTCATTAGCCTCTCCATTATGTTCTTCATTAAAGTATTCATTAAGCTCTCCATTATGTTCTTCATTAAAGTCTTCATTAAGCTCTCCATTATGTTCTTCATTAAAGTCTTCATTAAGCTCTCCATTATGTTCTTCATTAAAGTCTTCATTAAGCTCTCCATTATGTTCTTCATTAAAGTCTTCATTAAGCTCTCCGTTATGTTCTTCATTAAAGTCTTCATTAAGCTCACCATTATGTTCTTCATAAAAGTCTTCATTAAGCTCTCCATTATGTTCTCCATAAAAGTCTTCATTAAGCTCTCTATTATGTTCTTCATTAAAGTCTTCATTAAGCTCTCCATTATGTTCTTCATTAAAGTCTTCATTAGCCTCTCCATTATGTTCTTCATTAAAGTATTCATTAAGCTCTCCATTATGTTCTTCATTAAAGTCTTCATTAAGCTCTCCATTATGTTCTTCATTAAAGTCTTCATTAAGCTCTCCATTATGTTCTTCATTAAAGTCTTCATTAAGCTCTCCATTATGTTCTTCATTAAAGTCTTCATTAAGCTCTCCGTTATGTTCTTCATTAAAGTCTTCATTAAGCTCTCCATTAAGCTCTCCATTATGTTCTTCATAAAAGTCTTCATTAAGCTCTCCATTATGTTCTCCATAAAAGTCTTCATTAAGCTCTCTATTATGTTCTTCATTAAAGTCTTCATTAACCTCTCCATTATGTTCTTCATTAAAGTCTTCATTAAGCTCTCCATTATGTTCTTCATTAAAGTCTTCATTAAGCTCTCCATTATGTTCTTCATTAAAGTCTCCATTAAGCTCTCCATTATGTTCTTCATTAAAGTCTTCATTAAGCTCTCCATTAAGCTCTCCATTATGTTCTTCATTAAAGTCTTCATTAAGCTCTCCATTATGTTCTTCATTAAAGTCTTCATTAAGCTCTCCATTATGTTCTTCATTAAAGTCTTCATTAAGCTCTCCATTATGTTCTTCATTAAAGTCTTCATTAAGCTCTCCATTATGTTCTTCATTAAAATCTTCATTAAGCTCTCCATTATGTTCTTCATTAAAGTCTTCATTAAGCTCTCCATTAAGCTCTCCATTATGTTCTTCATTAAAGTCTTCATTAAGCTCTCCATTCAGTTCTTCATTACCGGTAAGTTCTCCTTAAAGTTCTCCATTATTTCTACATTAAGTTCTTCATGCATTAATGACACTGGAATGGATAAATTTTATTAAACATCTATCAAATAAACATCTTAGGTCAATATTTCAAAAGCAATAGCAAATTATATTGGTTGGTACCAATTTGTACCTTATGGAAAATGACACAGTACCTTCCCAGAGATGGTTCTTACTGATAAAGTTAAGTTAATAAAGGGTTACAGTCTGAATTGCAATAAAACATTATAATTTTGCATGTTCGTTTAGATTATTTTGTTGCATGATAGGAAAGTATGATATTTAATCTCGGCAAATAACTTAAAATATTGTTTAATGTTTTTTTATTTTCCTTCCCTATCATTCTTGTCTCTTTTAATTAAATTTTTATGTCTAGTTTATATTCAATTCATAAATTAATGTACCTTGAATGATTTATCGCAAGGTGTGAAGAGCTGAATGATTTGCTCTAAAGTATAGCCCTCGACTTACGAGTGAAGTAGACTTATGGCTGAGTATATATGGTAATAATGCCAAACAATATTTTTGTGTGGTTTTATATTTCAGATTTGGAAGAAAGAATTAAGCAGTGCCTAACTAAAAACAGAGTTGATTGTGGATGTATTAGAAAGATGTTTGTGATTACATCAAAGTCATGTATTGTAAGATCTGACATAGCCGATGAAGCAAAAGTGTCTTCTGAGAGGTAACACAAAGTTGTCATAAAGTCTTTTTCTTGCCACAAACAGATGGAACTTGTTATTTGTATTCTGTAAAATAATGTTACAATGAAATGCTGGGTATTTTGATGAATACTTTGTTGTATGCATTCTTCAGTAAATCGATAATAAATATTATTATGAAATACAGAATGGTGTGTCTGACTGTCCATGACCATTTTTTACTGCACAGACAAACAGATAGTTGGACTGACAGATGAATGGACAGCAGGACTTTTATCACAGGTCGGGGAAGGGACCTTTCCCTTAATTTTTGGGAAAAGTAACACATATTTTTGCAAAATGGGAAGAAAAAAACTTGATGTAAATTGAATTTTAAGGGAAAACTGCCTGAATTTTAAAGAATTTTCCTGAGGGGAAGACACCCTGCTATTATTTTATCTGAACCTACTGTGCTTTGATTTTCAGTGGCCACTTCGAAATTAAAAAGGTGGACACTCTTTCACCAGTTTCTGAGAATACAGGTGGTCAGCTGGGTAGACAATTTTATTTACATATGTATAAATACACAGATTTTGATAACAAGGTTAGTTGATCCTGTCACAAGTGGATTTTGATAAAAACTAAGTAAATTACAGGCACTTGTATTTGTGCTTTGTCTTTTAAGGCAACAATTCCATGCTGTACTGACTTGTTTCATGTCTAAGATGGATTAGGATGGTGTAATTAAAATGTAATCTATCATATTTAGGTAACAGGTTTCAAATTTTTATATTTCAAGAAGGGCTGGCTATCATCCATGCAAACAATAACGGTACAGTACAACCTCTCCAAAATGGCACTCTCTTGGGCAACAACCTCCCTTCAACCAACCTCCCTTCAACAACAGCGTCATTTTTTCCACTGCATTATTTAACTGTAACTTTAACCCCGTAGAGCAGCAACCTCTCAACAACAACATAATTTTGCTACTCCCAAAGGGTGTTGCTTTGGAGAGGTTGCACTGTACATAGAAAAAAACATGATTTCAGTTACACTTTTTAGTAGATGCTGAATTATTTGCAACATGAGATTAGAGGCAATAACAGCCTGTTAGTTTTAAAAGTATAAATGTATCAGTATATTATTGACCTTGGTTTGCTGATGTATTTCATCAATATGCCAAAACTGAAACAATGTCAGGCCAATTTCAGTTAAACTTAAACTGCTCTTTCATAATTTATGAAGCATGTCTACTTTTCTCTATGATGTTATTGCATACTCACAAATTATATCATGGTATTTCAGACTGAACTATGTTTCTTGGCTGAATACAGCACACCACATAACTGCCTACGTGAGATGGCTTATAGTTATTCTTTTGCTGGTTTAAAGCAGGAGGATATGTGCACACAAGGGATGCGCATTGTTGATCTCGTACCGCAAATTTTACGACATGAAACGGTGAAGAACAAGTATGGAGATATGACTGAACTTCTTGAATATGTATATTATGATGGTAAGTGTAATTTTTCACTGATGTAAATTGATGACGTGTTCTGTCTATTCTGGTTACCTTGCTGACCCTATCTTTTGGTGCCCTCCCTTCCCCCCCTCTTCCACTGAACCTATTAACCTCAAAATAAATTTTTTTAACCAATCATGATATTACAAAAAAATATCTAATGATAAATCATGCCTCCAAAATTGGACAGATATGCTTAGAAATTAAAGACATTTTGAAGATTTGTTCCCTACCTACCTGATTTTTACAGAATCATGTAACCAAAAACATAACTACATTTTTCTGGCCTAAGTAAACATTTCATAGACCTTTTTATGTTTCATTTTAATGCATGACACCCATTTTAATGATCAAACTGACATTTTATTTTCCATAGATGAAGAGGAATCACTGATGTCAGCTTTAAGAAGACATATTCTTAATCCGTCTCAGCCTGTTTGTGTGTCTGGCGAGGAAGAGACCATTTACCTTAGGCAGTAATTGATCTTCTGACAGTCCTGAACTTTATGATTAAACATTCTATGCAAGCTTGATTGTGACAAGTGTCACATACAGTCTGTGAATAAAGGCCACATTTTGGGAAAGACATCATGTGGTCATTATTGACACATGACCTTTACTTGGAGGTCATATTGTTCTAAATAATCAATGACTATTTTTAAAAGAATGGCCTTTATTCACAGGATGGCCTTTATTTGTTGGTGGCTACTTGCACAGGTTTGACTGTACATTTTGTATTTGATAAATGTTGTAACTTTGGAAATAATAGCAGTCTTTACAGTCTTAGGAAAATAGGGCATACCTCTGTATCATTCATACTAACAATTTCTGGGTGAAGTGAATGACAAATTACCGGTACCCCTATTCTATGATTGATTTGCTTGCTCAATTTTTAACCAGGTTTTCACAAAGTGAAACCTGGATATTGGAATGCAGAATATGGCGTACCGGCATCAAACAGGCAGTGTCTGGTCAATTATTTAAGTTCAAATGGAACTTGGTATGTAGGATCCTTGAACCAAAACCTAATTAGGGATTGTATTTGGGATCTGTGGGTTCAAGGTCAAGGTCACTGTTACTATATATAGAAAATCAGTGTCCGGTCAATAACTTCAGTTTGGAATGACCAATGTTGACTAAACTTGGTATTTAGAATCATTGCATGAAAGCTTTGCTTGGGATAGTATTTGGGGTCAGTTGGGTCAAGGTCGCTGTTACTGAAAATCTGTTTTATTTGGTGGCTAACATGATTAAGGATTGAGATATTGCAATGAAATTTTGGGTGTAGGTAGCTTACATAGGAACCAAGCTTGGGATTGCATTCTATGCCAATAGGGTAAAGGTCTCTTACTAGCTGCACTGGAAATTGAACCACTGATGAAGCCTTAGTGCAGTCTTCTAGAGTACTGTGGTATTAAAGCCTTGGAAAACCTGGTTTCGTGGCATTTCTGCATTTCTTTTTATGATTAAATGTTAATAATCAGAATAGTCTGTGATTTTTTTTAATATTTCAAAATCATCAAGGTCTGTGATATTGTTTTTGTTTATCTGATGTTGACGTGTATTTATTTTCTCTAGTATAACTTTTTTAATACCCTGGGCATAGTCAAAATTCTGTAAATGTTCATATCATGATTATAGACTACAGGGATTCCTAAGAAAGAATGCATAGAAAACATCCATCTTAGATCATCTGACCTGTGGGCCACATGGTAGTGGTCCTTTCTTTAATGCGCTGGATTTGTTTGTCAAACAATTAAGTTGCCAACTAACAAAAGAAATATTTGCACCATTTCCTCTAACAAGCACTTACTAATTTCTCACCTGATTAGATTTTGTATTGAGCTCCAAAATTGATATTTAATTAATAACAATTATGTGGACATGTTAGTGTCCACACCCGTGATTATGAAATCTGTTCTTGTGAATATGCTTGTAATTTTTCGTCTATTTGTGATTTCTTACATGTATGCAGAATGTTGCAAAAATATATAACACTGAAAGTATAGATGCCATGTTCACTGTTCCTATCCCGTGCTCAAAATAACACAATCAAATGATTATTACAATATTGGTAAATTTTTATCATTCAAAATGGCTATGTCTTAAAAAAGTTACACAATAAAAGATAGTGAATACTTGCCTATATATGGGTATACCCAACAAGCAAGGGTAAACAAACTCAATACATAGTTACATATTAGATACCAATCATGCATGTTGATTTTTAACATGATTTTTTACTTTTTAATAAAAATTTCTCATTGAGCTTAATAGTTATTTCTTTAATTATCAAACATTTTTGTAGTGAATCCTTACAACTTTATTGATAATACATGATGATCAGATATGTAGGATTATATATTGTCCTGTACATAAAGTACACAAGGGCAGTTCCAGGAATGATCCAAGTATGCATGAAAACTGAACTTACATAGACTTGAATTGCAACACAGAATGGGAACCAGTTTAACAATTGTAGAAAAACATAGTACTTTGGTCAGTTTTATTCATGCACACTGAGCGAATCACAATGAAAAACTCTACTTTTGGTCAGTTTCCATAAATCAGGATGTTGTTTTAGAGATTAATTACCATAAGAAGCATTTACTCAATGGAAAAATCTTACCAATGTATACATTGCAGAAATTTACAATTATCTACTTGCAATAATACTTGCACAAAATCAGTATATTTTTTTATATTATGAACTAGGGGTTGCAAATATTTTCAAAAAGTTAATAAAATTGCTTTCTTAGCTTAGAAAGTGTCCATCTGAACATGATAAGTGTAAGAACACCAGGATTAAGCTGAACATAAAGTAGTCTATTGACAGTTACTTTACCAACATAATGGGCTGGGTCAGTCATAAAACTTTTCTCATTTTTATATGCCCATATATGGGAACAACCACGGTAGGCGGGCAGTGTCCGCTTTTTAATACAAACAGTTTTATTCGGATCCTCACCAAACTTGATGGAAATGCTTTTGGCCATGAGATCTTGGTCAAGTTTGATAACCAGCCAATTAGCCCAGGCATTGTTTAGTTATGCCCCTTACGCTTTGAAAAATTAATTTCAACGGGTGTATTTTGTGACCTAGCACTCTTGTTTTCCTTAACACATATCTCATACATTGGAGGTACAATTCATCGCAAAATGTTAGTGTACTTTGGATTTCCCTGTTAGCAACGTCAGAGCTGGTGCCAACATGAAATTTGCTTGGTCATAAATTTGACTGTAAAACACAACAATTTTTTATGTTGATGAGTCTTTAAACAAGTATTGTTGTTGTTGGTGGTGGTGGTGGTGCTGCTGCTACAAGTGAAATTTCACTAAAAGAGAAAAAGTCTCATTTGGGAGATAGATTTATTTGATTTCTTTATTATTTTCAAAGAAACAAGATCAAAGATTAACAAAGATTTACTATGATCAAATCCTATTCTATCAACTAAAGCATAATATGTGAAAATGAATTATTGTGAAATTAATAATAAATTGTCAATATCGATATTATACTAGTAATCAAGAGTTACCTCCCCTGATCAAGTTAGAAAACAGTTCAATTACCTCATTTGAAAAAGATGGTCAATTTAAATTGACAAGCAATTTTCTTGTGACATCATCTTTAGCTGAGGTCCAAACCACAATACAAGTACATTGCGTTGTTAGTAAGTGTATAATCATAATACATAGGAAATACAAAATCAATTTAATGCACCCAATAACATTAAATAAATGCTGACAAGGTCATGAAAGCATTAAATACTTCCACCTCTACCTTTATACAACTGTGGTTTATGTCACTAGGGCCCTGTTGCATGAAGAACTCATTTTATTGCATAGAAAATCATGCAATGTAGGTATCTGCAGCTAAATTAGTCATGTTGCAGGGTAATCTTTTTTTTCATCCAGTGTTGGTCCAATGTTATAATAAAACTTACAGCTCAAATCTCAATATTGTGTTATCAGTATTCTCAAGTTCAAAATAACCTGTAAATGATAGTGAGATCTGAGTTGGATCTCAAACTCAGTGCTTATGTCTTGTTTCTTGTCGAAATTAGGCATCTTTATATGCATATCTAACAGAAAGAGTGACCCATTTGATAGTGTTAACAAAGGTCACTAATCTAATACTTATGTCACCAATACTACATGTATGTCATGTTTAAAATATATCACGGTTCAATTGCTGTGTACCACCAAACAGCATGGATTGTGTTGCCGATGAATACAACAATTGAACATACACATGATATAAGAGTCTAATCTGAGAGTGTAAGCCTGTACATGAAGATCTAAGACATCCTTACATGAACATTCAGATGAAGTTTGATCAAGTTTCATATTTTCACAAATAGTAGTTAATAAATATTTCGCCCAAAAAATAGATTTAGAACATTACAAAACTCTTCCATGTGTTCCTTGTAGGAATGGTTTGTCCCCAAATAAATATGTTCACATTGTGCAATTTGCAGTTAAGATACTTTAGAATCGAGGTCAAAAATAGGGTCAATGGGTGACAGGGAACATGACCTTAATTTTCCGGCCTATAGATCAATAACTTTAAGTTATCAAATTTTCTCACACTTGACATAATTCAGTATAAAGTCAGGCTATAATTCATCATAAATTCCAATCATCACAACAAAAATTGTTTCAAAATCTTTGAATCTTCAAAACCCATCACCATAGCAACATTCATACAAATATCAGTAGCTAAGTTGCTTGACAAAGTCTTGATTCTCTTATGTACATTAACATCAAGTACAGTACCTTCTTATCTTACAAAATAAAAAAAAATCTACCAATGGTGACAGCATGTACAATGGTGATAACTTAATACCATTTCAATCATATATGCTTAAAATATAATAACAACAGTAGTTGAAAATTTTCCACAATTTTAATCATCTACACTCTTATTAACTTTATCAGCAATCACTAATATACACTTATTACAAATCTACATACATTTCTTAATTAAGTAGCACCTACCAGAAATATGAGTCTTGTTACAAACACCCTTCAATCCAGTATATTAATTGTAAATGGTCATAAGCTTTTATTTTAATTTATACTTAAGAAGAAATATGTAATTGAGACCAGACAAAATTTAAAAATTCCTATTCATCCAATAATAATAACAATTTTATAGAGTGATAATTAATATCTACAAGATCTGTAAAATGCCAAGCACCCGCAGAGACCCTTCTAACATTTACAGCTTTTTTTAGAGACTGTCCATCCATTATATAGTGATTTAATATTCGCTCACTAATTAATTAACTATGAAAATAAGATTATGTTCATAGCGAAGGTGTTTTTGAAATTGCGTACAAATGAGTTTTAATATTGTATAGACTGTGTTACAAAAATCACTTGATTCAACATATTCTCAATGAATTATATAAAATTTCTATCTACATACTGTAAAACAGATTCATCATCATATTAATTCATATTCACAACCAATCTATAGTCACAAATGAGCATTTCTTTTAATATTCATCATAGTCCTTGAGTATATAATTATTTTAATCATTTATTCAGTCATAAATTTGTAATTATCAGTCAGCTGATTTTTAAGCTAATTTATGTTTTTAATTCACTACACTAATGCGAGGAAAATCAATACTTTCATAATTCTTCAGTCATTATTTCACCGAATAGCGTACAGACACGCAACTGCCATTGCGGCAACTATGTCACGCTGACTGCATGTTGGCTCGAAAAAAAAAAATTATGTTTAGCATAATTTGCCCATTTTAAAGAAGAACTGGCCCAGAGATTACATAACTCCAGATCGGTCTCTGAGCTCAAATCTTGTCTTTTAATATTCCTAAGTTAATTATGATCAGACAATAATGGTATTATTGATCCATTAACCTGACAGCATAATTAATCTGAGTATGTATTAAAACATTATACAACTCTTAACTTTTCAACCATAATACTTTGAGAAAGGACTTGAGATTTGAGCTTGGAGATTGTTATCAAGTTTTATAACCTTGGGCCCAATCTTTGGAAAAAAACTTCTTTGATCAAGAAATCCAAGCACTCTGTTTCAATAGCAGTATAGAAAAATACATAGTTTCAATTTCCCATTAGAATCTCATTTCAATTTAAATGCTATTTTAAAAAATGAAATTCAATTAAGTGATTTTGGACCATAATTAAATCACCTGAGAAAGGGAAAGTTAAGAATTAAGCTTAAACAAAATCGCAAGAAAAATCTTGATGGCAGTCACAGTTTGCCTTTTACAAAGGGGACAAGTTTTATGAATAAAGAATTAATTAGTGCTTGAATCTCTGTATGTTATAGGAAATTTAACATGACAGGGATGAAGCTCTTTTTTAGTACAAAGCAGACATTACAAATAGTTTCAAGTCAACTGGACCAAATCAGTTTTCACTGGATCCCCAAAAAGTCATCAAAATGGTTTAATAGCGTATTGACATTTTAAACAAACACATTCATATTGGTCACTGATGATTTATTAACTAAGTCTCAATATTGCATGAATTATGCCTGGATGTAAGCAAGATACTTGTATTATAGGACATTTAGACCACTCACATTGAACTTTTCAGACTAACCCAAACTGGTCAGGTTTGTCTGATCGGCACTTCAGAATGTCTCAAAAGAAAAGGAGCTAAGTCATACATTTTAATCAGTGCAATTCTTATTTAATTTGACAAATCGACAAATGAAAAATATGCATATATATATTCAAAATAAATTCAAAAGCATCAATGAATGGATAACGCACACTTTGATTACATGTAATATAAACATTTACTAAACATTTAATGATTTAATTAATGAAGTAATAAATAATATGAAATCGATGAATTTAGGGCACAATTGGAGTAAAAAAACACAAACATCAAGCATTTTGTTTGAATGACATTTCATGTCAAGTATGGCTAGATTAATGAGGCTACGGGTGGCATTAAACATGTCATCACACATGTATAACAACTCCCACAGGCATACAAAATCACTACTAAACAAGATGAAGAAATAATTATAATACTTAAAATCAAGTTGAGACCAAAAATCATTTTGTGGCATAACAAATACATAATACTATAGCAAAATATCCTAGGAGAATTAGGAGTTTATTATAAAACCAATCAATATAATGACTAATTACTATGTTATTTAACATAAACAAAACAGGATGAAACCGTCATTTTCATACATCCACAAAGTTTTCAATAAAATCATTTAATTAAACACTAACAATAACTTATCAATACAATTACTAAACATTTATGAACATTTAACATTAACAAAAGACACAATTTAATGTAAAAAAGAACACAAATCCAATGGATACATTTTAAGTTCATATAGTTAATACATATTCACAACACTGCATAATTCATTTTTTTATGATTTCTGATAATAAAAAAGCATATAAAGAAATTGACACACTGCATTGATCTTAAAGCTTGTGACATACCACAAAAAGGGAGAAAGCTTGCATACAAAGCCTAATAAAGTAAAAACTCCATCCCTCATCTCTTGATCCTTGAAGCCCCTACCATTTCTTTCCGTATCAAATAGTTCATATCTTCAAACAATTATTTAACAAGAAGGAGGGTTAAACAAGTTAAGCTGATTATATTCAGAAATGAGGAATCAAAAACCCAGTCTACTACTTTACAGACAAAGATGTTAAGCTCAGAGATTGATCTAAGAAAGAACTTATCAGAGTTTTGACACCAGTCTCAAACAATTTTTTATTTCATCAGGCTTGATAAAGGTCATCAATGAGTAAAAAAACATTTAAAAATAATTCACAAACATGTACATGTTTATATAGTGAGATTGATAAATATCTATGATTACTAAAACCAGTCTTTAAGGCAGAGACTGGTTTGTCCAATTCATAGGCTTCAGTAACCAATGATAAAAGTTGAGTTCAGAGACTGGTCTTCAAATTTTCTGTTACCACTGTAGGCTTATCTTTTATCTTACATACTACAATGCAAAACAAGGGTGTCACAAGTGGTGCGAATTGCTCATCTGTTCACCACCTCAGTGAGATCTATCCACCTATGAAATTTCATGTTGTTACCTCTTACTGGTTTCTGACTTAAAAACTACATTAAAGTTTTTGCATGATGCAGACATAGATAAAAAACAGGATTCTTATCCTTATCAATAGCTAAAATAAACAAAAAGCTCAGATGAACAATAAGCAATAAGAGCTGATTAAGTGATGGACTGACAATCAGCATAAATTAGATCATCATTGATATATTCAAAAGTAATTCCCAATTTCTCTTTACCCAACTCAATTTTATGTGCCTACGTATACAAGCACTGTTGCCATGGTTTTAAAATACTTCCTTTCCTTTTTAAAAGAAAACTATGGGAAAATTTCAAAACATAATAAACTTGTTTCAATAATGGCAGTCCTGCAAAATACAACTGAATTAGTACAACAATCATCTGATTTATCATTTTGGTTATAAATTCATCCTATCACGCCAATGAAATGCTTGCCAACTTCAACTAAACTTTCCATCACAAACTAGAACAAATACTAACTAGACAGAACTAACTTCTTCCTGTATGTTCAGCTAACAGAACATGCAAAATCTTTAAAGTCACTGTGCATGGTAAGATATGCATATTATCAATATTGATATGGATCATAAAATAGAAATAACGCAAGCATAACACAAAACAAACAGAATGTTAACATGTTAATTGTTTGTTAGTTTACATTGGGTAGAGCTATTGTTTAACGATATTTCAGTTATAGATGGTGCCTAGTTCACCTAACCAGGTCTCCTGGACTGTATTATTACAAATACAAACTTACCCTTCTCAGAGGGAGAAGGCAACTTCTCCACATATGGAAAAAATTGATAAATTTTCTTAGAAGGGTATGACCAGTAGCAGCCAGGATTCCAACCTTTAGTTACAATTCCAGTGCTCTTATCACTAGACTGTGGCCCATGTATGTAATGTCACATAAGTCACGTTCATTCAAAAACTAGATCTAGTAAATCAAATAAGCAAAAGGTTGAAAACTGATGACATCAACTGAACATTTTTCTTGTAGCAGGAGCAAATTAATAAAAGTGGAATTTCCTGATCAGCCGATTGATTGATTCAGAGCATAGTCATAAAATTTACAATGAAAAAGCAGCATTATGAAAAACCTTGGCATATAGTTGTAACAATATCAATACTGAACAAACCAAAAAAAAAACATGAATATTGTCACTGAAAATGTGCACAGATGTAAATATTGTTACAGACAGTGTAAAAAGAGCTTAAAAAGATGAATATTTCATTCTACAGCCATCATGAATGACATTAACATGGTGACCCTTCAAACATAAACCTACATTTATTAATTGAAGCATACAAACATGTGAATAAAATAAGCTGTGCGTTATACATGTCTCTTTTTTTCGTCAGTCTCTGAAATCCATGCCGGTTCCCCTCCTCAGATTTCAGTTGCACCATTTTGTACAGAAGATGATAAATTTCCACATACATTTAGTTTCTACATGTTCTTTCTGGAAATAAGACTACTTGGAAATCTCCAGTTGTTCACGAAGTTTGGTTTATCTTGACTGATCTGGTTTTGAGGTTATTTCATATTCCTTCTACTTGGTGAATTTCACTACATTAATGGAATATTTGTCTTTATCTGGTTTATTTGTCATATTTTAGTATGGATAAATGTCATAATCATGGATTGTGTCATAGTTCGATTAGATTTCAGGAACAGCAGAACATGTTCCATTGATCTCTATTTGTCCTTTAATCAAGCATATCCTGGTACAGCACAATCTGATTGGTCACTTTTTTTGTATCACTTCATTCCTAATATCTCTACAATCTAAAAATCAGCCAATGAATTTGCAGCAACAACTTACGCAGTGGTTAATTAGTATAAGATTGGATTATTAGCCTTTTTCTGTGAATATTTTAATCATTCTTAAGCCGACTCACCATTAACCATATTCTTTGGTTTACTAGATGTTGTTGAATTCTGGCTTACTTTGCCAGCATTTATTTCACTATTGGCTCCTTCATTCTGACCATTTCTCTGAGAAACACCATTTTTCGATTGCGGACGATTATTATTTCCGCCTCCGCCTCGACGTGATTCTCGCTGCTCCTTAGGCGCAGCCTCATTCTGACGATCTCCATTTGCTGACCTAGGAGCAGGAGATTCATTACGATTGTCATTTCTAGACGCATTACCACGAGATGGTGGTAAGTTGCCCCCTCGAGGAGGATAGTTGGAAACACTGGTATCCGTTTCAGTACCCGAGGCAGCGCTACTGTTACCCCGACCAGGACGCATACGTCTCCTACGACGTCTTCTATCACTACCTGACCTACTGTCACTGTAATCTGTAAATTGAGCACAAAATATCATTAAACCAAGTCTTCTTCATTTAAACAAATTTAATCCAAAGCATTCACTAAATTTCAATCATTTGTAGGAATGGAAACAGTGAAATAGAAATGAAGAAAAACAATATCATTCAGTCACACAAAACAATTGCATGCTCAATAGGTGTGATAATTTTTATCTGACAATCATAATGACTGGTAAAGTATTTAGAAATTTTGCTGAATATTTTGTTTAATATGATCATTTTGAGGGCTCAGCGCAACACTGTTATAACTTGTTCTTATTTCAATATGAGTTACGACACTGTTGCACTGAACCCTCGATTTGCTCTATTTGCTGAAATGTAAGAAGGAATGTAACATTGCTTCTAAGTCAAGTTCAGTTTATTCAGAAGATAAAGCTTTCTCTTTTTTTATAAATTTAAAGTGACCTTTACCCCAGAAACCCCAAAATACATCCTTAGTTCTCAATAAAACTTAGCTACATACCAAGTTTGGCAGCAACAGGTCAATCTAAACTAATGCCATTTAACAGAAACCAATAATTTTATATTGCACCAGTCTGATTAAGAACAAATCCCAATCAATTAATCAGGCATTTCAGCTTTGTTGAATACCTAATAAATGAAAAAGCTAAAATAGTGTAACAATCTACCTTGGTCTTGACTATTTACACTAGCATTATCAAGGACGGTATCATCATCATCAGTCATACGACGTCGTGACCTGTCTGTACGATCATATCTGTCATCAGTGTCATATGATGCTGAAATAAGAATATGGGTTGTTACAAAAGTACTACATGACATGAAGCTTCGAGGCTTAAGATTCCCACAAATGATTTTTGAGTCTATTAGAAACAGGGTCTACATGCTGATATCCTAGTTCTGAAGGGTAAGAAAAAAATCATCACATTTACAGTTACTTTGCAAAAGAAAAAAGTTGTGAAACTTCTTTTCTATATCTTTTTTCAAAAACACAATGCACCCTCAGAGTGACCTTTGACCAATTGACCTGAAAATAAACAGATCCTGCAGAGGTTGTCACGAGGAACCAACATGAGTTTAGATGATTGTAGGTGGAAGTGTTTTGATTTTATAGTCAAGGTTAAACTTTGGTACAACAGTCAGGTCAAAAACAATATGCCCCTGATCTATTGATACGGAGGCATAAAAATGTCAATTAGGCTGTAAATCCGACCTTTCATTGAACAATAATAGATATCAACATACTTGGATAGTTAGAATCTCTCTGTCTAGGTGGACGCCAACCACTTGTATTGTAATCTGTAAACACAACATAATCATGCAACAAAAGCATACAAGGCTAACTACATCTATAGATAAGTGTGCAAAATAAAATTACCCCACCAACACAAATACCAGTATAATTTTATGCTTCGGAGAAATAAATAAAGACAAATACTCAAACTGTAACATTTTCACAAATAAGGCACATTGCTGTAGGTCTCAAAATTCAGCGAAAATTTCACTGATAAAGGAAGTCAATCTATTTTTAGATTTTTTTACTCTTCATATTTATCTTACATGCTACTGATAATTAGATTTCCGACAATCAGAGGATCATAAACAAACTTTGTGACAAAGAAACTTAAGGTGTGTAATTCAGAGGCTTGCACATACATGGAACATGGTTATAGTGAATTTAATGGGGACATGAATATTTATGTTACTCTATCCATTAAATACAATGAAAAATAGGCAATGAATGGGAGAAAATTATTTCACTGTATCTGATACTTCACTGCATTTTACTTCAATATATCCATGTTTTATTGTAAACATAAAATATAAATAAGGCATTTCATAGCTTTCTTAATCTTTACAAGAAGCACAATGTAAGGTTATGAGTGAGATGCATGCAGCATAGGACTTAAAAGTGTTGTCAAAACATAGAAAGGTGAACATAAATTATAATGTACTTATTGCTTAGAAACAATTTGAAGAGAAGTATGAGTATTGATAGCACTGAACCAGAATCACATGACATAAAAGTGCAGATCAAGAACATACAATAATAACAATACGACTGTACACCAATAAAATTGCCTTTTCATGCAAACATATCAGGTCACATTGTTTGGTAATTACCTGAATTTCTATTGGATGAAAAACCTCCTCTACCTCTTGGTGTGCGCGCCCGACCTCGACTGCGGTAACCTCGGCCACCCCGACTCAAAACACTGTCAGTAAGGTAACCAGACTGTCTACGTTCTTCTTTCATAACCTCAGTGTTCCAGTCTAAAGGACCAGCATTGTGTTCACCGTCATCTAAAATGTTTATATAAGTAAGTAAGTAACTTTATTCAATTATTTAGGCTAAATAGCTCATTAACAATACATTTACAATCACACACATTGACAGACAGTATATTACAACACACAAATACATAGAATTAAGATTAAATTAATATGAAAGTCATAAGTATACTTTAAATACACCATCAATGCTCAATGCTCCTGCTAAATAAATGATGGGAATTTCTATGACTAGGATCCAAACTTTTTAAACCTAAACAATACCTAGTATAAGGATATATATTACAGTGTGATCCTAAGCAACACTCTATTAAGCAACAACCTCCCTTCAGCAATTCACGGCACGATTTTTCGAGCTGCATGATTCAAATATTAATTTTACCTCTCTAGAGCAACAACCTCTCAACATCAACATTATTTAGCTTCTCCTAAAGGGTGTTGCTTTGGAGAGGTTGTACTGTATATTTTTAATCAATATCTTATATAATGATATTCATATCCAAGGATAAATTCTGCTGCCTATTAACAGTATCAAACAATTCTTTGAGACAAACCTGTGAATCTATCACTATATCGTCTAACACCTCGACCTCTTCCACGACCTCTACCACCTCTGTAACCACGGCGATCACCATCTCTATCACTGGAGTATGGATCATTACTATCCCTGATAAAAATACATATTTTCTGTTCAGTGTAATTTTAAATCATAAGCAACACCATTTTCTAAATGAATTACATTATTAAAACTAAGACAACAAAATACTTACACAGCATTACTAATCACTGTCTAATCTCAGTCAGGTTACTAATCTATATAAATTAACAATTTTTTTAGACTTACCGTCGTTCTCGTGGGGCTGGAAAATAGGGTCCAGACTGAGGACCCGACAATGTTCTTAGCTGCTGGTCTATTTCTAGCTTTTCTTGTCGTAATCTCTCAACTTCCTAAAACAAAAACAAAAAACACACACTACTGCTTTATTAAACCGTAATGAAAATAAGGATTTCTTGTGTTATCCTTGATATAGATGTAGGCAACATGGCCCTTAACTAAAATCAAATAATTACAAACACCTCTTTCCTGTTATGCCATTCAACATTTTTAGAGCAATTAATCATAAATCATTAAAAACTAAACAAGAGGTTTTTTGTCAAACATGAATGTGCCCTAAACGTCAACTGAATACTAATTTCCTGTTATTGATCTGAGAGTATCTGTTACCTTGACGACACATGTTTTCAGACCTTGGTGTCCTTTATTACCTTGAATGGTAACATTATCGTTATCTGAACTCTGTATATCACTGTGACCTTGACCTTTGACCTACTGCCCTCAAAATCTGAATGTGTCATTTACATGTAATGACCAACCTCCCAATTAAGTCTAAAGACCATAGGCCAAGTGGTCCTCTAGTTATTTGGTCAGACAAGGTTTTTTTGTGAACACTGTGAACATGACCTTTGACCTCATAATAACAAAATATAAAGGGGCAATCTACATGTGATGACCAATCTCTGAAATAGGTCTTGAGGATTGTATGCCAAATAGTTACCTAGTCATTGGTTGAAACAAGGTCTGGTTACAGATAAATTGACTGACTGACATATACAAAGCAGGATACCCCAGCTCCTTTGAAGAGGAGCATTATGCCATAACAAAATACTGTACCTTCATTTAAGTTATCAATCAGATCATCAGAAATAATGCATATTCAATCCATAATCCATGACAGTACTTACCCTAAGGTGATCTAGGTTATAATCGAGGAGTATTTTAGCATTATTAATGTTCTCCACAGTTCCAACAAATACAAATGGCACTTGACCCTGGAATGAAAATAAGGGGATTTAATAATAGATAGACAACTAACTTCCTCCATCCAAAAGTTGAGAGTAAATGAAGGTTTATTTCATAAGTTAAACATTTTGAATTGTGATTTAGGCTAGAAAAATAAATCATTTCAACTACATACAGTGGCCAGTTCACAAGCTTAGTCAGTTTTCCTGGACTACCTTCTAACCAGTACTAACTTACCCTTCCACATGGAACCTGCTACTTCTCCATATATGGAAAAATCAACATTTTTATCAAATTTAAGAGTATGACCTGCTTCGGTTTCAAGCCCGGATCACCGGTTATAAGTCCAGTGCACTTACCCCAGGACCACAGCTGCAGCTATATAACAATAAGGTTATCATACTAAACTATTAACCATTAGATCAAGAAAACTCATTAAAAATTATACTGAAATGGAAGGATAATTAACAGTTACTAGCAAAGAATGAAATGTTAAATGTATGCATAAAAATTCCATTTGGTACATTTATTACAAGCCTATATACTGCTTAATCAATAATAATACAATGGGCCCATTTTTGGTTTCAACTGATGCACAAAACATACATGTACAATAAGTACCGGTAAGTAGGACTGAAAATTAAAGTTGTATCAACAATAGGGTACATAGAGATCGACACAAAAATGTTTAAATCAAGAATATTTGTAAACAAGTGACAGATAAACCATTAATATTTTACTGCCATGAAATTATGGACATTCATACTTTTAATATACCAGGTAGGTGTATAAAATGCATGCAAATATGTACTTGAAGGTAAAATAAGCAGATTAAACCTGTAATGATACTGGACATTTTTCAACCAAAATTAGTATCAAAGAGTAAAAATTAATCTTGATATAGCTAAAAAAAGTAATGTCTGGGGTTACTTGACCAAATCAATTAGGGCAGAAAGGTATAACAAACATTTCAAACTCTTCTCTGAAATTCATGAGAATGCAAGGAAATAATCCTTCCCAAATATTTCTTAACTTTGGATTAAAAGTTTTGCCACTAGAAACTCTAGAGATGGGGTCAGAAAAGGGCTGGTCAGGTAATCACAAACAAAACATTGTTTCTGGCCTAGGTGATTCACACTAATACAAAAAGACATAAGAAATCAAAGAAATACAAAAAAAATTATATCCATGACATAAATTTTATGTACCGTATTTTTTTTCCAAAGAATATTTTTGCTTTAAAGATGTAACTAAAATCGAGACACCTAAAGAAAGTTGGCTGCACTCACATAAATCTGATGTACACTTTACACATTTTAGTCTGTCAATGATCAAACTTCACCGAAAGTGCCCTATGGTTTGAATTTCAAGTTTATTACAGTAACTAAGGTTTGAATTTCAAGTTTATTATTCAACTACATGTATATTAGTTAGATCCTGCATGCAGCAAGAAAAAGAGTCCAGCACCAAAAATGTACACAGTAGAGACAAATGGCAACAAATTGCTCAGAGCACTGCAAACATTAATTTAATGACAGTCTTATTAATTTTCATCCCTGGATTGATGCAAGTGTAACCAGGAACAACTTCAAGCCAGTAAACAATCCATGACACCAGAATTGTCTTTGACGTTTAATGTTACATCACCAGCCACAGTCATTCGGTGACTTTCAAAATTTAAACGGTGGACAAAGACCCCAAGTTTCCATCTTTGTAGAACCTTCTGTAAGCTTGATGGACAACTTACTCATGTGTGAAATTTGGTCCCAAGTGGGATTTGAACTCACAGCAGTTAGTGGCTGAATGTTTCAAGTCAGAGACCACAACTGCTTGACCACAGAGGTACCATCAGAACTGCTATACTTCTACATTAAGTAGTTTAAATAAGTGCCAAGTAATGCATTTTTTCTTGCAGTAAAACTAACTATTAAACGCCTTCCATGAGTATTAAAAAGCAATATGTGCATGAATGCATGCTAGCATGAAAGAAATATAATTGAAAAAAATGAAGAAATTATTTTTATTTACAAACAAAAAGCCATGCAAAAATGGGAATAAAATATGAAAAAGCTTGATATGATAAAAAGGTCTTCAACACTACAGAAAAATGAGGCTGTAACCAAATGAATACAGAATACCGATATTTTGTTCTTGGTTGTAAAATGTAAATTCATCAAGTTGTGTCTTGATGGTGAATATAAAATATGTCACAAACATCATAGACATAGTATGTCATACTTCCCCAATCTATCTCTCCACTTTTTTATATAAACTATTTTTTCAATTCTTAACCCTTTTGCTGCCAATGGAATTTGTATACCCATCTGCACAAGTATCTGCATATTTGTCAATGGACAGGTATATTAGTTTTCACAAATCTCCGTATATCTGCCAACGGATGGGAACACCCATCTCCACAAATTTCTGCATATTTGCCTATGTGATGGGTATACCAAATAACTTTGGGAATTGGCTAAATAAGCTCTAATTTCTTTTTAAAATTCCCTGACAATACAGTGTACAATGTAGCAATATGTGTCTGGCAGTGAAAGGGTTAAAGTATCATTTATGAACTTCAATGACCTTTTCAACTCATACGAGAATTTTTATAACAATCACTTCACCATATTCCTTCCCTGGTTTCCTACCAGTACAACTGGCTGCAGACAATTAGCCCCTCGATATTTCTACTTTTTTAATAATTGAGTCTTTCACTGATTATATAGAATTTTTATATCTACCAGGAAACATTAATTTGCATAAATAACTTTTTCGCTCACAAGGGGTATATCAATTCAAGCACAACACCAAATTTAAACAAAAGGATACAATTTGTTGTATAGACAGTTTACAATAAATACACAGTCACAATATAATCAACTTGAATCTGAAAACCAGTCTCTGGATACTATATAGTGATTGGTCGATTAAAAAATGTGAATCAACCAATCAGATGTTCGAATCTTTTGACTGGTCTTCAAACTCAATATATACATAAATAAATAACCTGACACCAAAAATAATCTGTCATATTAATACATAAAGGTGATACAATAATTGCTGTACGCTTGCTAAATATGATATACAACAATTATAAAAATATGGAAGTTAATAGATATACAAACCGATGAGGGCATTGACGACATCGGAGCAGCGTTCTAAAATAAGATAAAAAGGTCAATACCAAAATTAACAGTGATATGATGGGGTGGGGGCTGTGATATAGATAAAGGGGGCCACAACAAGTTGTGATCCCCGGAAGATTTAGTTCAGATATTATCATAGTAAGTGTACACACAGTACAGTTGAAAACACAGTTTCTTATTAAAACACTGACAAACATCCTATTTAGACCATTTGTGAATATACCCAGTAGATACCCTGGATGTTAAGTAGTTCTATATCAATACCAACTCTTACAATCTACTTTAAACCCTAAATAAAGACCATACTTTTACTCTCACTGAGGTGGTCTTCATAAAAAGGTTTAAGCATAAATATATGATGCAACCATGGAAGTGATGCCTCAGGTAAATTCAGCCCAAATCCCCTATTGAAAAAATGTATATTTCCCTAAAATTTAACAAAAAATTCCCCAGTCAATATTGAATTTAAGAAAAAAGCCAGTAACGTCAGTAGTGTAGAAAAAAATGGGCAGGAACTTGTTTCCCTATGTTAAACATGTTGACTATGAACACAAATGCTTTACTGAAAAGTTCAATGGCCATAGTTTCTCCTCTTGAAAGGACCCATCATCTTCCCAAAAACCCCAAAAGGGACTATTTTTTAACAATGGCCAAATGGCATTTGTTTTGCACATAAAAGTGGGTAAAATCCAGTCATGTGTGTACATTCACTAAATCTATCAACTACTTGCTGCTTGATTCCAATACACAAGGCTTGCATGATAATGAGTCCATATTATTTTTAGTAAATTTGATTTATACAAAGCAAAGTAAATAGTTACATGTATATTCATAATCAATGAAATAGTTATCAAACATGAATATCATTCTATAAGTATACTAAGTATCGACAATATGTTTGAGTATGCATATACTACCACTTCATAATAATGTCTTAAAAACATTCATTGAAATATGAAAAACACAATTAAAAGGTATGTTGAAAAAAACTACAATTAATGAGTTCGCCATATGTGGTGGTTCAATTTAATCAATCTGTTCAGTCAAATTATTTTACACAAACATAGGTTTTTTATTGGTTCTATAGGGCTAACTCTGCAATAAAAGTATAATTCTAAAATTATTGCACAAAGCATTTATATCCATAACTTCATGGCAGTACAGTCCTGTTAATGTAAACACATACAGTGTAATTTATCATTCATCTAAGGGGCCACTGACAGAGACTTAAGCAACAGCCCCTATTTAGCTCATAATCTAGCCTTGAATGTATTCACTGTAAACTCATGAATATTTGTACAAATCTTTATCAGAGAAACAAAATGGAGCAATTTCATTCACCAGTATTAAAGATCAATGGTGGAGGATGAATGTCAGATTCATTTGGAGAAGTTGGCAACCAAACTGTCACAGAGAATAAATGCCGTACCTAGACATAAAACTCTCAATACAAGATCTATAGACAAAATACACAACCGACAGAGCTAAGGGGGCAGACAAAATGAGAGTGAAGTTGGTTTGCAAATTAGGAATTGAAAAAGGAAGATAACAATTGTTTCCAAGCAGGTAAAGAAAAATCTTAAGGTGAACTCTTGAGATTTGGAATAAATGCAGAGGCTAGACACTGAAATGGGCGGGCACAGTGAACTTAAATGTCTCAATTGTGCACAAAAACATAAGTGATATCCACAGCACAAGATAGGATTATTGGTAGATTTTGAGCAAAGTGAATGTTCAGATGTTCAGAAAGACAGATTTTTATAGTAACAATTCTGAGACGGTAATGTTATAAAACCAACCTCCTCTCTAGGTGCGTCCCGTTCATTGTCTCCCTCTATCTTCACTCTGACAACACCAGACTTGTCTACAATGTCCTGAATGTTTTTACCATTCTTGCCAATCACTTTAGCTAGATGATAGATAACAAAAACATAAAGACATATATTTCAGTACAAGCACATTATTGTCAAAATAAAAATCATCCATTTTAAATTTGAATACAATGCTATTCTATAGTATTCAAAATCTGACATTTAAGTTTAATGGTACCTTACAGAACAGCGCATCAACAACTTAGCATCTAAATAACAGGAAAGCAGCAAGTATAGAGCATATAAATAGGATAATATACTAATAAGAAGTGAAGGGGAACTGATATGAATTGGTTAGAATTGATCTGTAGTAACTAAGATTAAGAGTGTATGAGACTAATCTTATTTACATTGTACTACTAGTATATAGTGTACATTGTTAAATGGAGGTGAATAAAAATGGAAATCACAGCCTTTTTATACAGCCTTATGTGGCATTTAAAATATCATAGAAAACTAGTCTCAAATCTAGGTATATGATTGGTTATTTTTTAGCAAAGTCTCCAAGTTGACCAATGAAAGCAAGGCATACTCCCCATGAGAGATAACTTACCAACAAGCTCCCTGGGGACTTGGAAAGTATCTTCAGCATATTCTAACATGACACGGGCTTTTCTACAAACTTCCTCTGACTGAAATATAGATTGGCATGAACATATTTATTACTAAGAATGTCTGTTATATATCTAAGCATGAATCATTTGGCTGATCATTATAACACTCATGCTATACACTATTAGTATCATTCTTGCTCAGTGAAAATCCATCCAATTTTATAAATTGGTAAAAGTGAGGTACAAAATATTCTTACGTATGTTACATTATGTATAGTTTCTTCAATGAAAAACACTTACTGGGGAACAGTTATGTAAAATGAAGTCAAAGTCATGACTCTATTCAAGATCAAAATAAAACTATGTCTAACACATTCCCTCTTACCCCCCCCCCCCCACCCCTTCAGTCAAAGATTCAGGTTACACTAAAAATGACCCAAATGAGCATCCAATCTGAAATCAACAGAAAAATCACAACCCTATTTAGGACAGAAAATATGAACAATTTCATAGTGTACAGTAAGTATAACCAACTAATAGTGACTGTATAGGTGATAAAAAGTTACATCATTTCTTACATACCTCACCATGGACTTTAAAAGTACATGTTTCCTCATCCAGTTCAATGCCAGTAACACCATCTATTCTACGAGCCTGCATAATATTGGCCCCATGAGTACCTATAGCTAGGCCCATTAAACTCTCCTCTACAGAAAACTCTTCAACATGCCCACTCTTTATTTTCGTACTCTGTAATAAAAAAATGTTTTTCTTAATACATTGAAAGGAGAAAAACGAATTTTATCATAATCCAGACACCTTTATTTACATAATAAATCTAACAGACATATTTTTCACAATAATTGGAAATATAATACAAAAAAAATTTAGGCATGTGAAAACATTAACTTGTACTAAATGAACAAAATGAAAGGAACATGCTTACAGAAAATAGTTAAAAATAACAATTAAAAAGCTGCAAACAATAATATTCCTTGAAAATTGAACTTCAATAGACTATTATTTGAGTACCTACATTATATCACAAGATGAAACCATGATGACTATGACACATCTAACATCTTTTCTGAGTTTCTGAGTTAACATTATTTCAATTGTCACTATGTAAGCAAGGAAGACATCACAGCAAATACTGACACCAAAAAGATGCGATAGGTAAGCTGAGAAACACTTATTTCTTAAACTGGTGTTTAATGTCACACCAAAAACCATGATCATTAGGCCACTTTCTAATTTCTTGCTTTAACGAACGAGGAAGACCAAAGGTGTATCACTGGGTAGAAATCATCAATCTCCAATTAGCAAGTTGGATAGCTTCCTCACATGTGAGATCATGACCCCGACAAGATTCAAGCTCACAGCAGTGACAGGCTAGTGATTACTACTCGGAGACCATTAACCACTTGACCATTGTGGCCGACAAACACCATTTAGATTACAGTAAGTATATAACAGTAAATTATGTTCATATAATGATGCATGAACATTTGCATATATTTCTTTATTATATTTTATCAATAAATTGTGCATGAGGTTAGTTGTATAAGCAATTAAGATTATTTTTCTCAATACTGAGGCAAGACTTTCTATAGTTTATACATAACTACATTATTACCTTCAATGTAATACATATTTGATGCAGAGAAGCAAAAGTCTTTAGTTAAGAGGAGAAGTGTAAAGTCTAGTATAAAACATGAGAATTGAAGACTAAGTCATCATATCATATGTTCTGACTAGAGGTACAAGGGTTATCAAGCTAGGTCAGGAAGAAACGTCTTTAGCAGAATGAGATAGGAACTTTTTCAAGACAGGCTGATTGGAAAATTTAATATGCTGGTCTGTAATTGTAAGAGGTAGGAAAGTTGACCCCTAAGTTTTGTAACGATATTTCTTGATATGAAGGAATGCTTATAACTTACTCCAAACTGAATATTGTACTGTAGTTGAGCAGCCTGTTGTAATACAAAGTTAATCATTTTTCAAATTCAAACAAACCAGTTAACAAAAATAAAAAAGTATCTTAATGAGCAAAACAAGCTAACTACTAACTGAATGTGTTTAAATAAGTGTTAAAAATGATAATAATATATAAAATGATGTTGCTATGTAATAATGCAGATTTTGACACCATTTTTGTATTATCGCCCTGATGAGTCGAATATATATATATTACACCTAGATAATGTTAATTCACTTTCATTATTAATTTACTTGACTTTATACAAATAAATTTGCACAATCTTTAACATTTTATATATATAAACATGTCTTTTACAAAGTTAATGAGCTAGTTGAGCTGATGTAAATAAAACTGTCAAGACAAGTAAGGCTGATCATATAGCTTCAACAAACACTGAATACATGTACTTTATTCAAAAGAAAAAAACAAGTCAGTGAGTAAACTTTGATATTTGAAAGAGAGAGAATTTGTGAAGTATATATGACTACGAAATACTCAATTAATAATTTTCTAAAATCTTCTATGAAGTATAAACCAAAATAAATTATTAATAATACCAGTATATGATAAATCTGATATATGATTAAAGAATGTTACTTTTTGAAAGATGTCAAACTTTAGACCATAAATTTGATGAATGAAGTTTAATTAATACTTCATAGCACCATACAAAAATCTCTATAATTATTGATGGAAAACTATTTTAAGTCTGAAAGTTAAAAGTGGCACACAACAACCCAAAAAAGTTGTACGAACAACAACCCCTAAAGTCTGATTGCTGTATGAGCACCAATGATGCAAAGTTATGGACATAAGTTGAAATTATTATAAGAGATGATAGGAAAACAACATCCCATAAAAAGTCATTTTGTCAAACAAACAGTAACGCCACTGAACAATACAATAGATTACAATCAAGCGTAGTATTAAGTGTCATAGTGACAGTATATATATGTACAAGCTGTATGTAAAAGTTAGACAACAATTACCTGAACGGACAGTTCCTAATGAAAATAAAAAAAAATCTAAAAAAATCCATTTACATTAATCATCGTCATATTAGACAGATTTGTTCAAAAGTTAAAGATCCATTAAAATAATATTTAATTAAATATATCTGCCAGAAACTGAACTTCACATTATTCTACAGCAAAAGCAAGCAAATGTATTTTAAAAAATCAAATTTTCAAGAAATGCAAAATATGTCCAATTCAAAGCAAATAGCAAAATCATGCATCCATGCCTCTTTCAATATTTTGCTACCACGGTCAATTTACAAATGTAGGTCAAGTTCATTCATGTCAAGGCCCAAGGTAATCACTTTATAAAAATTTAGGTAAAATATTATAACATCAGAAATGATGAAAAATACCTGTAATTTTTTCACTGCTTCTTCCGTTCTTTGTCGAAGGAGGCTTTTCTGTCTAAGATTTCTTATATGCATATCACCCAACATGGAAGCTCGATGTATCACAGAAGAATTGGTAGACTAGAAGGTAAAAATAAAACACTGAACTTACACCAACAATGTCAAGGGTAAAAACAGGCACTTTACAGTCATTTCATCTTGGTATATTCCAGTGCTAGACTTGATATCTGATCCTTCTTTTTCACTAGGGTTTAACGTTGCACAAACTACCATTTGGTGACTTTCCCAGTTTTAAATAGGGAGAAAGACCCCAGGAATGCAACTCAGTAGAACCACTGACATTCTGTAAGCTAGATGGACAGTTTCCTCACTTTTGAAATTTGTTTGGTACCAGTTGGGATTCAAACTTACAGCTGTGAGGGTCTAATGGTTACATCCTAGACTACATAAGAAAATTGGAAGGATTGAGGTCTGGCAGTGTTTCTCATTGCCTGTAAGAACTATTGAAAGAATAAACAATCTATCAATGCCATTTTGCTACAATTTTTCAATTATTTACTGCAGCCAATGAACCTAACCAGTTTTGCTGGACTGTATTCTAACCAGTATTATCTTACCCTTCCACAAGGAACCAGCAACATCTCCAAATGTGGAGGAAATCAAAATAGCTGTTAAATTTTCATGGAAGGGTATGACCAGCTGTGACTGGGAATCAAACCCAGATTCAGCACACTAACAACAACCGCAGCTAAAGAATAACCATGGCAAAGAACACATTATGCAATATTTTATTATATTCCAGTCATATCAGATCAAAACTTACCAAAATTATTAACGAGGATTGTTCTTGGTTAAATATAATACATGCACCCCCAACATGTTTCTTAAACTCTAAATGTGACTGCTCATCTGAACATCTGAAAATATAACAGAACAGAATGCATACGAAGCAATGCAATACATTTCAAACCAAAATACTGACCACTGTCAGTAACTGAACCAGTCGATAATCAACTGTCACCGGTGAAAAAGAGTATCAGTCTATAATTGTCCATGTCTGGTGAAAAGTGTACCAGTCCATAATTGTCAATTTGTGGTCAAAAGCATAACTGTTACAGTCTAATAAAGTTCATTAGTGTACCAATCTACAACTGTATATCAGACATAAAAAGTGTTCCAATCTTGTAAATATTTGATTTATGAAAAGGAAACAAGAGCAAAAAACATTTGAAGAATTGCAATAGTTGAACACAAGAATAGCATTTCTAAAGTTGTCAAGATTTCTTTTCCAAATTTTCTGAATTTGAACATAGTAAAACTAGAATAAAGAAGTTGTCAAGAATGTTTCTCAGTCTCACATAATATTATACAAAATGATATTTAAAATTAGAATTAAGTAAAAAGAGTCTACTTACATTTCATGTAAATCAGTAGGAATCTCTATCACATGTTTAAAGAAACTATCTTTGGTTATTGAACACCTGAAACAAATAATTACACAGCTAGATTGCAAACAATATAAACATTAAACATCCTAAGCAATAACTCTAAAATCAAATGGGAACATTAGGGGATACAAAGTACTTTCGTTATTAATTAATAAAAAACTAGGTCGGAAATAATATTTAATAAAAATGACACAACCATCACATTGACAGAGGCCTACATATAATTGTTCATGTCAATGTTACCAGATTGACAAACCATTCATAAAATATTATACATATATCTTAATTTCTTGGCTAAAATTTGAAGCAATTTTCCAAGTCATAAAAAGTCTTCTACTTCATTGAAAACATTCAATCAATCAATCAACTGACCAAACCAGCCAGTCAATCACTAAACATGGTGAGGGGGGGGGGGGGGTCATAATCAAATAGCTTTTTACAGAGGGCCTCACTAGAGTCAACTTTTTTATCTGATTCTTTACATTCTGCATATATATATATATCAACTTATACTTTCATACAATATACAACATTTTCTTACATATGTCTGAGTATGCATGACAATGTTCAATCCATTAACTTAGTTGGTGAGAGAAAACATGAGATTTTTTAAAAGTCATTTTCACAGGTAAGTACTTTAACAGGTGTCCACATTTCATATAATTAATCTACATTTAACAGACTTAACTGAATAGTAATTATATTCCTAGAGAAGAAGTAATTAGCACCATATGTAATATAAGAATGATTACTTATAACTGAAGGCACTTCAAATTCTTAAATGAAATCTACTTACTTCATAATTACTATTAAGACAAATACAAGAATATTTATCATTTTTATCCACAAACTTTCAGAGTTCTCAATAACAACAGGCCACATGCCAATTTAGCTACTTAGAAATGATTGAAAGCCGGTTAGAAATCTCAAAAGTTTAAAAATAGTTCTGGAAAAATGCCTGGACTCCCCCTATCAGGCCTGTTAGTCTAGCTTTTGGGCCTGTTGGCCACAAACTTATTGAGAACCCTGAACTTTCCGTCTAATGCATCAACAGGAAAATAGTGCGAGAGGAATAAACAAAGAAGAGTGCTTAGGATGGATTGCTAACTAAGCCATAGACTGAAGTCAGACGTTAGGAATTAGTTTTCAAAGCGTAAGTATATTTTAGTGTTCAGTTATTGCCAAAAAAAATTATGGTTCATTGACTTTTGGACGGAGGATCAAGAATGTGCGGACATAAATAAATGAGTTAATCAGTTATAAGTAACATTGCCAGGGGGACATAAAAACGTTTGATATAATAATATGAAGATTTTTTGTTTCTCACCAAGCCCAAGCTGATTTGACTGACCCAGAGTTGTTTTGTAAACGAAGATTTATATACACTATGAAATAGGGGCTTGATAAAAACTCACAATGTATTTATAGGTCTTAATCTCTCCATGGGTACAATATCAGAATATGTTTGTTCCCAGCCAGCATATTCAACAACAGCAAACTCTCCCCGAAACATTTTAATCTTCGCCATCCACCAGCCCATAGCTTCATCATCTTGTGTTTTAGCAAGTACCTGGAAAGATAAAAGCAGAAACAAATTTAACACATTGAACAGTGGTGTAGGTGTAGAGCGTTGGACCCCCAACCCGGAGGTTGCAGGTTCGAATCCTGTCAGTAGCGGAATTTGACTAGAACTTTCACAATCCCTTTCGTTCTGCCTGAGTACTGGTCAGAATCTAGTAAGCAGTCATCAAGAGTAGTTAATATAAGTTGTAAGAACTTGCTCTTAAATAAGTTTAAACAAGCTAGCTTTAAACTAGAACTCAAAATAAGCAAACTTTGGGTAACTTAAATACACAACCAATAGAAGAGATACAAGATTCCTTGTTTATTTTATAGCCTAGTATGTTCACAGGCAAATATTTACGCCAGTTAAATTCCTTCTCCATCCACTATGTCAACAAAAAAATAAATAGAAAATTATTAGCAAATGATTTGTGTGCTTAAATAAAGGTCTAATAATTAATAAATTGAGAAAAATAACAAGAATGCTAGTACTCTATGTCACAAAATTGCAACAGAAAGTCAACCAGAAGCAAAAAAAAATACCAGAAATATTTCTATATATACAATAAACTGGTTCAAAAGAAAAAGAAAAGAATAAAAAATTAGCCAACAGAATATAAAATATCAGCAGTATTGGCTGACATTGCATGAAGGAATTGATACTCTTGGCTCATCTTGAACAATAAAGTTTTACTGTCTATAATACAATACCAATAATGAAATAGGTTTGGCTCTAATAGAGGTACAAACAATTCTCAGATTCACATTATGTCCAGATTTATCTGATGTTTACTATGCTGACATGTTTTATAGCTCCTATCATTGTTGTGTAAGCTATTTATAGTCCATGAGGCAAAAAAGAATAAACATGTTTTGGGTTATCTAACCTTAATCTTTGGTACCTAAGTACAGTGCAACTTCTCCAAAGCAACACCCTTTGAAGGTAGCAAAAGTATGTAGTTGTTGAGAGGTTGTTGCTGATCTAGAGAGTTAATTCATCCAGTAACCCTAAACTTGATTTTTTATCCACCCTAAGTTTGTGTGTGATTACAGTACAGGTACCATGTTACTTGTAGCATGTACATGTATCCAACTTATACACTGAAGGAATCTCACATAACATAATCAGGACTTTCAGCATGACAAAGGTGAAACAAATCTCTTTTTGGTAACTCAATGATAGTGCAACTTTCCATAGCTGTCACTCACTCGGCGCGCAGGAATTTTGATGTGGCCCGAGGTACTTCATTTTTCTCCATTCACCTTGCAATTGTTAGACTAAAGTTCCTGTTCCATGTTCCAATGCACATCTATGTAAGTTCAGTTTCCAAGAGTACTTTTAGTACATTGATTTATCTCTGGGGTTTATTAAGTGTAGTACAAACATCTGGAGTCCTTCTGGTGACTTTTGCAGCTTCAGCTATGGATGAAGACCCCAGTCATACACTGGGGAAAGACCACAAACCTTCCATTAGCTAGCTAGACAACTTCCAACTGAAATTTGGTCATGTGTGGTATTCAAACTCACACTGATGTGGGAATTGCGATTATGAGTCAGAAACCATAACCACTAGACCACAGGGCCCCTAGACATTATATATTATACATTACATTGTGTTAGATCAACAAGGATGCAACATTTACAATAAAACATCTCAAGATTTCAGAACAATTTGAGGAAATGATTTTATATATGATAATCATCATAATTAATGATTCATAATATATATGAATGATCTATGAGTAGTTTAGTCCTTTGTGTTTGATCCAAGGTAAAATGTCTGGTTGTCTGAACCTCTCTTGTGATATAACTTAGTTGTCTTAATTCTGCTATGAATACCAGTGTAACAGGACATCCCCCACCCCGGGTAAAATTGGATGGGGGGATAGACTGCTACACCGGGTCAGAAATAAGGGGCCACAGAGAATATGAATCCTCCTAACAGCACTATGCAACCCTTAATTAGAATCCTCAGTTCATAAACAACTTATTATCTATTCAGATAAAAACTGAAGCTTCATTTCTATTTATTTATCCATATTGGATTTCTTTTAACAAAACAAAAATATCATACATGTAATTATGTAAGCACAAAAACTGCTTACATAAAATAAACTTCGCCTGCCATCATTACAATCTATGACCTCGACTTGACCCGACATGAGAACTATATTATCATCACAATGTCAAGGTTCGATCAAATATACATATACTAATTGTAGATAAATAACTTACCTAGAAAATAAATAATTATTCTTTCTATGCAACATTTTCAGCTAGAGATACAACCAGATAACAGGGATACATGTAGAAGGTATTCAATGATAACCCTATCATACTACTTTATCAAACACAGCATCTTACAAACTATGCCTGAGTACTGGGTGAAAAAAGTGATATGATTTTGTGATAATAATGTTGGTACTATCTTTAGTTGAAGATTAAATCCAACACTGGCTAAATATATATAACTTACAATGCACACCTAACTTAGAGCAAAACTAATTTACTATCTGTGGTACTGTATGAGTTATCAAGAGAATGAAAAGATGTTTAAATTTTCAGGTGCTTAAAATTTTGATTAAAAAACATTTAAAATTTCACGAGCCAACAAGAATGTTTGCAAGGTCATGAATTTGTGCATCATGCATGTGCTAAATACACAGACATTTGTCCTAGCTGTGTCAATAATATTGACACCACATAATGAATAAATTATTATTTTTTTATTACACATAAGCGCCCCACAACCATTCATGCATTCACATATATCTTTGGGACTTTTGCAAGATATTAATTGTTGATACTCGCTTAATGCAACGATTCAAGATATTCAAAAATAAAAATAATCAAGTAACAATCTATCACACTGTATGAGTAAGCTGACATTTGATATTCAAACTCAATCTACATGTATGAACTTATACAGCTGAAAATAAGAATAAGTTTGTTTGGAGTGCTCCTACTCAGAATTATAGCACCAGGTAGGTAGGTAGGGATTTTTTTTACTGCATATGTCAATATTACAAAAAAATGCCCAATTTTTTTAATTATTTGTTTTGAGAAGGTAGGAGCACTCCAAACAAATGTTTTTTATTTTCAGCCTAATGTACAAACTATATTTTGGTATTTGACGCTTACTTTTCATTGTTCAATATAATACTGAGTATCAAAAACTTACAGTAAAACCTCAATCACTGACCATCTCAATACTATACCTCCCTCATTGTACTGACCAGTTACTTTTAGAACAATCTTCAATATTACCTTTATATCTCAACTTGAAAATGAGACCATTTCAATATTAAGTCGGATGATTTTTTCTCAAAGTAATATTAATATTGAGGTTTTACTGTACTGACCGATACAAAATATTGTGTATGAATTAATTCATCTGATGTCAACGACCCATTACACAGATATGGTCATTTCAGCGCCGCCTCAGAGAGGGAGAGGATATAAAATACAGGGCATTTATATCCCTACTCTTTTCAAATAAATGAATAGTCTTTCCTGGTTCTTTTTTATGTCTGATGTAAAGCACCGATACACGCCTCACCCATTTTGATTTTCTTAACACAGTCAGTTTGGATGAGGACACAGAAAAGGCAGAGTCAAGATTCAAACCCATGACCTTTTGTTTCGTACAGTCCAGCATGGTACCACTAAACCACCAATCACCCTATTGTGTATGAATCTACTCTACATCAGCCAAAAATCAGCTGGCAAGTCTATGGCAATAAATCTATAGTTACTCAAAAAAAACACACCCAAAGCTTTCTATAAATACCTGGCAAACCATACACTGGATACAAATAGAAACCACTGCACATGCCATTTATTGTTTTCTGATTACCTTTTTACAGTAAGAGATAATAGATTTCATCATACATCCACCTACAATCAACTTTCTGAGGACTTAATAAACAAAATACTAACTGCTACTTTTTTGCTACATATGATAATTGAATTACAAGAGGAAGAATCATAGGTTTATGAGAGTTGAGTAAGAATTTTAAGTTAACACTTCTGATTAAACTCATGAGTACAGTAAAACAAACATGTGTTAGTGCCATGGCCACGTCCGAATAAAGGCCACTCAGAGAATAAAGGTCATTCTTTTAAAACTGTTATTGATTATTTAGAACAAAATGAACTCTGAATAAAGGCAATCTGTCAATACTGGCCACATTATGTCTTTCCCAAAGGCAGCCTTTGTTCACAGGTTTGACTGTATATTCTAGGATAAAAACTTTAGGTAATGAATCCATATAATACATCAATCTTATCAATCAACAAACATGTATATCCTCTCTGACTTCATACAGTTCATTTTACATATAAGCATATCTTACTATTACTGAAAATATGCTCATAAAAAAGAACATTAATGATGTACACAGCATGTTTTTACTGAACAAACAAAACCTCATTATTATAAGCTGCACCTGGTTTCTGTAGAGCACCTTGTTTATGTCAAGACCCCCCCCCCCCATTCTCATGACTTCTCAAGATAAAGTTTTACTATAGCAGGAGTGACACCAGCAAGGTTTACTCACTAGACTTAAAAAGTTGAGGGGCAAAAATGACCTTATAACTTTAAGAGTCACTAAAATTTCCTATTCATCAGTTGTAAATTTGACTCTTTGGTATAAATTCTCAAGAGTCAGAAGTTTTATTTTGCTAATTTCAAGAGTGAAAGTACCACTATAACTTAAGGGTCAAATGAGAGTCCTGGTCACATGATCATCACAAAGTCTTCTCCTTACATGGAGGTATTTAAGTGAGTCTGCATTTGTAGCACAATCCTTGAAGCATTGCTCTTGGTCAAGAGAGCTGCCAATTAAGACGAAGCCATGCAGCAATGAAATTACCATAATTGCAGAATGGGCTGTTAAAACAACAGATAAATGAATAAATAAGAACCCACAATTCTGATATTGGGCGAGAAAGACAAAACAAACAATTGAGTAAAATTGCAAGCTTTGCAAAACAAAACACAGAATTATTAGACTGCCAGAGTATGTGACATTAAATACTCAGTCTGATCTCTTACTCATCAGCATATCATCCTATCACTGGAATGTAATTAATGGCAAGAAGTGGGTGTATTTAATATAATATATTCCATATGTTAAGCTTATCAGGTGACAAAATTGCAAGATAAAATACACAAGTTATTTTTTTTTCGACATAATGCATTTATTGCTCTCTGACTTTCCTGCCGATATGAAGTTATAAATTTAAGGTATATGAAATGAAGGTTGGGACTAGGTCCGGAAATATCTAGCAAAATAAATGAGTTGTATCAAAATAACTGATGTAAAATACTTTAGTAAATGGAATCTGAATCAGAATAAAATCATATAAGAAACTTATAAGTATCTGTTGAAATACAAAAAACCAGACTACAGGCCAACATGTGTTAGGGACCACCTCCAAATAAAAGCCAACTTATGAATAAGGCAATTCATATTTTTATTATGTGTTACTATTGATTATTTAGAACAAAATGATCTCTAAATACATGCCACCTGTCTTTTAAAAATACAAATTTTGTCATTCCCAAGGGTGGCCTTTGTTTACAGCTTTGACTGCATACCAATAATTTAGCCTATTAGTATCATAATGCATTGTATGTAACAGGTTTACCCCCTAACTGACATTAAAAAGATAAACCAATGATGAAAGATAAGTCGGTGTCTTTAATGATTCAAGGTACATAACTCAAACAGATAATTCATACATTTTAGAGGAGATCATCATCAAATACATTTGTAGTTATCAAGTGTTGAGGTTAAGGCCTGAAAGATGACAAACAGATGCTGTGGGATTCACTGACTTGGAGCTTAGATTATATGTCTTCACCTCATAAGTGGTAGCAAAATGGCTGAAAGCTTAATTACTCATTTCAACATCCAAATTCTATGCTACTAGAATAATAATGGGAATGTTAAAAAGAATACCTTTATTGAAACTCATATGTCAGACTTTGAACAGGCTATGATAATTGGGACTAATTGTTTCTAAAACTGAGAATCTGCCATTCTTAAAGATTTTACAGTTATTCCATCAATATGTATACTAAATCAACCAAAATAAATTTTGTAAGTTATCACTATTTTATACAGAAAACTTTTTATGTCCCACTACCTCAGAAAAACATCAATTATAAAGTCTTATATTTATTATTTTGCACATAAATATTTATTCCAGATGTATTATTTATAGAACATTATACCACAACAAACATCTATCACTGCAGCTGATAACTAGGATGAGTTTTAAAGACAGATCCAACCAGCTTTTTAACTGATTTTTTCACTTATTCTTTTACAGAAGTCTGTAAGATATAGACATTTCTTGACATTAATACTGTACATATATTATCTCAATTGCATGCTACCCCTATATTTTCACAATACAACCACCCAGTACATAAAATGGACCATACCATTCAGATATCAAAGTGGTTTCAAGGTGAAATATCTCAGGTGAGTTACAGTTGTAGACTGAAACTCCAGTATAGTATTGGACTGGTTTAGGTTTTTATTACAAGACTGGTTCAATGAATTCTGGCAGCAGTACTGATTGTAATGATATGTAAGCAGACTGGAATTCTAAATATTCTCAACAGGAGGAGAAGTACCCACTATCTCAAACTTCTGGAAACATTCAACATATATCCAAGATATATTACATTTGAAAGATGCACCCAACAGTTTAATAATGCACAGAAATGTGCAGTGTATGTGTGAAGCAGGTATTCATATAGGTTGTATCATAGTTCCACTGAGTCTGAACAGATTGAAAATAGTTAATTTTCAGACCATTTTGAATTTTTCAAAATAAGCAATTAACTATAGCATAAGAGTCCAATAAATATAACTAAATTACAATAGCATGGCTCCAAAACCACGATATTTTCATTTATTTCAAACCTAAAAAAAATTATGGTAAAATTGAACTTGTGTGAATTCCTAAATGCTTCAGAATCATAAACATTCTATTATGAGAAATCATTATACAAGTAAAACATAAATCAGTTTTATAAAGTACAAAAACTAACAAAATTATGTTATCAATGATGAACAGTGCTAAAAATAAGAATGAGTAACAGCGTGATTCACATGACCTAGCTATCTATATCTAAGGAATATGTTTTTTGTATCAGAAAATGAAAGTTCAGAAAATGCCAGTTTCTTTGCAGTGAACTTCAAAAACCCTTACCAAATAAATTATTTCAAATTTTCAATGTAAAAGCTGACACCCTAGCTATTCACTTCCTTCACCACTAATTGAGGATACATGGTGTAATATTGCACACAAAGGACACATTGATAAATCACTGAGCACTATTGTTCAATGCCAAGGTCACAGAGACAGACTAAGTTAACCACACTCAGATAACAAAATATGAATATGAATAGGCCCCACATGTTTTTCAATCCTGTACCACCATGCTACAAATCCAGCAATAACGACTGGACCACAGCCCTCCATTGATAATCAACCAGGTGTTTAAGCTTGAACAACTTGTAGACAGTGTCTCTTGGACAAAATTTGTAGATCACTCAGGGAGCTAACAGGAAGACAATAAAATATTATCTCAAAGTTTCTTATTGTAACAAATAGGAAAATAATTCAATATGAAAACCAGTGACACCTTATGTTTTATCAGGACTTAGTATCTACAACTCTAAAAAGGCATTCAGCTGTCCTCTTGAGGCCAAAAAGAAAATTTGTGCATTAAAACCAACAGTCTTGATACAGCTACATGTAGGTACAGTAGGCAACAGATTTATTTTAGTGAATGTATTTTAATAACAGGTGATCATTTCAGTTAGCAACAACCTTACAGCTGAGATTTGTTCACGTCTACTATAGGGTCAGGGGTTGTTAGGTAAGGTAGGGTCAGGTTCCCCTGAACAAATAATTTATTTATTTATCTTGGCCTGATTGATCTAACAACACAACAGCTTGTATGCACAGCTTAACATAAGACTATAAAAAACACAAGACTGTAATAAAAGTACTAAAGTACCAGTGAGCACTTCTAAACTTGTCCAAAAAAATGTTGGTACACATGTGTGACTTATAAATATCAATATTGAGACCTAGAGAAATATACAGTGTGCAACTTCAGCTTTTGATCTGATTAACATGACTTGTAAATTGTTATTTCACTTCCAGCTTAGTGTGAAAATGTTTTTGTAGTTGAAATCATTTTTAAAATAATTATTAATCCACAGATGACAGGCATGAGGCTGAATATTGTTAGAATACCATACACTATGTATCCAAGAGGAGTTATAACACCATTTAGTTGTACTATTTAGATCAAATTATAGGTACCAGCCAACTTAAGATTTCGAATACATGAATGTTCAGGAAAAACTTGATAAAAATAAGTCTGTCAGAGCATCTTAAGTTCTAGTCGAATACAACTGATCAATATCTTGGATATTTCACGCAGTATCTACTCTATGGTATGCTCCATCACCGAAAAAAGCTTCAAAATAAGGACAAATTGAGGGTATTGTTTTTCACAAAAAGTACAGAAATCTGCTTTCATTAACTGATTATTTAGTAAGAAAATAACAAACAAAGAGAGAATCATTATTAGAATCATAAAAAAATTGTTAAATTTGAAAACATTTTTGTCTTTTTAGTTTAAACAAAACTATCGTATTTACATCTGGAACAATGTCACATAATATTTTTTTTCTTTACTGTGCAAATTTTAACAAGTTACTGCTGTTGCTCGCAACACATAAGTCCCATACCGGTTTGACCTTGAAATGACTGATTGGAGCAATCCTAAACTTTTGAACTGTCCAGGCAAATAATCCATGGTTAGGTTGTAACCTGCCCTATCTCAATATTACCATCTATTCACAAATCAAGTTCTATAAGCTTAGAACATGTACCAATTTTAAGATTCATTAACCTAACTTGAAAAGTGTTTTAGTTAATTATCACAAGATTAAGATTTTGGGGCCATATTTTTATCTTTTTCTGTTACCACAACAACCACAATTTTAACCTGAGGATAAAACAAAATGACTTGCATAATCTCCACATTACAACATATTCTGATATTCACATATAAAATTGTGTTATCGCAGAATCCAGTTTTGAGGTGGACAGACAGACGGACAGACTTATAACAATTAACATACAGACAAAATAACTTCTGAAGATTTAAAAAAAAATTTATCATGAAAGCCATGGATGAAATCCTGCACAATCAGACATTAGTGCATTAAATGAGGAAGTAATTTAGTTGAATAGAATCTCACAAAATAAGAGCACAGTACTGCTAAAATAAATAGCCAGAAAAGATGCAACATAAACATATTGAAGAAATATTTCAAGGGGAATAAAAAAAATTGGTAAATTTTAACATTTTATTTTGGCCTAGAACCCTTTGCTAAAACCATAAAAAGGGCTGAGGATGACCCAGTCACCATGTGTCTACAATAATTATAACATGTAAATGTACAACAATAAACATAGTCCAGCATTACAAAATATCATTCACAATAGTGTATCAACCAAGACTTAGACAGCACTAGGTGATACATGAAATGATCATTCTAAAAAATGTCAACAATACCTCAACTTGTTCTCCTTCCTTGTATTCTGGTTTTTCAGTCAGTTTATTAGGCTGGGGTCTAATATCTGAAAACTTAACAGTTCTTGGTGGCTGCCAACTGAAATACATAGAATTGAAAAAACATTGTAGAACTATAGAATATTAATTCAATCCAACCTAACAGAATGGTTCTATTTATTTTTATAAAGCAGGATCTAATAACATTTATTTATATCAAATGTAATTATTAAATTAATCTTTCCCACTAAAACTAAGAGACTTTATAAAAGGCATAGAATGGTATTTATAAAGAATGAAGTTTTAAACATAACTTGACCAGAATTTTTCAAGTTTAGTGTGATTTTTATACAACTTCAAGTCATATTTATAAGAATTGAAATGTCAATTTGATGTACAAAAAATGTATTTTCGATGTAGAATACTAATTACTACTTACTCATTTTCGAAGGACACAGTAACATCATCTTCCTGGATGTTTTTGATGAATCCCTAAAACAGAAATGGTAGATAACTAGTTCTATCTCTGAGTACAAGTAAATGCCAACATCAGGTCTATATACCAGTATTCATACCATTTACAATGTACAACTTATTGCCATATTTACCTACAACAAGTGGTAAGTGAACTTGAATCTTCAGCAAACTTTGCCATACATGTACTGGTTTTCCAGTATGTGGGCCAAAATATTTTTCGACCATCTGATAATTTTAAACATGTTTGCGTCATGGGAAAGGTTTTTTTTGTTTTACAACCTCTCAAGCCACAATTTTAAATATGTCCATCATGATCATTTCTGTTGGTATACTATATATATATAGTTTTCAATATTTTCATATAGTGTAACTATTCATATATATCATGTAATAATGAACAGAAAAAAATATATGTGACAGTGTAATATTATTTTCTAAATTGACAGGGTTCTCAATAAGTTTGTGGCCAACAGGCCCAAAAGCTAGACTAACAGGCCTGCTAGAGGGGGTCTGGGCATTTTCTAGCAATATTTTATGAACTTTTGAGATTTCTAACAGACTCAAACACATTTCAAAGCGGCTAAAATGGCCTGCAGCCTGCTGTTATTGAGAACCCTGATATAATTGTACAAAGATACTCACTCCCTATACACAGTTTAACATTGACAAGCACAAATAAGTCAACTATATTCAAAAGTAGCATATCTCATGTCTTAATTCATATCTATTTTAGTTAAAAACCAATCCAAGACATAATTACAGCATATAATATTTTTGTTTATTTCTACATATTTCCATCAGATATGTCTCCATATTACTATTTGATAATGGAAATTAGACCATACAGCCAGCAATGAATCATTATTGTTAGTTTTATTCAGCGATGTTTCCACCTCATCCATAAACATTGATAAGTTATTAGTGAAGTGAAAGTTGATTTTTCGGGAAACAGTTCTAAAGGTCATCTGGTTGATCCTTGCACAACACACATTTTCATTTATCGATCATTTACATGCTAAACAGAACAGATGAACAGTATACCATAAACAAGACTTTATTGTCACGAAAAATAAGGAAATAACTGCATGAAGCAATCTATCATGGCAATCTCACTGTAAGAGGTGCGAAGTTGGTGATGCTAATCGCAATTGGAATCAACAACATTTTTACATCATGTTGATACATTTTGGTATTGATCATCGCACTTTACACATTTTATGAAACGCGACTCAGTTCGAGTCCTACACGTGATGGCTTTTCGAGATGATGAAGTGCAATGTAATGGCATGCAAACTTCATTGTCAAAGACCTTCGACTAGGGAGGAAAATATCTTACAAAGCCATTACCGATCTAGCAAACATCATTTTCGAACATGTCAAAGTGACACTGAATAGTTCTGATTAAAATATAAACACAATGAAAAGTGATAATTCATGCAGAAGCGACAAGCAAATCGTTTGTATTCAAGGGGGCCCTTCAGATTAGGTACAAAAAGTAAACTACAATCTGTATCATTTACTGCAAACAAATCTTCCTATATGAAGTTTATACTGTATCACTTCCCCATACAAAACGTGTCTTCAAGAACAGACATGTTATTTCAGTTTTCAGAAAACTGGTGGAAGTTGACAAAGAATTTCAGAAAACAAACAGAAAGTTCGGTTTCTTTCCTCGTGTTTTCTCGGGGGATCTCCCGAATCTTATTCTACTATGACAACAAAAATATAATGATAATGTGGATTAATAGTTTATGCAGAATATAAAGGATCAAAAGTGATAACAAAATGGCTAAAATAAGCATCATTACCTTGTAAAATGCCCCGCTACTCCCTCGTACTTCGACCGCTAGTTCTTCCATTTTGAGACAAAAGTGCGTTCTGGGAAAACCGGGTTCTAGTTCCTGGCCCTTGGATACCACATTCGACGCTGTGTAGGAATAGGAACCAGCTAAAATATCAAACAGGTTCCCGTTGTCTCTATCTCTACAAAGGCACTGTAACGTAGAACGAGAACCAGTTTACTGATATATCAGACTGGTTTCATGACTGACAATAGAATGTTTCATAACAATGTTAACCCATTCATTCCGTAGCCATGAGAATACATAGAAGAAAGTTTATTCGTATTCATAGATATCTATCTTTTTTGTTTAAAAAAATATAAATAATATCCCACATTAGAAAATTATGACTAACATTTTTAGTCGTTAGGGTTTATAGATGATCTGTGGAATAGAAACAAATCTTGAGATCCAGTCTAATAATTTCCAAAATGGCGTCTAGCAGCCGAATGTCATGAAATTACATCTGAACTTAGCTGAATTTAACAATAAATAGACTTGTTCACCATGTTGTCTGTATTGTTATCAAGGTAATTCTGATTTTTATCCTCGTTTAACTCTTGAATGTTCACGTAGACGCAGTTTAGACTTTAAGCTGTCATTAATTGTATAATGAGTTAATGACCAATGTAGCTAGACTATCAGTATGTTGCATAAGCATTTTGGTTTGTTACAATGGACATGCACAATTACAGTTTTCGTCAGATTTATTTTGGTAATTGAATAGGTTTTCACTAAGAGACTGTAGAAGTCTTCAAAAGTTATGTATCACATTATTTTGTGTTTTGTACTAAATTGTAGCCGTTTTACTTTATTAAGGATGGTTTGGTCAATCCGTGGTCTAGTATTACACAATTCCGATGATATGTCTGCAAGTCATGTTCTTTTTTATTTCGTCTTGTTGACCATTTTAGTTACGGAATTGTCCTCTTTCAAAGTCAACAGCTTAAGTCACAGATCATTTCACTTGGTTTCTGGAAAGCTATTGATCAGACTTAATCCACAGCCTTACAACTTCAAGGGAAGTTTTGAAATTAAGGGTAGTCTGAAACGTCTGCAAAATGTTCTATACCTTTCATCTATTGAAGTAATATTTTAGGTCATGTTGATAGATTTTAGTAAAATTCATTGCACTGTACACCAAGTTTTACAGAAATTTGTGTGTTTAATTGGAAACGATATGTCACCAAGGACTTATACATACAAATGATACATGGATTCGCAACTTCCGTATTAACAGTTTAAAGTAATAAAATCCCGCGATAATAAGACGTGAATCAACGGGAATACAAGCTATTGTTTACAAAAGCGAAAATACGAAAAAATCCGTGATATCCGAATGATAATAACAGCGAAAATATCCATGGTATTCCGAATGTTTAATCTCGGAGACGAAAGGATTATAATAGATGTCCGCCATCTTGGAATTTAAAATGTTCGACTGATGCCTTTTTCAATGCTTATACTTAGACTTTGTTGATTATAAATGTATCTCAATATCTTTAAAGGAATTTGTTGCATCCTTTACCAATTTCCCGTGCCCAATTGCCAGAGTTTTATCAGTATACTATAATCAAATTCGTAAACACCCAATTACAGCTGTCGGACATTGCCGAGTATATAGCAATGCATTGTGGGATCGCCGAACGATATCGTTTGATCTATTTTTAGCAGTTGCGAATCCATGTATGTATATAAGTCCTTGATGTCACTTATAAATGTCACCGTGATTAAATGTGACTAAGTTTGAGTGTCAGTCGTTTACCTGTTAGCTTTTAAAGAACAAGTGACTTTGACAATGAAATGCATTTGTAATGCGTACATCATCGTCAAATACCTTCAACTAGTTAATTGTAAGCTACTATTATTATAACTAAGTGCTCTTTTTACAGAAGTTCTTTCATGTAAATTGTAGTACTACAACTAGATATTTTATATGAATGTATTCAATTTCAGAGGTTCTGTCAGAGCTTCTCAACTACGCTTCAGCAGACAACCTGTAAGAAATTTTCGATCAAAGCGCCAGACAAAAGATGTTGAACCGAAAGAAATTGAATCTTCTCGAGTGCAGCCAGAGATTACTAACAAGGAAGTTACACACATTAATTCATCATCAAATTCTTCTGCTCAGAAATCTATTATGGGAAAATATTTTTTGTACACAGCTGTGGTTAGTTTATTTGGATTTATCTCACAATTATGTGTCTTTTAAAGCACTAAACAGTATTTTCTAAAATTTGTTTTATCAAAATTATCTACTAATAGCTTGGTCTTTGTAAAATTAGTTCTGAGTATGAATGATAAGTAATTTTCTAAAAGTTTAATTATGATGTGTTGGGAGCCGTAAAGTTAGTTTTTGTTGGTTTGTCTTTATATTTTAAGTCCCCCCCCCCCCACACACACACTGATTTAAACTTACAATATGTAAATGTAGTTTGATTTGTTTTACTCATAAATGGATCACTGAACATGCACATATTCTCTTACTATGAAGATAACTAATTAACTTACATTGCTGATGAAATTGCAAAAAAATTGACAATGACCATGGTCATGGAAGGAACTATACATATATAATATTTATATATAATGAAAAATAATCAACATTCCAGGTATTATATATTATTCCTCAATGAATACAAATATTTATGTAATGATGTAAACTGTAAATAGGTTTATGCTCTCATCCTCCAATTGTACCATTTTCATGTTATATAAAATATGAGGTATGTTACTAAAAAAAGTAATACTATTTATTTCAGGCTATTCCCACATTCTTTACTGGAAGTATTATCTGGCAGTATGAAGCACTTCAAAAGGTCTTAAGAAGCAGTAGGAAAACTATTCACTTTGATCATGCCCAAAAGCAACTTGGGTTCAGAGAACATGTAAGATGATTTATTCTTTTGTTTGTAACTGGTCAACTAGTACCTTAGTTACCATACATTGGTCAACTGAACAGTCAACACATTACTTTATTGTTGATCTGCTTGTACTTTTATTGTTAAACTCTTTCCCTTGCATTTATTGGTTCGCATGTTTATCAGGCAATTAATTGTTCATGTATCAAATGAATTGTTGTAAGGAAATTGTGGGACAAGAAAGAACTAAAAGAATCTGATTTTAAAGGGATTCTTCAAATTTATTATTATTTCTCTATTCATATAAATAGCATTATATAGAAATGGGCGCATTCATGAAGAACTCTTCTTGAGCTTGTCAAATAAAATTATACGCTTAATATTCAAATACTCCATCTTTTGTGTAAGATTATTTTTGAAAAAAAACTTAAATTAAGAAGTAGGTTCATTCACCTGTACTGATTATACCTTATAAATTGAATTATAAATAGAAAAACATGATGCAACAAAATAAGCATAACAGAACATGACTTCAGTGGAATACTTCATGACCTTCCAAGTGAACATGAGTTGGAAGTACAAGGGTTTTTAACAGTTATAAAAAATAAATATCAAGCTTGCTTTCCAGGTCAAAAAATCTTTTCAAACTGCTGAATTATTGAAACATTACTTTGAAATTCGTGGTCATGATTTTAATTGACAGAAAACAGATTCGGACTGTTATCAAATTGCTGGGACAAACATTTCTGAAATTAATTAAAATGGTATTTTGAAATTATCAAAAACAAACATTAACTAATAAATTGAAAACAAACAAAAAACTTAAAATTTTGTATCTCTGCACGCAACTGACAGCTCAGTACATTGTGTATGAAAAATAGACTTCTTTATATCAATGTGTACTAAATTGCAGCTAGGGATTTGCATTACGGCAATCAGTGATTTCATGTTTCTGTTTTTCAGCTCCGTGTTATATGGAATCAACAATTAACAAGAACTCAGAAATTGTTTATTGGAATAGTGTCTCTAAATACTGCAGTATTTTTAACGTGGAGGGTTCCATATTTCAGACCACTCATGTCAAGATATTTTCTCTGTATGCCTACAAAAGGTAAGCCGTCACATGACAATAAATGTACAAACTTTATGTATGACATGTCTATTTGCTTATTTATATAAGCTGGTATTTTCTCTGTTATAATGATAATGTACAATTGTAATTTTTGTTTCATTTTACTGGTATTACAGTTTATACATCATATCTATGGGCTAGTGAATGATCCAATATTTAACCCACTGTATTATTTTCTAGTTGTTATGTATGTCTGTCTTGTCAAAAATTGTTATGGGAACTCTTGCAATGACGGTGGGTGGCTCCGTCTACAATGTACAATGATTGTTTATTGTGTGTCTGTTATTGATATAGTATTATGACCTCTTGGCTCAGATGTTAGATGTAAACAGTATACCACTCTATTTGTCAATATTTTTTGTCTAATTTCAGCTCATTCAGTGGTGGCGTCTACACTATCTGCATTTAGTCACACAGGAGCTTTTCATTTATTTGCAAACATGTATGTTCTGTACTCGTTTTGTACACCACTGAGTAGAATGTTAGGTACAGAACAATTTGTAGCTGTATATCTCGCTGGTGGAACATTTGCAGGACTAACAAGCTGTGTACATCGTTTGTTGACTGGAAGAATGATACCTTCTCTAGGTGCCTCTGGGGCGGTGCTAGCTGTTCTTGCTATTGTGTGCTCATTACAACCTGAATCAAGACTTAGTATAGCATTCGTTAATGAAATATTTCCTCATTCGTTCTCAGCCAGGGATGGTGTAATGGGATTGGTTGTGTTTGACTTAGTTGGACTCATGTTAGGATGGAGAGTGTTAGACCACGCTGCACACTTAGGAGGAGTTCTATTTGGATTATTATATATAAAATATGGACAGAAATTGATGTGGGATAAATATCGCAAGTTTTTCTTGCACAAATGGCATTCTATAAGAGAAAGATAGATTGTCTGTGTTGCTTATTTGATAATAATTTTTATCAAATAGTCATATCTTATCTCTTATGACTAAATCTCAAACATCTACAATTTTTTTCTGAAATTCATGTTGCATACTACTTGGTATTTTAATATTTTAAGCTTTTGTTTATTTTTCAAATATTTAAGGACAACCCTATATAATTATATTTACATGTGAAAAGTTGATAAAGTTAAATGTAAGTTTGCGTGATGACGCTGTGGAATTCGGAAATATAAGTCATTTATCATTCCATTCTTTTTTTAAGCAGACATATCTTCATTTGGTAATAGTTTTAGTGATTAATCCTTGTTTTGTAATTTTAACTTACGCATGAAAATTACATTAAATTTTATATTTATGTTTATTAAATATCTTTGCCTCTGATATTTGCAATAAAAATAATTAAAATGACAGTGTGGAATCAATCATATTCACATTCAGGTCTAAAATGTTTTTTTAATATTTGTAAAGCCAAAAAACAAAATTAATACTTGTTTTCTGCTATTATACAGGTTGGCAGACTTCGAAGTTTAACATGCAGTTAATTTACTATTGAAAATATTGCAAAGAAAAGTAGACTATTACTGAATAGTCTTGAGTTGCCAGAAAAATGTATTGTCAGTCTGGTTAGCAAAGGAGATAATGTTAAAACGTTTGTTTATGGTTACCCGACCTGCCTTATTTGATCCCTGCTACCCTAGACTTTTTATTAGGTGTGAGGAACTATTAATCCACATTCTTTACTTTTCCAATTGCTTTTAAAGAGCCAAAATAAAATAAAAAAACATATACAAAAAATCCTGACCTACCTACCCTATTTTTAATGATCATGTAACCAAAATCTTTTTTTTTTCTTAAAAGCATGTGGATAAGTAAAACATGAGAAGTTGGGTTTACTGTTCCTTTGGCCTTAAAAAGTCAAGGGTCAGATGGGTAGATAGAGTAACCAGAAACAAACCATTTTTAAAAGGCCTGATGTGTGTTGTGCCATTTTGTATCTATGTAGTTGATTTAAAGTGTTACTGGAACTATTTTTTCCTGCACCAAATGCCATTGTTATTGTTTATTGTAATTTTGCATTCATTTATTGTTATTACAGTTTTTGGAATAATGGTTCAATTCGACAATGAATTTCTGACAACAAACTTCAGTTAGTTTTCTTGTGTTTTCTTCAGGGATATCCTCTGGGTCCGTATTCACAAAGCATCCTAAGTATTTTTTTAACTTAAGTTATATTTTTTCTTAAATTCAACTTTTTCCTTAACTCTTTTGTACTAATATAAAGGAGGAAATCTCAATAATATGATTTTATCTTTGTTCTAAAGATGCCATTTATAAAAATGACAATTCATTTTCACACTGGTTTACAAACTTTTACGATAAAAACATTTTGACTTAAGTAAAAATTCGACTTAAGTTAAAGAAAATCTTAAGATTCTTTGTGAATACGGACCTTGTTTCTATTTGTTCAATGACAAAATATTGATGAAATTGTGGATGAATAGGTAATTGCAAACATAAAGCATTAAATAGACAAGTCAAAGTCAGAAATAGTCCAGTTGTAAAATGTTGTAAAATGCCACTCTTCTCCCTACTGCTGCATCTTTCATTTTGTGACAAAATGGCATTCATGGAAAACTGGGTTCTAGTTCTTGGGAGTGAGCATCAGACAACCCATTTCTAAAATGGCCAATTTGCCCGAACCAAAATGGACCAACTGAAATCTTTCTATGTGATGTTGAAAAGTATTTTAAATCGTCATGAGAAGACAGCAGAAAAATATAAATATTGATTCAGAATTAAAGGACAAAAATGGAACAAACACTTTATAGTTTTAGTATTCATTCAATCAAGAGAATATATAACTAACAATTATCTTTCAAAATCAGGAGAAAAAATCTGTAAAAGCAGTAACTATACACAACACATATAAATACTAGCACATTGAATGGGCGCATAGCGCAACATATCTAAATGAAGACATTTGGCTTGCTTCATTTAATTAGTCTGCACGTGTCATAGATACACGATCAGTGCTACAGTAGCAGAAACCTGCAGTAGATAACTGGATAATTGTTGGGTACTTCTTTTGTTCTTTGATACCCAACAAGTCACCTAAAACAACCCAACAAGACCCTGAAGTACCCAACAAGTGTCATGTTGTTCGCCCATCAACACAAAGATTAGGTCTTGTAAATAATAAACAATACAGTTGTGTAAGTTAACCACTCTTCCTGGATTCTCTACCAGCACTTACCTTGTTTCCAAAAGAAGATTTTGAAAAGTTGGCGTAAGAAATATTGGCATAGGTGCGGTTTATGGCAGACGCTAATTCTGGCACCAGACCATACATAGATATCAGGTACAAAATAACGATTTCAAATAATCATTTACTTACATCTATGAATTAATGATAGAAAAAAATGTTATGCTTACTTTTGACAGAGACGTAGATAACATGAAAAGCATGTTCTGTTATGACTTCATGGTTTGTCAGGAATCTGAGTTACATGATATTAATTAAATGGGTAGTTTATACACTACCAATAAAAACAGGAATGCAATTCATTCTGGATAATCTTTTACTACAATAAAGGTGTTTCATAATACATGTATGTGAAACCATAAGGATTCTGTATGGAGACCACAATTCTTACCTGAGTAATATAGCGTTGGAACCGTGAGACACCGGACATTTTCGTCCCACTCAAATTCTAAACAGTTTTCTTGGTTCTTTGTCGTGCCCGGCGTAAAACACCGACATGTACATGCGTAACCCGTTTCCTGTGATTTTCAAAACACAGTACTGGGCTTGCAAGTATGGACGGGATCACATTATAAAAAATTCCCTAAAGTATCAGAGCCGAGATCTTCTGGACCACCGATTCACGTACCCTACTCGATTCTTAACATCGATCATCCCAATTCACATCGACAACTCAATCTAACGTTAGATAAATCAAGCAATGTAAAAAACAACACTCGCAATGTAAATACCATATCATATATTTTCATTATTGGTAGTTTTGACTTTCCAACCAAATCAGCTTAACTAACTGAATAGGAATTTGTCGCTGACTATCTTCAGCTTTACGATGCCAAATTGTTGTTTGGGACATTGAAATAACCTCAACACAATGAAAACTTAATTGTACATGTATTAAGAAGCAGAAAAATATCTTCTTTTATTTTTTTTCTCTTAAAACGAAACAATCGTCTTATGCAAGTTCCCCATAACAGTTGTCATCTATACATTCAGATATTGGATGGTGGTGAGAGTCTAGATGCCGTATACATGGACTTTATGAAAGCATTTGATAAAGTTCCACATAGGAGATTATATTACACAAGTTAAAGTGCTATGGACTTAGCGACAAATTATGTACATGGGTAAAAAATTTCTTAAATAATAGGAAACAACGAGTTAAAGTGAATGACTCCTTTTCAAAATGGCAAAAAGTTACAAGTGGTATACCACAGGGATCAGTTTTGGGACCCATACTGTTTGTGATATTCATCAACGACCTCCCAAATCATGTAATGTCATCGATTTATCTATTCGCTGACGATACCAAATTGTTTAGAAGAATCACATCTACTGAAGATAAATATATGCTACAAGACGACCTCAACAATCTCTTCGAATGGAGTGTCGACTGGAAGCTAAGATTTCATCCAGACAAGTGCAAAGTTTTAAAAATTGGGAAGCACAACATTGAACATACTAACCACTATCAAATGTCAAGGTACAACGGTGGGATAACCAAACTATTAAATGTTACAGAAGAAAAAGATATCAGTGTCACTATAGACAGCAATCTTTCATTCGATAAACACATTCAGTTACAAGTCAATAAGGCAAACATGATGGTTGGCATTATAAGAAGATCATTTAAGTATATGGACATGGAAACCTTTTGCCTATTGTTCAAAGCATTAGTTAGACCTCACCTGGAATACGCAAGCTGTGTATGGAGTCCATACAAATTAAAACATATTGATTTGTTAGAAAATGTCCAACGTCGTGCTACCAGGATGCTCCCTGGTATGTCACCTTTGTCGTTTGAAGCTAGATTGAAAAAACTCAAATTACCAAGTCTTCGTTTTAGAAGAATGAGGGGTGATATGATTGAAGTATTCAAGATCCTAACAAACGTGTATGACAGAAACGTAACTTCTGAATTATTAAAATTAAACACTCAATCTACAACCAGAGGAAACTCTATGAAAATAATGAAATATAGATCAACGTTAGATCTAAGGAAACACTTTTTCACCAACCGTGTAGTAGATATATGGAACAATCTACCTGATAATGTTGTGTTAGCTTACACCGTAAACTCTTTCAAAAATAGATTAGACAATCATTGGAAAATGCACCCTATGTTATATAATTATTCTGAGGACTAAAGTAGCTATACCGGACCAAGTGTAAATTACAAAGAAGTTATTCAAGAGCCAAATATAGAGGAACAGTCGCGTTCCTGCGTTTGGAATCAACTTAGGTAGACTTAGGTAGATATACACCTTTAAAGGGCGACGATCCATTCACGTTCTTTTTATAAATTATTATATTTACTTCCCTTCATTTGGACATCGTTTTATATGGCTAATGTCTACAAATTTGGTATGTGTGGATAATTTGATGAGGTTTATTCAAGGTATTATAAGCATAACAAAAGAAAGAATGTGTGATACTTAGAGTGATAAAAGATGTTTGCTTCAATGAATACAAAGGGGTTCGTGAAGCACGTTTTTATCCGGAGTTCCCGAAATGTGTAGATAGAAAATTGTTCTCTTCATTGTAACAGTCTTTGGTGTGACGACAAACATGATGTGTTTTCATAAATCGTGGTAATTTGTGTAACTAAAAAGCGACGAAATTGAACACGCTAGGTATGTGTGATATTTTGTCAATGCACAAAATTGAGTTAAAGGATCGTGTCACACTGAAAATTACATATTGGACAATTACCCGAGCCCTATCTATAAAGCATCTTAATCATTTTCTCAAATTCGGTCTACCATAGCTTAGTTAGGAAAACATCTTATCACAAGATAAGTGATATTCTTAAATGCTCTTAAGACATTTTTAGCAAAGAAAATTCTGAATTAAAAAAAGTTTTTTCTTATTTGTCGAACTTGTCTTTGAGTCGTGTCGTGGTTACGGGAGGGGAGGGGGTCCGTTCTAAACATATAACTGAAATTATTTCTATTACGGTCGCACCCGCACATCTGTAAGAGTAATAGAATTAATTAAATAATTTAAGAATTTTATGTTCCCTTCATCACACAAAATATGTGTTAAAATTGTCCATCACATTACTGAGTAATGATGTTGCTGCTAATGACAGCGTTATAATAACACCAATTAATGAGTCCTATATACATGTATACAGTATTAGAATCCGTTAAAGACAAACACCATTTCTTAAGTCTGTCACACTATATGTACAGTTCTTCGGGGTAGCTCTATTTGGTGAATGGCACTCTTTCTGTTGGGGAGCTGTATATGAAAATAAGCATGTACATGTATCAAGTCGAATACAGCTCGCATACATATCGATCAAGATGATGATAAAACGCATGTCAACCAGTTACTTGATTGAGAGTCATTGGACCAAAATGGTACAGCAGGAATGATTCTAAATATTCGATATAACAGTTATTGCAATTTTCTTTAGATAAAGTCATGACGGACAACAGACAGTACTTTAAATAATCAGACAGAACCACAGAAGCTGTTTTGTGATAGATAACTAACCATGAAAAGTCTTTGCCTTGGAGGACAGTTTCAAAAATTAGGATTTCTCCAATCAGTCATTATGACTGAATGAACTTAAACAATCGCAAACTGGCATATCATTTGGAATGTAGATGAATATGTACAGACAGGCGAACGGATGGACGCACAAATTCATTTCTACATGGCTATTGCATCGTAAACACACGTGTTTGTACAACAAATTAATGTATCATCATTAAAATTTTAATGAATTTTATCTTGCATCAGATAATAAGGGATCATTATTTGATGAAAAGCAACAATTAATTAAGTCAAAATCTTATATTAAGAATGCTGTGTGTTTGCATTCTCTGTCAGTCGTATATCTATGATAGTATATGTTATGAATGTACATAATATATTGGTAAGCCACGTATACTATGTTGTATCTGTTGTATTAACCCTGGTCATATCAGAGTATTAAATAGCCTCTATAGCATGCAAATGTTTCTTAATTAGTATATACATTTGTAAATCCAAACACAATAAATGAACTTTGGATATACTCTGTATAATAATGGCATCTTTGATATGAACATTAGTGCTTTTGATTTTAATGTTGAGTCATGGAGTTTTTGAACCAGGAAAGTGTTTAACAGTCGATAAATCTGGAGCATTTTGTTTTGGCCTGTCTGTTGTTCTGTCGGTTCGCTTGTACCAAACTTTTACCTTGCCTATAGAGTCAAAACACTTCCGCCTACAGTCATCAAACTTCATATGTTGGTTCTTCATGACAACCTCTACTGGACCTGTGCATTTTACGGTTAGTAAGTCAAAGGTCAAGGTCACCCGCGAGGGGCATTGTTGTTATGTCTATATCATTTCAAAGACTACGATTAACAGATAAGTACATCTCTTTCTGAGATTTAATTTGCCATCCAGTACATGTAGTATTAAGTATTGTGACACTTTTTATACTAGAGATGCAAAAATAAATTTTGTAATTATAAAACATGCAACGACCATGTATCTTACATTTATGTTATACAGGACCCAATGCTTATAAGCCCTTCAACCAATGTAAATATATGTTATACAGAGTCTCAAACTGCTGAGAAATGAAATTATCAATTGTATAAAGAGCCATACAAACTAACTGTTGCCCATTTTACATTGACTTGTGTCAACCAGTTTGATATTCAAAGAGATATATAGAAAGATAATGTTAGATTATAAGTTAACATATCAAAGACTTTTAACATTAACCAAAATCGATAGTTCAGATATATTGTCGGTGAAATAATGTTTTTGTATAATACAGCAACTTGTTTTGATACAATGTTTCTCTAAAACTACGTTTTGACGTTAAATCTTACCTTAAGTACTATCTTCTACAGAATGTTGTTTTTCACTAGCTCAAAGCAATTTGTAAAGTAAAATTGTAAGAAAATCTATTCTTATGCGGTCGAAATAAAGTTATAAATCGTTCTTGACAAACATTTTACATTTATTTGAATTACAGTTGATATGACTAAATACGTAATTTATTTAGCTGACATAACATTAACATTTTAAGGCGCGACCTAATTGCACTGCTAGCGATGCGAAGCTGTGTTCACACGGTACTATAACGGCAATTTAGGAATTTCATAAAAAATTCAACAGTGTAAATAACATTAAGAAACTTCGCGACTGTCTTTTTAAAGATATTTCTTGTTTAAAATAATATATTCCTCTGTTCTCTGTCACCTGTCACAGACAATAACCACTCTATTATTGAGGTGAGGGGCTAATTTCACTGTCACAGACAATATCCACTCTATCATTGAGGTGATGGGCTAGTTTCACTGTCACAGACAATAACCACTCTATCACCGAGGTGAGGGGCTAGTTTCACTGTCACAGACAATAACCACTCTATCATTGAGGTGAGGGGCTAGTTTCACTGTCACAGACAATAACCACTCTATCACAGAGGTGAGGGGCTAGTTTCACCTGTCCCAGACAATAACCACTCTATCATTGAGGTGAGGCGTTAGATTCACTGTCACAGACAATAACCACTCTATCACAGAGGTGAGGGGTTATATTCACTGTCACAGACAATAACCACTCTATCATTGAGGTGAGGGGCTAGTTTCACCTGTCAGAGACAATAACCACTCTATCATTGAGGTAAGGGGTTAGATTCACTGTCACAGACAATAACCAATATATCACAGAGGTGAGGGGTTAGATTCACTGTCACAGACAATAACCAATATATCACAGAGGTGAGGGGTTAGATTCACTGTCACAGACAATAACCACTCTATCATTGAGGTGAGGGGCTAGTTTCACCTGTCAGAGACAATAACCACTCTATCATTGAGGTATGTTTTTTAAAAAGAATATGTCCGTTGTGTCACTAGTTATCAACGCGGATAAGATGTGAAAACTGTATTGAAATAATGTTCGAGTTTGAAGTAGGTAATTTCAGCCCCCCCCCCACACACACATACACAAGAGAGAGAGAGGGGGTGGGGGAGGGGGGTGTAATAGATACAGGAGAACCGGTTATTTATATCCTTACTCTTTCTTCGAATAGTTTTCCTGGTTCTTCATCGTGGCCGTTGTAAACCGTTACACGTCTCATCCGTTTTCTGTGATTTTCTTAAACCAGTACTTGACTCAGTAGTTGGGATGGGGACCCTGAAAAACGTCCCTATACTGTTTAACACGATGCCGATATTCGAACCCACAACCTTTCGTTCAGTAGTCCATCGCGTTACCACATACTAGACCACCGATCACCATGACTTCAAAGCATGTGTGACTCAAACATCAATATAGTTTGTAAAAGAGCATGTTTAGACTAGAAGTGAATTATTTTCCTTTTCTATTTTTGGAATATGATACGGACTCAGCTGTGTACTTGTGTATGTCGAACTTCTTGACGTTGCCAAAACTGGTTGACTTACATTACTCTCACTTAGTGATTTCAAATACAGCATACACAGTACAACCTCTCCACAGAGACCCTCTTTGAGCAGCAACATCCCTTCAACAACAGCATGATCTTCCCCATTGCAAGACTCAACTATTAATTTAACCTCTCTAGATATAGCAACAAACCTCTAACCAACAACATAATTTTACTACTCCCAAAGAATGTTGCTTTGGAGAGGTGACGCTGTAGTGTCAAATTGACTCATTCATTGAAGTAATTTCCAGGTCTTTCAAAGCACGTGACTAACAAGAAACGGCAACTATAGACTATATGAAAAATACAAACTCTCAACAGATAGTTATTAGACATTTAGCAAGGATATCACTTACTTAATTTACATGTTTCTTTACGTTTTGGTGTATTTTACTGTTTTTACATCATCCTCAATATTGTCTATTTTTTCACGAGTTTCAAAGAAGTTTTTTTTCAAATTCGCTATTGATAACTTCCGCCGATTGTTCTTAGACTCTATGATATGTTAATGAAATAAAGATGGGAAAGTGGTCACTTCCACAAGTGTCATCTCCAAGTTTCCATGTAAAAATCTCGTAGCAACGTAAGGCCACACAGTGATAGATCAGGTATCAGGCACACAAATTACACTGAAATGATTTTCACTTTTGTGACAATTATGATAATTATTGATACATCAGAAAAAATCTGGCCATTATATATCGCCATGGTTATGAAATAGCCATATGCATTTCAAACAGCGATGGTGTAGCTTGTACGTACGTACATGCATATTAAATTAAAGGTTATTATCAAGTTACCGGTTTGACTGTCACGAATGGCACATTTTCATACCATGTTCTATACATGTCGAAAAAAAATATGAATGCAGTTTTATTAACAAAATTAAACCTTTTAGTTAATCATGCACAAGAGAATGTCTAGTTTCTAGATTAAATGAGATTGTCGAAGATTTGAACATATTGTAGGAGTATGGTATCTAGTATTAGAATAAATAAATTGACTGTATTATTAACAACCATATAAGCTATGGGGTAGAACTCTGACTTGCAAGCAGAGGTCCGCGAATTCGAGCCCAACATCGGGTACATTATTTTCCCCGTCCTATTACATTTGGTGCCGTGACCATTTCAGTGTATCATGAGAGGCTAAATTGAATAAAATTGTTCATTTTGTAAAATAACTAGTTTGTAAACTGTTTTCAAAATTAATGAATGGTAATTTTCAAATATTCGTTTTATTGTATTCTGAACTTTTGTTTTGTTTTGCTTTTTATCCAAGATCACTGATGCTATAAACGGAGACGTTGTGAATGATTCCTGTAACGGAAGCTTTTAGTGCTTTGATTCTAGTCTAAAGATAAACTGGTTCCCGTAGACTAGCCTGTTTAATGCACTGCAGCATGGAACGGGAACCAGAGTATATCAACACAGACGTTGAAATGGTCTGATGAAGTATCGAGTTTTCTACTGTTTATGAACTGCTGCCTCGTGAGTGTTGATTTTTGTTGATAAAATATGATGCACTTAACGATGAAATATAGGCCTAAGTGCTTAATGTTTTTATTTGTGGTCGCACGTGCTAGTTATGTAAATGTCAGGTGTTTTCGCGAATTGGCGATATTTGTGTCCTTGTATTTGTCTTCGATTAAAGTTATTCTAATATATATTTTCAAACTACCAGTGACGAACGGATATACATATATCTTATGATCAAACAAATACAGTTCTGTTTGTCCTGGGTACCCAGAGGGTCGTATCTTCTCTAGTACTAGAGTCTCTAGCAATATTGTGTACCTACTTAGGGGAAGAGTCAGTGTATGAAATGATCTAAACCAGGTAGTTGTAAATAAAACTACCTGCCTAAACTAACTATGTGCAGTATAGCATCAGAGTGTGTGCAGTCGCCACTACCGAAACGAGGCTGTCCAATCAGAATCCCAGAAAATATGAGACAGCTTCTCACCGACACAGATTACGATAGTGAAAGTATACTGGTCATACGGAATACCGCGAGTCTAACTCTTTACTTAGCTTAAAATTCATGACAGTTCTAGTATGCAATCATTAAACCCTTCAATTCACATAAACAATCTTTCTTCATGTCAAAAAACATAGAAATATGTCATCTGCTTGCATACCTTGACACACTGATGGCCATATTTATTTTTACCTTGTATACAAAAAAACGCGATTCGGCCTATCAAATGCGAGATACGAAGTCACATGGAAAAATATTGGTACTGGGCTAAATTTCTACCCTGTGATATTTATTTCATATACAAAGATCTATAAAATAGTAACATTTATTATGTAATGGATATTTTTTTTTTACAGAAAAAATACATGGACATTTTTTGTTTTACACATTGAATTTAAGTTTCCCTGTCACAGTGAAGGCAAAGGAATGTAGGTTCTCTTCTAAGTACCCTCACTGGAGTGCAATAATTAAGGTGTACCCACCCCTTGCAATTATTACATTGTCCCCAGTTAAGGAACTCAACAGTTTTTTCATTTGCCCAATTTGTAAGTCTATTCATTCAAATCTGAGAGTAGATTTTCGGTAATAAATTTATGAATGTTACTCCCCTGTAGTTTTTAGGTTCTTTGATATTACCTCCCTTAAATATTGGTGAAATGATGCCTTCCCCCATGCGGTTGGTATTCTCCAGTTAAAAACAAACGATTGAATAATTATAAAAGATGATGTTTTTTCAAACAAGTGTTTGTATACTTCAGCAATGATTTCATCTGGGCCGGCGCTTTTGTTATTATTTAGCGAAAACGTAGTCTTTTTTAATTCATCGTATGTTATGTAGAATGCGCCAAGTGTAGGCTGCAACATTTGTGCTCTCTTATTTTTGGATCAAAATCAACAGCTGTTCTTAGATAATCTGGTAATTAAAGGATAACATTAATTTATTACATAAAATGCTTATAAAAGCAACAGGAAGTTATCCATAAATTAATTATCACTAATAATCAATAATATTCATTTCACGCGGTTCGATAGTATAGCGTTAAATATTTGTCTTTCCGCATTGCATATTAAGGGTGTTTTATACAGAAGTTCACGGAAATCTCGTGCGCGTAATGTTTAAAACTATGGAATGATGTGTAATTGGTCATTCTACCTGATAGCTCTTCACAAGTTCAATTTCAGTAGTATTAAAAAAATTTAGATGTCAGAAAAAATTTTGGTTATTATAATTATGTATATTTTTGTATAATCACTATACTGTCAAACTTTCATATCACATTTGTAAAGAGTGTGGCCCCATATGCTCTGTAATCTTAAATTTGACATGGGGTTCAGGCTTCCAGAGAAATTTTTCCATGCAAGGTTTTGATCTCTGGTTGTTCCTGGGCGATTCAGTTTGCACACTAAAGTTTTTCAATGATACAACTGTGTCATGTTCTCGTATACCATGATTGATACTCTTGTACATGTACAAACATTCTATGTTCAATTCATTTGCTCCTTTCTTGGTTGCCAAATAAACACCGCACCGTCCGGTATAGTTCAATTTTCTTATAGTCAAGGTCGAATCTTAGACGATACCATTGTAAAGGTAATCACTGTAAATAGATTGCCAAAATCATTTTAAATCCGTAGTAAAGTGTCATTCTCGTGACCCAGAGTCATGGTGTATTAGATAAGGTGATATGTACATGTATAACAGTTTTACAAAATGAAGCAGATGTGAGTGGTTCGAACTCAGCCAATGGCACCTTCTTTTTAAATTATTCATTTTTTTTTTTTTTATAATTTATTTATTGAAATATTTTTGTATGCACCCTGAATAGCACCATTTCTATTCAAAAGAGAGAAAGGAAAGAAGAAATGCATTTTATCTCTAATGTATTCCTCTTTTTTATTTCTTGTACACATTTTATTGCACGAAATCGCGAATACAAATGTAATTTGAAATACTATATGAAAAATACTAAACACCTAAACCGGTTTCTACTTATTACAAAATGTATATTATTCGTAACTCTACAATTAAAATATATAAATCCTAATTACCCATGTGAGATTGTTATATTTTTGTTAATTTAATGGAACAATTTAAATATAAAAAACCTATTAAACATTATTTTCTTAGAGATATATATAAAGTTAACTTTTATTAAAAATAAAAAAAAAGTTGAAAATGAAAAAAATGATCAGACGCAGTCTTCAAGATTCACTGTCTTTATGCTTTACCAATTGTGCCACAGAGGACAGTGATTATAAAGATTCATAGATTGATCTATAGCAAATTACTATATTATAGTCGATTTTAAGTTAAATGAGAACCGTTGTAAACATTTACATTTTTCCCAGGTAGATCAGGTTATTTACCAGTTGAAATGATTTTATACTGTAATACATAAACATATAAGCGCTATTGTAACGCGTAAAGGCTATGATTTCTTTTATTAGTAGTGGTCGAGAGTTCAAAACTGCCAAAATGCTTTATTTTTTTTTATTATTATTTTTTTTTTATTAACATATATCGTATTCGAAACTGCAATAATTTCTTTCCGACTTTTAACTTTTTACCCTTCAAATTGTAATCATCAGCACTAACCTTAACGCTATTGAGGCAATCGTAATTATGTTTTATCTATCTTATCTATATAACGGTTACCGGGTTTACCTGTTACACCTAAATATCGAAATGAGACTAATTCCTCACTAGCATGCAACTTTAAATCAACTATACATTGTATTCTTGTTACCTAAACATGTACAAATAGTATGGTCCATGTATACAATAACATTGCTGACCTAAAAATTGAACTATATTGCAAATAAGTAAAGTGTTTGTGTTAGTTTGTAGGTAAAGCAAAGAGAATGTATGACCCTACTTATATGACTAGGTGTCAAGTCTACAGGCATTTAGCTGACTGTGAAAAGACAGGATTAATCCCATTAAAACAATTATGAGATTAGACCTTGTGTGGATTTTAGGGGGGTCACTTGTATAGTAGCTGTTCAATGTCAAGGTATTTGTGTTTTGTTTACCTTAATTACAATTTCATTTGCTATATATTTTACACACTGTTATCCATGTTGTTGTAACCATGCCATTCATTGGTAGACACAGAGGGTATTGTCCAATCAGATTCAATTATTTTTGGGAGGTAAACATTAGATTATTGGCTGTGTAATGACATATTGCATTCTGAATCATTAAAATAATTTTGAGATTTAGCTGTTTTATAATTGTTTAAAAAGTGAATTTATTGGACTATGAATTTGTTGTGAGTAGTTTTTTATGTATAAGTTCTTGTTGGCTGTGAGATAATAATATTTTGCTGTATATTCTTGGAAGTTGGATTTCTGTTTTACCAATGGAGGGCTATAATGCACAGGACATACTTGTTGTGTGGTATTTGTAGATTGATAGGTGAAATCTAAATTGACTTTAAATCTTTTTATGTTCCAATTTTGTGTTTTAAACATTTCAGGCATTTCAGTTGATATTGTTATTATAACTAGTCTTTGAATTAATTATTTCCCTTTTACAATGTATCGCCATGCTTGACTTTGCCTGTGTCCGAAAACTATACAGCTATATGGTATTTTGTACTGTATATGCACCGATTAGTCTACATTTATGAGACGTATGAGCAATCCGTTTTTTTTTTTGCTATTTCATCTATTGCCTGCTACGTCTCATTGCGGAAGGACCAAAACAATGTCGGATTTCTGAGTTTTGTCAAGTTTGTCTTTTCAACGGTTCAAAGTACAATTTACTGTCAATAAGCATGGAAATGTATAAATATAGCATATATATCAAAGAACAATAACAAAATTATGAATAAATAGTGTAAACCTTGAAAATAACACGCGAGGGTTTAAAATCCGGTCATATTTGTGTAAACTTTATGCAGGCTGTGCCGACCAATGAAGTTCATCTACTGCACGGCAAGCGGTACGCGGAAAAATCATTACACCGAATTGGTGTCGGGTTGAGAAAAGAACACAAATTATTTTTTATCATAACATATTTAAGGGGAATCATCAAATCACAAATTTGTGAAAAAATAGCCAAAAAATACGCAAATTCCAGTCGCCAAAATAATGTATCATAATATCAAAATTAATTTAAACTACAATGTCCAACAATAACTTCAATATGTCATTGAGGGTTTCCATATTTTAAATTTTCATTATTAAATGTTTTTCCATGTTTATTTTCAATTCTTAACACAGTCCTCAACTTTCACACAGTGATTTTTCTTCCATGTGTGTTTAGGCTACTGTGTAGTACATAGTGTAAACACGTGTGTGGAGCATTTTTGTAAAATGTGAATATTGAGGACTGTGTTAAAAATTGAAAATAAACATGGAAGAACATTTAAAAGTGAAAAATTTAAATATGGAAACCCTCAAAGACATATTGAAGTTATTGTTGGACATTGTAGTTTAAATTAATTTTGATATTATGATACATTATTTTGGCGACTGGAATTTGCGTAAGTTCAGGTGAGAATTATAGATACTTGTTAATCATCAAATATTATTTTACTGGTGTAGAAATGTACATTGAATCATTAGCTATTGAAAAAAACTCATTTTAGTTATGTACTTTCAGTAATTATTGAACAACGCCACTTTTTAGGACGCATAGCAAAAATGTCAGTTGGCTATTTTTTCACAAATTTGTGATTTAATGATTCACCTTAATGCACAAAAAGATTATTTATTAACCTGCATCAGTTATCTATCACATAACTCAAGTAATCATTGACTCAGAAATACCCGAAAAAAACTGGATCAGCTTTGAAGAATAACTTTAATACATACAGTGGGAGGGGAACTTTATCAGAAAATGTGTATTATATAAAGCTTTAATTTGTTGATTTCTTTGTGAATACCAAATATATAAATTATGATACAAATAAAACAACACTATTCTTTCTAAAAGGGCGTCCAAAATTATGATACAAATAAAACAACACTATTCTTTCTAAAAGGGCGTCCAAATTTGCAATTGTCTTCTTTCTTTCACTACGATAAATAAATATTGTCAAAAACCATATATATATAGATCCAGTTTACTCGATTAATCACAACGTTACGCGTAACCACTGCTGTACAGGGTAAAGGGTCAGAAAGGCCCACACTGAAAAGGCCCATACTAGAAAGGCCCACTTTATAAAGGTACCAGAAAGGCTAAATTTTGTTACCAAATAGGCCCACTTTTTATTTTAATTGTAATCTAATATCAAATTTATAGACTGAAATTATAATATATTTATGATAAAAAAGAAGGAATTTAAAACTAGTTTGTTTTCAGTGTATTTTTAGCTCACATGTGACAAAGTGACAAAGTGAGCTATTAGGATCACTCTCCGTCCGGCGTCGTGCGTCGTCAAACTTTTTGTTGTGACCACACTAGGGGCCACATTTTTGGCTCAATTTTAGCAAAACTGGGTCAGAACGTTAATATCAACAAAATCTCGGACGAGTTCGATATTGGGCCATTTGGGGTCAAAAACTAGGTCACCAGGGCCAAATAAGGGAAAACCTTGTGAACACTTTAGAAATCACTGTTTTGAATTTATCTTCATGAAACTTTGTCAGAATGTTTATTTTAATAATATGTAGGTCAAGTTTGAAAATGGGTAATTTCTGTAGTAAAATTAGGTCACTAGGGCAAATTGCTGGAAAACCTTGTGAACACTCTAGAAGTCACTGTTTTGATTGGATGATCATGAAACCTTGTCAGAATGTTTGTCTTCATAATATCTTGGACGAGTTAGAACATGGGTCATCTTGGGTCAAAAACTAGGTCGCTAGGTAAAATCTTATGAAAAACCATGTTAACACTGTAGATTTCACAGTTATTATTGGATCTTCACCAAACTTTGTCAAATCGTTTGTTTTAATGATATAACGGTCAAGTATGAATATGGGTCATCTGGGGTCAATAACTAGGTCACCAGGTCAAATCTTAGGAAAACACTGTAGATGTCACAGTTTTAATTGGATCTTCACCAAACCTTGTCAAAATGTTTGCCTCAATGATATGTGGGTCAAGGATGAACATGGGTCAGCCGGGTTCAAAAACTGGGTCTCAAGGTCAAATCTTAGGTAAAAATCTTGTAAAAGCTCTAAATGTCATGGTTTTGATTGGATCTTGGCCAAACCTTGTCAGATTGTTTGTCTTAATGATATTAAGGACAAGTTCAAATATGGGTCACCTAGGGTAAATCTTAGGAAAACCTTATTAACACTGTAGATGTCAAATTTTGATCGTATCTTCACCAAACCTAGTCAGACTGTTTGTCTTAATGATATGTAAGACAAATTCGAACATAGGTCGTCTGGGGTCAAAAACTAGGTCACCGGTTCAATATGGGTCACAAGGTCAAATCTTAGGAAAACCTTATTAACACTGTAGATGTCAAATTTTGATCGTATCTTCACCAAACCTAGTCAGACTGTTTGTCTTAATGATATGTAAGACAAATTCGAACATAGGTCGTCTGGGGTCAAAAACTAGGTCACCGGTTCAAAACAATGTTTTAATGAGTGAACAGTGATTGTCATGTGAGCGATATAGGGCCATCTTGGCCCTCTTGTTATTTATCAATTGGTTTCTGGGAGGTGAACTATATTCATATTTGGTATCAATTTGTTCCTAATTTTATGCAGATTAAGATGCATATGGTTATGTATTATTTAATTAAGTGATTCATCATAAAAATGATCTTTTCCTTCTTTTGCTTGAGAAGATAAGTGTGGATAGCTTACAAAGACAATTAAAGTATAAACCTGGAAGGTGTAAGTTCATAGTTCACCTTGTGCTTAGCAGGTATTTTTCTATTGAAAAAGTCACACTTGCTGTTGAAGATTTTGTCATTTGAATCATAATTGTAACATAGACTTTTATTGATGAATATTGTAAACATTCAAATTCTTTTATAAGCTTGTCATTGATGGGTTAACAAAGGGTCCTGACCAATCAGATTCACTCAGGTTTTAACAGGAAGTGACCCTAGTTTTTGGTGTAAGTCAGGGTAATAAATATTGAAAGTTGTACTTTGTCTATTTATTTTAATGTGTTTTAAGGATATTGGATTTGTTGTAAGTGGTTTTTGATGATTCTCTTTGAATTTTTGTCTGCTCATATTTTGCAATAAAGATTTACCAAATGATGGCTGCAGTTAAAGATGTATGCAAAATGAACTTGGTTGGCAGACTTTACAAGACAGACGTAATTTAAATTGACTGACACTCTTTTATAAAATAGAATATGGTCTAGTAGCAGTACCAGTTCCATTATACGTTGAGAGACCAGTGAGAATGTCCGCTGCCACATAATGCCCCTCCTTTCATCAAGTACAGACGTCCTCCAGTTATTATAAACATTATTTTTTCCTGTATACCGTGGTTTGCAACCAGAATGTCCGCTGCCACATAATGCCCCTCCTTTCATCAAGTACAGACGTCCTCCAGTTATTATAAACATTATTTTTTCCTGTATACCATGGTTTGCAACCAGACCAAGAGGGGTTTAAGCGCTGTCTTAACCCCTGTGTGCTATGCTACTACTGCCCCTGAACAAACAAAGCAGATGTTATTAACCAATTTTAACCTGTATATTGTTTCACCTTATAGTTAACACTATCATGCTTTTAGCTTCAATTCTTACTATTTTACTTTGAAGTCTTTCTTTCACTGCTTTTAAAATCACTTTTGTCTAGACTGACTTGCACCTGCTAGTTTACCCATAAAAAAAGAAGGGGCTTAAGCTGACAAGTTTCATTGTTGTGAGTTTGACACGGGGCAAGGTGCACACTGTATGTGACAAATTTGACTGAAGATATTACATCCTGTGTTAAATCGTCCTCCACCTCTGAATTATGTAGGGTACATAGCTTGGCAGTAGCTTGCAGATAGAATGTGGTTAATATTTCTTAAGGCCTTATTAAATGAAGCCCAGGGAAGCTGCTTTGGGGGGTCCATTGAAACACCCCAATACACCCCAATAACTCTAGAATCACCCAAATACAACTCAATAATAATAAAATTCAACTTTGCATTTGATGAAATGATATATATCTAAAATAAATTCAGATTCTAATAATATTTTACGCAAGATAAGATGTGAATTGAAATTTATAAGTTCGAAAAATCATTCCTTTATTACTGTACTGTAGGCCTGAAACGTATGACCCATACTTTGTGTGTTCTTGTTCAATATGTGTAATACTACGCTTGTTGTTTCCGCATTTTAACTTTATCTTGAATGTAGAATAACTTAGTATTTATTTTTATGGGTCTGAAGGGATGTATTAATTTTGATAAGCTGCTGGCATGCGTCTGTCTGTTCGTCCATCAGCAATTTCGTGTCCGCTCTGTTACTCTTTAGCCCCTTGAAGGTTTTAGAAGAAACATTACTCAAATGAATACCAGATCAAGACAACATGCACAGCACATGTTTCAGAAGGCTAACTTCAAGGTCACACTTAGGTGGTCAAAGGTCATATGCTAAAAAAGTACCCCAAAATAATGTTTTTACAGTATCAATTATACCATTGGGCATGTATTGTTCCAGCTTATGGTACTTCTGTCTAGTTTGTTTTTATTATTCCATAAAACATGTATACAAATATTCATGTAAGCAATTTAATTTTATTTTTCAGTAAATAAAGATGAAGACTAAGCATCCTGTGGCAGCCACTGGACAAGAGGTAAGTGCTCAAGTTCTAAATCAGCCCTATAGCATTAACAATTTCGGTTGACAAAATTCCATCGAAATCTGTTGTGTCAAGTGTGCCACTGGGAGTATATGTGTTTATTGAATGCAGGGTCTTGCTTGAAATAATTATTAATAACATACAGAACAAGAACAACTATAACAAAACGTAGTAGTTAGACGAATTACAAGAAGCATTGGTTTAAGTTTTTTGTATGAAGTTGCTTCTTTCATAAAGGATATTGACTGTCTACTTTATTCATTCCTCCATTATGGAGAGTATAACATATTTACAAGTTATAGATAATACACATATTTTGACAATCATGAGTATTTGACAAATGAATACATTCATGTATATAGTTCACATGTATGGTATTATCATACCATACATCAATGAAATAAAGTACACCCTAAATACTACCAAATCCACCATAGTCTGATATGATACAACCACATTAAACTTACATCTAATGATGTTCCCGATATTATGCCTCGTTAACATCATGGCATTCTCTGGACTTTAGGGGCAATGTAGTCACTCGGTTTATTCATGTTTTGACATGCTGGAACTATTTAGATGTTGCTTTTATATGTACTCTTTCAGACATTTTTTTTTGGACATACTTAAACAACAGCAAAGTAATTGATTTTATCTAGATCTATGCATTGGCTATCTAGACATGAGTTCGACTTTTTTGTTTTGATTTCTTATAATATGCATACTTTCAATTTTGTTTGTGTCACACTTTAATATTCATTTGTCCACATGACTCTAATAAGAATGTAGTTTAAGATATTTATGTAAAAGATAGTGCTGATCACTTTCACGCTTATTGTAACATTTCACTAATTAAACTGAAGGCTCAATAAGATTAACATGTGAATAATCAAAGTGCTGAAAGCACTGAGATATTCACTACTGATTGAAATATTTATACAATACTACACATATATTACATATAAACAAGTTTTGCTATACACTATTCTATTCCTATATGCTAATGGAGAAGTGTTTATGAATACGCCTGTAAATAAATTTCATGGTTTGATTCTCGTGACTGTAGTAAATTTTTGGATGAGCTGAAAACTATTCTTTGTAGCAGTTTAACAGGAAATTCTCAGGTTTTTCACTTTCGATGTGAACTGTTTCTGAAATATGTTAACACTGTATTCGTCTGCTACGCAGCAGCAAATACGATCAAAGCACTGGGAGTACTGTCAGAAGTGAAAGTTAAAATGTTATTGATAATATTTGGTAGATTTGCCTTAGATGATACCAAAAATCTCAACCAACTCTAGGCCAAAATGTTACAAACTGAAATGTGTTTATTGTTTGGACTAATAATTTCCTCAAAAGAGTCAGTTTTGGCTCAGTGTGATAAAGACGTTTTGGTAATGGTCCACTTGTTATGCTCCCAATACTGTTCAAGTTGAAATTAACTTATACCTCCACTTCCTGTTCACTGTAATTAAACGCATCTGACTCTTAATACTTCGTAATTATATGTTAAAATAAAGTTAGTATCTCCTTCATTAGAGTTAACTCTTAGGCAATGCTAGGGGTCCTGTGTTGAAAGAATTCTTAAAATGCCCAGAATTCAGTCAAGCGGGCTGATTATAATTCTGTTTTAATGATAAGAAATTCATTTCGCAAGATGGAGGTAGTACTTCCGTACTTTATGTCTGTCCAGTAGGCAGAGTTACGATTAACTGGTGTCCTCGCTCTTTTAGTGTCTTTTCGCGATTCCCTTGTGTATAATTGGCGATGCGCACTATTTATTGTCTTTATGAATGAAACTTTTGTACTGATGAATACTGAAATATTTAACTAAAAAATTGTACAGTTTAAATTGCCATGACAATGTAATAATTCAAAATGAACATAATCCTGCAATATATCCAACTTGTAACAGCGATCGGTAGAGTTATACAACTGGTGGTACTATTTTCAACACGAATGTATGGAGTAGAGGTGTCACGTTTTTGTTAATACAAAACTGGGCGTATCACTATAGAAGCTCTTGCTTTGCTTTCACTTCTAAAAACCATAGACTTAGACTTATCATGAAAATCACAATAGATATGTTAGTCAGAATTAAAGTGATGGTTGGTAGGAGTTTAAATTGAAAATTGAGTATGATTACAAGCCGCCATTGATATTGTTGAGTTGTAATCTTAACAAAAATGATGTTCGCTTAATAAAAAATCTTCTACATTTCAACGCATTCGAAACCATTCTGTTGATGAAATAAGAAAGGCCAAACTAAATCACAATAATATGTTAAATCATGTGAATGACATCAGCCCTGTCTTGGACCACATTACAATTACGACCTCTAAAATAGAGGATATTATAAAATTTTAACTGTCCACTCCTTTTTGTGACTTTTTTATCAGTCTCTGTCCTCTTCTATTTTTCCTAGCTCATGGAAAGATGCTTTTGTCACTCATGGAAGCCATTCTTATGTTGGCAATTGTCAACCTATATCTCTACTCTATACCAAAGGGAAGTTTTTGAAAAGGTAGTCCACAAGCATACATTAAACACAATAACAACAATGATCTTCTCACTCTGCCTTAAGCCAGGCCTTGTACCTGGTGACTCAACAGTTAACCAACTGACTTATCTATACAACTTCTTCACTGAGGCTGTCGATTCCAGAGCTGTATTCTGCGACATAAGCAAAGCTTTTGACTGTGTCTCGCATCATGCTTTCCTCTTGATACTCAAAACATTTTCGGTCTTTTTAATGGTTCTCCTCTATCTTATTTAAGTGGCAGACAGCAAAATGTTGTTCTGTCTGATGTGTAATCAAAATGGAATGATATCAAAGCTAGCTGGGATTCCACAGGAGTCAATATTGGGCCCCTCATTTTCTTGATATCTATGGATGACATTGTTTCTGACACTAGGGCAAAGGTCCATCATTTGCAGATGACACAAGCCTTTACATAGTTGTCGGGGTTCCATTAACTGCTTCACAAACACTGAATTCTGACCTAAAAAGAATACCTTTTGAATAAAATTTGTTCCATTTTAATAGCTTCACTTCTTAGGAGGTGAATTTGGATTTTTCTAGATTGTATTTCTTGATTACAAACACCTCATTAAGATAGTATTTTAGTGCCCTTATTTTAAGTTAAATTGTAGATTTTATAAAGCTGAGGAAAAATCAATTGCCTGAATAATTCTACAAATTTTTCTTTATTCCAGTAGTTATTTCTATTATGTTAAATGTCTTAAACTGAAAATATTTGTATTTATATTTTTGTCATATTTTTGTTATTGTAGGGTTCTTTTTTAAAGTTCTAGTTATGCCTCCATTTCAAAGAAATGGGGGTATATATTGCTGGTTTGCTCATGTCCGTCTTTTTTGCTCGTCTTTAATCAAACCTTGTCTGGCCAATTCGACTGTATTGGCCTCTTAGGTCTTCACTTGGTTTGAAGGTTGGTCAAATACAGATAGATGACCCCTGTTGATAAAGTCTATCAATAGGTCAAAGGTCAACTATCCATTTGCTCTTCAGGGAGCATTGGTGTTTCACAAACACCTCATTAAGTGAGCGTTTAGTACCATTGTTAAAACTTAAGATATATCAAATAACTTAAAAAAAACTTAGGTAGTTGATTTTTCCGAGCTTTATTCTCTACTAGTATTTTTACAAAACTTTATTTTTATCCTAGCATGCAGTTATTTCTATTAGGTAAAATGTCTTGAACTGAAATGATTTGTATTTATATTTTTGTCATATTTTTGTAATTGTAGGGTTCTTTTTTAAAGTTCTAGATATGCCCCCATTTCAAAGAAATGTGGGTATATATTGCTGGTTTGCTCATGTCCGTCTTTTTTGCTCGTTTTTAATCAAACCTTGTCTGGCCAATTCGACTGTATTGGCCTCTTAGGTCTTCACTTGGTTTGAAGGTTGGTCAAATACAGATAGATGACCCCTATTGATAAGGTCTATCAATAGGTCAAAGGTCAACTATCCATTTGCTCTTCAGGGAGCATTGGTGTTTCACAAACACCTCATTAAGTGAGCGCTTTAGTACCATTATTTCATCTAAGATATATCAAATAATTTAAAAAACTTAGCTAGTTGATTTTCCTTACATTTATCAAAAAAGGAAAGATTGTCATCAGCCCTGTCTTGGACCACATTACAATTACAACCTCTAAGATAGAGGATATTATCAAATTTGAACTGTCCACTCGTCTGTGTGACTTTTTGACCAGTCGCTGTCCTCTTCAGTTTTTCCTAGCCCATGGAAAGACATTTTTGTCACTCCTTGAAGCCATTCTCATGTTGGCAATTGTCAACCTATATCTCTACTCTGTACCCTAGGGAATGCCTTGAAAGGGTAGTCCACAGGCATACTTATACACAATAGTGACAATGATCTTCTCACTCTGCTTTAAATCAGGATTTGTACCTGGTAACTCAACAGTTAACCAACTGGCTTATCTATACAACTTCTTCACTGAGGCTGTCAATTCCAGAACTGTATTCTGCGACATTCCGGAACTGTATTCTGCGACATAAGCAAAGACTTATGACTGTGTCTCGCATCATACTTTCCTCTTCAGACTCACACAGTTTGGGATTTCTGGCAGTCTTTTAAATTGGTTCTCAGCTTATCTAAGCGGCAGACAGCAAAATGTTGTTCTGCATGATGCTCAATCAAAGTGGAATGATATTAAAGCTTGTATTCCACAGAGTTCAGTTTTGGCCCCCCTCATTTTCTTGATATTGATCAATGACATTGTGTCTGACATCAGGGCAAACGTCCATCTGTTTGCAGATTACACAAGCCTTTACATAGTTGATGGGGTTCCATTAACTGCTTCACAAACACTGAATTCTGACCTAAAAAGAATACCTCTTGAATAAAATTTGTTCCATTTTAATAGCTTCAATTTGTAGGAGGTGAATTTGGATTTTTCTAGATTGTATTTCTTGATTACAAACACCTCATTAAGATAGTATTTTAGTGCCCTTATTTTAAGTTAAATTGTAGATTTTATAAAGCTGAGGAAAAATCAATTGCCTGAATAATTCTACAAATTTTTCTTTATTCCAGTAGTTATTTCTATTATGTTAAATGTCTTAAACTGAAAATATTTGTATTTATATTTTTGTCATATTTTTGTTATTGTAGGGTTCTTTTTTAAAGTTCTAGTTATGCCTCCATTTCAAAGAAATGGGGGTATATATTGCTGGTTTGCTCATGTCCGTCTTTTTTGCTCGTTTTTAATCAAACCTTGTCTGGCCAATTCGACTGTATTGGCCTCTTAGGTCTTCACTTGGTTTGAAGGTTGGTCAAATACAGATAGATGACCCCTATTGATAAGGTCTATCAATAGGTCAAAGGTCAACTATCCATTTGCTCTTCAGGGAGCATTGGTGTTTCACAAACACCTCATTAAGTGAGCGCTTTAGTACCATTATTTCATCTAAGATATATCAAATAATTTAAAAAACTTAGCTAGTTGATTTTCCTTACATTTATCAAAAAAGGAAAGATTGTCATCAGCCCTGTCTTGGACCACATTACAATTACAACCTCTAAGATAGAGGATATTATCAAATTTGAACTGTCCACTCGTCTGTGTGACTTTTTGACCAGTCGCTGTCCTCTTCAGTTTTTCCTAGCCCATGGAAAGACATTTTTGTCACTCCTTGAAGCCATTCTCATGTTGGCAATTGTCAACCTATATCTCTACTCTGTACCCTAGGGAATGCCTTGAAAGGGTAGTCCACAGGCATACTTATACACAATAGTGACAATGATCTTCTCACTCTGCTTTAAATCAGGATTTGTACCTGGTAACTCAACAGTTAACCAACTGGCTTATCTATACAACTTCTTCACTGAGGCTGTCAATTCCAGAACTGTATTCTGCGACATTCCGGAACTGTATTCTGCGACATAAGCAAAGACTTATGACTGTGTCTCGCATCATACTTTCCTCTTCAGACTCACACAGTTTGGGATTTCTGGCAGTCTTTTAAATTGGTTCTCAGCTTATCTAAGCGGCAGACAGCAAAATGTTGTTCTGCATGATGCTCAATCAAAGTGGAATGATATTAAAGCTTGTATTCCACAGAGTTCAGTTTTGGCCCCCCTCATTTTCTTGATATTGATCAATGACATTGTGTCTGACATCAGGGCAAACGTCCATCTGTTTGCAGATTACACAAGCCTTTACATAGTTGATGGGGTTCCATTAACTGCTTCACAAACACTGAATTCTGACCTAAAAAGAATACCTCTTGAATAAAATTTGTTCCATTTTAATAGCTTCAATTTGTAGGAGGTGAATTTGGATTTTTCTAGATTGTATTTCTTGATTACAAACACCTCATTAAGATAGTATTTTAGTGCCCTTATTTTAAGTTAAATTGTAGATTTTATAAAGCTGAGGAAAAATCAATTGCCTGAATAATTCTACAAATTTTTCTTTATTCCAGTAGTTATTTCTATTATGTTAAATGTCTTAAACTGAAAATATTTGTATTTATATTTTTGTCATATTTTTGTTATTGTAGGGTTCTTTTTTAAAGTTCTAGTTATGCCTCCATTTCAAAGAAATGGGGGTATATATTGCTGGTTTGCTCATGTCCGTCTTTTTTGCTCGTTTTTAATCAAACCTTGTCTGGCCAATTCGACTGTATTGGCCTCTTAGGTCTTCACTTGGTTTGAAGGTTGGTCAAATACAGATAGATGACCCCTGTTGATAAAGTCTATCAATAGGTCAAAGGTCAACTATCCATTTGCTCTTCAGGGAGCATTGGTGTTTCACAAACACCTCATTAAGTGAGCGTTTAGTACCATTGTTAAAACTTAAGATATATCAAATAACTTAAAAAAACTTAGGTAGTTGATTTTTCCGAGCTTTATTCTCTACTAGTATTTTTACAAAACTTTATTTTTATCCTAGCATGCAGTTATTTCTATTAGGTAAAATGTCTTGAACTGAAATGATTTGTATTTATATTTTTGTCATATTTTTGTAATTGTAGGGTTCTTTTTTAAAGTTCTAGATATGCCCCCATTTCAAAGAAATGTGGGTATATATTGCTGGTTTGCTCATGTCCGTCTTTTTTGCTCGTTTTTAATCAAACCTTGTCTGGCCAATTCGACTGTATTGGCCTCTTAGGTCTTCACTTGGTTTGAAGGTTGGTCAAATACAGATAGATGACCCCTATTGATAAGGTCTATCAATAGGTCAAAGGTCAACTATCCATTTGCTCTTCAGGGAGCATTGGTGTTTCACAAACACCTCATTAAGTGAGCGTTTTAGTACCATTATTTCATCTAAGATATATCAAATAACTTAAAAAACTTAGCTAGTTGATTTTCCTTACATTTATCAAAAAAGGAAAGATTGTCATCAGCCCTGTCTTGGACCACATTACAATTACAACCTCTAAGATAGAGGATATTATCAAATTTGAACTGTCCACTCGTCTGTGTGACTTTTTGACCAGTCGCTGTCCTCTTCAGTTTTTCTAGCCCATGGAAAGACATTTTTGTCACTCCTTGAAGCCATTCTCATGTTGGCAATTGTCAACCTATATCTCTACTCTGTACCCTAGGGAATGCCTTGAAAGGGTAGTCCACAGGCATACTTATACACAATAGTGACAATGATCTTCTCACTCTGCTTTAAATCAGGCTTTGTACCTGGTAACTCAACAGTAAACCAACTGGCTTATCTATACAACTTCTTCACTGAGGCTGTCAATTCCAGAACTGTATTCTGCGACATTCCAGAACTGTATTCTGCGACATAAGCAAAGACTTATGACTGTGTCTCGCATCATACTTTCCTCTTCAGACTCACACAGTTTGGGATTTCTGGCAGTCTTTTAAATTGGTTCTCATCTTATCTAAGCGGCAGACAGCAAAATGTTGTTCTGCATGATGCTCAATCAAAGTGGAATGATATTAAAGCTTGTATTCCACAGAGTTCAGTTTTGGCCCCCCTCATTTTCTTGATATTGATCAATGACATTGTGTCTGACATCAGGGCAAACGTCCATCTGTTTGCAGATTACACAAGCCTTTACATAGTTGATGGGGTTCCATTAACTGCTTCACAAACACTGAATTCTGACCTAAAAAGAATACCTCTTGAATAAAATTTGTTCCATTTTAATAGCTTCAATTTGTAGGAGGTGAATTTGGATTTTTCTAGATTGTATTTCTTGATTACAAACACCTCATTAAGATAGTATTTTAGTGCCCTTATTTTAAGTTAAATTGTAGATTTTATAAAGCTGAGGAAAAATCAATTGCCTGAATAATTCTACAAATTTTTCTTTATTCCAGTAGTTATTTCTATTATGTTAAATGTCTTAAACTGAAAATATTTGTATTTATATTTTTGTCACATTTTTGTTATTGTAGGGTTCTTTTTTAAAGTTCTAGTTATGCCTCCATTTCAAAGAAATGGGGGTATATATTGCTGGTTTGCTCATGTCCGTCTTTTTTGCTCGTTTTTAATCAAACCTTGTCTGGCCAATTCGACTGTATTGGCCTCTTAGGTCTACACTTGGTTTGAAGGTTGGTCAAATACAGATAGATGACCCCTGTTGATAAAGTCTATCAATAGGTCAAAGGTCAACTATCCATTTGCTCTTCAGGGAGCATTGGTGTTTCACAAACACCTCATTAAGTGAGCGTTTAGTACCATTGTTAAAACTTAAGATATATCAAATAACTTAAAAAAACTTAGGTAGTTGATTTTTCCGAGCTTTATTCTCTACTAGTATTTTTACAAAACTTTATTTTTATCCTAGCATGCAGTTATTTCTATTAGGTAAAATGTCTTGAACTGAAATGATTTGTATTTATATTTTTGTCATATTTTTGTAATTGTAGGGTTCTTTTTTAAAGTTCTAGATATGCCCCCATTTCAAAGAAATGTGGGTATATATTGCTGGTTTGCTCATGTCCGTCTTTTTTGCTCGTTTTTAATCAAACCTTGTCTGGCCAATTCGACTGTATTGGCCTCTTAGGTCTTCACTTGGTTTGAAGGTTGGTCAAATACAGATAGATGACCCCTATTGATAAGGTCTATCAATAGGTCAAAGGTCAACTATCCATTTGCTCTTCAGGGAGCATTGGTGTTTCACAAACACCTCATTAAGTGAGCGTTTTAGTACCATTATTTCATCTAAGATATATCAAATAACTTAAAAAACTTAGCTAGTTGATTTTCCTTACATTTATCAAAAAAGGAAAGATTGTCATCAGCCCTGTCTTGGACCACATTACAATTACAACCTCTAAGATAGAGGATATTATCAAATTTGAACTGTCCACTCGTCTGTGTGACTTTTTGACCAGTCGCTGTCCTCTTCAGTGTTTCCTAGCCCATGGAAAGACATTTTTGTCACTCCTTGAAGCCATTCTCATGTTGGCAATTGTCAACCTATATCTCTACTCTGTACCCTAGGGAATGCCTTGAAAGGGTAGTCCACAGGCATACTTATACACAATAGTGACAATGATCTTCTCACTCTGCTTTAAATCAGGCTTTGTACCTGGTAACTCAACAGTAAACCAACTGGCTTATCTATACAACTTCTTCACTGAGGCTGTCAATTCCAGAACTGTATTCTGCGACATTCCAGAACTGTATTCTGCGACATAAGCAAAGACTTATGACTGTGTCTCGCATCATACTTTCCTCTTCAGACTCACACAGTTTGGGATTTCTGGCAGTCTTTTAAATTGGTTCTCATCTTACCTAAGCGGCAGACAGCAAAATGTTGTTCTGCATGATGCTCAATCAAAGTGGAATGATATTAAAGCTTGTATTCCACAGAGTTCAGTTTTGGCCCCCCTCATTTTCTTGATATTGATCAATGACATTGTGTCTGACATCAGGGCAAACGTCCATCTGTTTGCAGATTACACAAGCCTTTACATAGTTGATGGGGTTCCATTAACTGCTTCACAAACACTGAATTCTGACCTAAAAAGAATACCTCTTGAATAAAATTTGTTCCATTTTAATAGCTTCAATTTGTAGGAGGTGAATTTGGATTTTTCTAGATTGTATTTCTTGATTACAAACACCTCATTAAGATAGTATTTTAGTGCCCTTATTTTAAGTTAAATTGTAGATTTTATAAAGCTGAGGAAAAATCAATTGCCTGAATAATTCTACAAATTTTTCTTTATTCCAGTAGTTATTTCTATTATGTTAAATGTCTTAAACTGAAAATATTTGTATTTATATTTTTGTCATATTTTTGTTATTGTAGGGTTCTTTTTTAAAGTTCTAGTTATGCCTCCATTTCAAAGAAATGGGGGTATATATTGCTGGTTTGCTCATGTCCGTCTTTTTTGCTCGTCTTTAATCAAACCTTGTCTGGCCAATTCGACTGTATTGGCCTCTTAGGTCTTCACTTGGTTTGAAGGTTGGTCAAATACAGATAGATGACCCCTGTTGATAAAGTCTATCAATAGGTCAAAGGTCAACTATCCATTTGCTCTTCAGGGAGCATTGGTGTTTCACAAACACCTCATTAAGTGAGCGTTTAGTACCATTGTTAAAACTTAAGATATATCAAATAACTTAAAAAAAACTTAGGTAGTTGATTTTTCCGAGCTTTATTCTCTACTAGTATTTTTACAAAACTTTATTTTTATCCTAGCATGCAGTTATTTCTATTAGGTAAAATGTCTTGAACTGAAATGATTTGTATTTATATTTTTGTCATATTTTTGTAATTGTAGGGTTCTTTTTTAAAGTTCTAGATATGCCCCCATTTCAAAGAAATGTGGGTATATATTGCTGGTTTGCTCATGTCCGTCTTTTTTGCTCGTTTTTAATCAAACCTTGTCTGGCCAATTCGACTGTATTGGCCTCTTAGGTCTTCACTTGGTTTGAAGGTTGGTCAAATACAGATAGATGACCCCTATTGATAAGGTCTATCAATAGGTCAAAGGTCAACTATCCATTTGCTCTTCAGGGAGCATTGGTGTTTCACAAACACCTCATTAAGTGAGCGTTTTAGTACCATTATTTCATCTAAGATATATCAAATAACTTAAAAAACTTAGCTAGTTGATTTTCCTTACATTTATCAAAAAAGGAAAGATTGTCATCAGCCCTGTCTTGGACCACATTACAATTACAACCTCTAAGATAGAGGATATTATCAAATTTGAACTGTCCACTCGTCTGTGTGACTTTTTGACCAGTCGCTGTCCTCTTCAGTGTTTCCTAGCCCATGGAAAGACATTTTTGTCACTCCTTGAAGCCATTCTCATGTTGGCAATTGTCAACCTATATCTCTACTCTGTACCCTAGGGAATGCCTTGAAAGGGTAGTCCACAGGCATACTTATACACAATAGTGACAATGATCTTCTCACTCTGCTTTAAATCAGGCTTTGTACCTGGTAACTCAACAGTAAACCAACTGGCTTATCTATACAACTTCTTCACTGAGGCTGTCAATTCCAGAACTGTATTCTGCGACATTCCAGAACTGTATTCTGCGACATAAGCAAAGACTTATGACTGTGTCTCGCATCATACTTTCCTCTTCAGACTCACACAGTTTGGGATTTCTGGCAGTCTTTTAAATTGGTTCTCATCTTATCTAAGCGGCAGACAGCAAAATGTTGTTCTGCATGATGCTCAATCAAAGTGGAATGATATTAAAGCTTGTATTCCACAGAGTTCAGTTTTGGCCCCCCTCATTTTCTTGATATTGATCAATAACATTGTGTCTGACATCAGGGCAAACGTCCATCTGTTTGCAGATTACACAAGCCTTTACATAGTTGATGGGGTTCCATTAACTGCTTCACAAACACTGAATTCTGACCTAAAAAGAATACCTCTTGAATAAAATTTGTTCCATTTTAATAGCTTCAATTTGTAGGAGGTGAATTTGGATTTTTCTAGATTGTATTTCTTGATTACAAACACCTCATTAAGATAGTATTTTAGTGCCCTTATTTTAAGTTAAATTGTAGATTTTATAAAGCTGAGGAAAAATCAATTGCCTGAATAATTCTACAAATTTTTCTTTATTCCAGTAGTTATTTCTATTATGTTAAATGTCTTAAACTGAAAATATTTGTATTTATATTTTTGTCATATTTTTGTTATTGTAGGGTTCTTTTTTAAAGTTCTAGTTATGCCTCCATTTCAAAGAAATGGGGGTATATATTGCTGGTTTGCTCATGTCCGTCTTTTTTGCTCGTTTTTAATCAAACCTTGTCTGGCCAATTCGACTGTATTGGCCTCTTAGGTCTACACTTGGTTTGAAGGTTGGTCAAATACAGATAGATGACCCCTGTTGATAAAGTCTGTCAATAGGTCAAAGGTCAACTATCCATTTGCTCTTCAGGGAGCATTGGTGTTTCACAAACACCTCATTAAGTGAGCGTTTAGTACCATTGTTAAAACTTAAGATATATCAAATAACTTAAAAAAACTTAGGTAGTTGATTTTTCCGAGCTTTATTCTCTACTAGTATTTTTACAAAACTTTATTTTTATCCTAGCATGCAGTTATTTCTATTAGGTAAAATGTCTTGAACTGAAATGATTTGTATTTATATTTTTGTCATATTTTTGTAATTGTAGGGTTCTTTTTTAAAGTTCTAGATATGCCCCCATTTCAAAGAAATGTGGGTATATATTGCTGGTTTGCTCATGTCCGTCTTTTTTGCTCGTTTTTAATCAAACCTTGTCTGGCCAATTCGACTGTATTGGCCTCTTAGGTCTTCACTTGGTTTGAAGGTTGGTCAAATACAGATAGATGACCCCTATTGATAAGGTCTATCAATAGGTCAAAGGTCAACTATCCATTTGCTCTTCAGGGAGCATTGGTGTTTCACAAACACCTCATTAAGTGAGCGTTTTAGTACCATTATTTCATCTAAGATATATCAAATAACTTAAAAAACTTAGCTAGTTGATTTTCCTTACATTTATCAAAAAAGGAAAGATTGTCATCAGCCCTGTCTTGGACCACATTACAATTACAACCTCTAAGATAGAGGATATTATCAAATTTGAACTGTCCACTCGTCTGTGTGACTTTTTGACCAGTCGCTGTCCTCTTCAGTGTTTCCTAGCCCATGGAAAGACATTTTTGTCACTCCTTGAAGCCATTCTCATGTTGGCAATTGTCAACCTATATCTCTACTCTGTACCCTAGGGAATGCCTTGAAAGGGTAGTCCACAGGCATACTTATACACAATAGTGACAATGATCTTCTCACTCTGCTTTAAATCAGGCTTTGTACCTGGTAACTCAACAGTAAACCAACTGGCTTATCTATACATCTTCTTCACTGAGGCTGTCAATTCCAGAACTGTATTCTGCGACATTCCAGAACTGTATTCTGCGACATAAGCAAAGACTTATGACTGTGTCTCGCATCATACTTTCCTCTTCAGACTCACACAGTTTGGGATTTCTGGCAGTCTTTTAAATTGGTTCTCATCTTACCTAAGCGGCAGACAGCAAAATGTTGTTCTGCATGATGCTCAATCAAAGTGGAATGATATTAAAGCTTGTATTCCACAGAGTTCAGTTTTGGCCCCCCTCATTTTCTTGATATTGATCAATGACATTGTGTCTGACATCAGGGCAAACGTCCATCTGTTTGCAGATTACACAAGCCTTTACATAGTTGATGGGGTTCCATTAACTGCTTCACAAACACTGAATTCTGACCTAAAAAGAATACCTCTTGAATAAAATTTGTTCCATTTTAATAGCTTCAATTTGTAGGAGGTGAATTTGGATTTTTCTAGATTGTATTTCTTGATTACAAACACCTCATTAAGATAGTATTTTAGTGCCCTTATTTTAAGTTAAATTGTAGATTTTATAAAGCTGAGGAAAAATCAATTGCCTGAATAATTCTACAAATTTTTCTTTATTCCAGTAGTTATTTCTATTATGTTAAATGTCTTAAACTGAAAATATTTGTATTTATATTTTTGTCATATTTTTGTTATTGTAGGGTTCTTTTTTAAAGTTCTAGTTATGCCTCCATTTCAAAGAAATGGGGGTATATATTGCTGGTTTGCTCATGTCCGTCTTTTTTGCTCGTCTTTAATCAAACCTTGTCTGGCCAATTCGACTGTATTGGCCTCTTAGGTCTTCACTTGGTTTGAAGGTTGGTCAAATACAGATAGATGACCCCTGTTGATAAAGTCTATCAATAGGTCAAAGGTCAACTATCCATTTGCTCTTCAGGGAGCATTGGTGTTTCACAAACACCTCATTAAGTGAGCGTTTAGTACCATTGTTAAAACTTAAGATATATCAAATAACTTAAAAAAAACTTAGGTAGTTGATTTTTCCGAGCTTTATTCTCTACTAGTATTTTTACAAAACTTTATTTTTATCCTAGCATGCAGTTATTTCTATTAGGTAAAATGTCTTGAACTGAAATGATTTGTATTTATATTTTTGTCATATTTTTGTAATTGTAGGGTTCTTTTTTAAAGTTCTAGATATGCCCCCATTTCAAAGAAATGTGGGTATATATTGCTGGTTTGCTCATGTCCGTCTTTTTTGCTCGTTTTTAATCAAACCTTGTCTGGCCAATTCGACTGTATTGGCCTCTTAGGTCTTCACTTGGTTTGAAGGTTGGTCAAATACAGATAGATGACCCCTATTGATAAGGTCTATCAATAGGTCAAAGGTCAACTATCCATTTGCTCTTCAGGGAGCATTGGTGTTTCACAAACACCTCATTAAGTGAGCGTTTTAGTACCATTATTTCATCTAAGATATATTAAATAACTTAAAAAACTTAGCTAGTTGATTTTCCTTACATTTATCAAAAAAGGAAAGATTGTCATCAGCCCTGTCTTGGACCACATTACAATTACAACCTCTAAGATAGAGGATATTATCAAATTTGAACTGTCCACTCGTCTGTGTGACTTTTTGACCAGTCGCTGTCCTCTTCAGTGTTTCCTAGCCCATGGAAAGACATTTTTGTCACTCCTTGAAGCCATTCTCATGTTGGCAATTGTCAACCTATATCTCTACTCTGTACCCTAGGGAATGCCTTGAAAGGGTAGTCCACAGGCATACTTATACACAATAGTGACAATGATCTTCTCACTCTGCTTTAAATCAGGCTTTGTACCTGGTAACTCAACAGTAAACCAACTGGCTTATCTATACAACTTCTTCACTGAGGCTGTCAATTCCAGAACTGTATTCTGCGACATTCCAGAACTGTATTCTGCGACATAAGCAAAGACTTATGACTGTGTCTCGCATCATACTTTCCTCTTCAGACTCACACAGTTTGGGATTTCTGGCAGTCTTTTAAATTGGTTCTCATCTTATCTAAGCGGCAGACAGCAAAATGTTGTTCTGCATGATGCTCAATCAAAGTGGAATGATATTAAAGCTTGTATTCCACAGAGTTCAGTTTTGGCCCCCCTCATTTTCTTGATATTGATCAATGACATTGTGTCTGACATCAGGGCAAACGTCCATCTGTTTGCAGATTACACAAGCCTTTACATAGTTGATGGGGTTCCATTAACTGCTTCACAAACACTGAATTCTGACCTAAAAAGAATACCTCTTGAATAAAATTTGTTCCATTTTAATAGCTTCAATTTGTAGGAGGTGAATTTGGATTTTTCTAGATTGTATTTCTTGATTACAAACACCTCATTAAGATAGTATTTTAGTGCCCTTATTTTAAGTTAAATTGTAGATTTTATAAAGCTGAGGAAAAATCAATTGCCTGAATAATTCTACAAATTTTTCTTTATTCCAGTAGTTATTTCTATTATGTTAAATGTCTTAAACTGAAAATATTTGTATTTATATTTTTGTCATATTTTTGTTATTGTAGGGTTCTTTTTTAAAGTTCTAGTTATGCCTCCATTTCAAAGAAATGGGGGTATATATTGCTGGTTTGCTCATGTCCGTCTTTTTTGCTCGTTTTTAATCAATCCTTGTCTGGCCAATTCGACTGTATTGGCCTCTTAGGTCTACACTTGGTTTGAAGGTTGGTCAAATACAGATAGATGACCCCTGTTGATAAAGTCTATCAATAGGTCAAAGGTCAACTATCCATTTGCTCTTCAGGGAGCATTGGTGTTTAACAAACACCTCATTAAGTGAGCGTTTAGTACCATTGTTAAAACTTAAGATATATCAAATAACTTAAAAAAACTTAGGTAGTTGATTTTTCCGAGCTTTATTCTCTACTAGTATTTTTACAAAACTTTATTTTTATCCTAGCATGCAGTTATTTCTATTAGGTAAAATGTCTTGAACTGAAATGATTTGTATTTATATTTTTGTCATATTTTTGTAATTGTAGGGTTCTTTTTTAAAGTTCTAGATATGCCCCCATTTCAAAGAAATGTGGGTATATATTGCTGGTTTGCTCATGTCCGTCTTTTTTGCTCGTTTTTAATCAAACCTTGTCTGGCCAATTCGACTGTATTGGCCTCTTAGGTCTTCACTTGGTTTGAAGGTTGGTCAAATACAGATAGATGACCCCTATTGATAAGGTCTATCAATAGGTCAAAGGTCAACTATCCATTTGCTCTTCAGGGAGCATTGGTGTTTCACAAACACCTCATTAAGTGAGCGTTTTAGTACCATTATTTCATCTAAGATATATCAAATAACTTAAAAAACTTAGCTAGTTGATTTTCCTTACATTTATCAAAAAAGGAAAGATTGTCATCAGCCCTGTCTTGGACCACATTACAATTACAACCTCTAAGATAGAGGATATTATCAAATTTGAACTGTCCACTCGTCTGTGTGACTTTTTGACCAGTCGCTGTCCTCTTCAGTGTTTCCTAGCCCATGGAAAGACATTTTTGTCACTCCTTGAAGCCATTCTCATGTTGGCAATTGTCAACCTATATCTCTACTCTGTACCCTAGGGAATGCCTTGAAAGGGTAGTCCACAGGCATACTTATACACAATAGTGACAATGATCTTCTCACTCTGCTTTAAATCAGGCTTTGTACCTGGTAACTCAACAGTAAACCAACTGGCTTATCTATACATCTTCTTCACTGAGGCTGTCAATTCCAGAACTGTATTCTGCGACATTCCAGAACTGTATTCTGCGACATAAGCAAAGACTTATGACTGTGTCTCGCATCATACTTTCCTCTTCAGACTCACACAGTTTGGGATTTCTGGCAGTCTTTTAAATTGGTTCTCATCTTACCTAAGCGGCAGACAGCAAAATGTTGTTCTGCATGATGCTCAATCAAAGTGGAATGATATTAAAGCTTGTATTCCACAGAGTTCAGTTTTGGCCCCCCTCATTTTCTTGATATTGATCAATGACATTGTGTCTGACATCAGGGCAAACGTCCATCTGTTTGCAGATTACACAAGCCTTTACATAGTTGATGGGGTTCCATTAACTGCTTCACAAACACTGAATTCTGACCTAAAAAGAATACCTCTTGAATAAAATTTGTTCCATTTTAATAGCTTCAATTTGTAGGAGGTGAATTTGGATTTTTCTAGATTGTATTTCTTGATTACAAACACCTCATTAAGATAGTATTTTAGTGCCCTTATTTTAAGTTAAATTGTAGATTTTATAAAGCTGAGGAAAAATCAATTGCCTGAATAATTCTACAAATTTTTCTTTATTCCAGTAGTTATTTCTATTATGTTAAATGTCTTAAACTGAAAATATTTGTATTTATATTTTTGTCATATTTTTGTTATTGTAGGGTTCTTTTTTAAAGTTCTAGTTATGCCTCCATTTCAAAGAAATGGGGGTATATATTGCTGGTTTGCTCATGTCCGTCTTTTTTGCTCGTCTTTAATCAAACCTTGTCTGGCCAATTCGACTGTATTGGCCTCTTAGGTCTTCACTTGGTTTGAAGGTTGGTCAAATACAGATAGATGACCCCTGTTGATAAAGTCTATCAATAGGTCAAAGGTCAACTATCCATTTGCTCTTCAGGGAGCATTGGTGTTTCACAAACACCTCATTAAGTGAGCGTTTAGTACCATTGTTAAAACTTAAGATATATCAAATAACTTAAAAAAAACTTAGGTAGTTGATTTTTCCGAGCTTTATTCTCTACTAGTATTTTTACAAAACTTTATTTTTATCCTAGCATGCAGTTATTTCTATTAGGTAAAATGTCTTGAACTGAAATGATTTGTATTTATATTTTTGTCATATTTTTGTAATTGTAGGGTTCTTTTTTAAAGTTCTAGATATGCCCCCATTTCAAAGAAATGTGGGTATATATTGCTGGTTTGCTCATGTCCGTCTTTTTTGCTCGTTTTTAATCAAACCTTGTCTGGCCAATTCGACTGTATTGGCCTCTTAGGTCTTCACTTGGTTTGAAGGTTGGTCAAATACAGATAGATGACCCCTATTGATAAGGTCTATCAATAGGTCAAAGGTCAACTATCCATTTGCTCTTCAGGGAGCATTGGTGTTTCACAAACACCTCATTAAGTGAGCGTTTTAGTACCATTATTTCATCTAAGATATATTAAATAACTTAAAAAACTTAGCTAGTTGATTTTCCTTACATTTATCAAAAAAGGAAAGATTGTCATCAGCCCTGTCTTGGACCACATTACAATTACAACCTCTAAGATAGAGGATATTATCAAATTTGAACTGTCCACTCGTCTGTGTGACTTTTTGACCAGTCGCTGTCCTCTTCAGTGTTTCCTAGCCCATGGAAAGACATTTTTGTCACTCCTTGAAGCCATTCTCATGTTGGCAATTGTCAACCTATATCTCTACTCTGTACCCTAGGGAATGCCTTGAAAGGGTAGTCCACAGGCATACTTATACACAATAGTGACAATGATCTTCTCACTCTGCTTTAAATCAGGCTTTGTACCTGGTAACTCAACAGTAAACCAACTGGCTTATCTATACAACTTCTTCACTGAGGCTGTCAATTCCAGAACTGTATTCTGCGACATTCCAGAACTGTATTCTGCGACATAAGCAAAGACTTATGACTGTGTCTCGCATCATACTTTCCTCTTCAGACTCACACAGTTTGGGATTTCTGGCAGTCTTTTAAATTGGTTCTCATCTTATCTAAGCGGCAGACAGCAAAATGTTGTTCTGCATGATGCTCAATCAAAGTGGAATGATATTAAAGCTTGTATTCCACAGAGTTCAGTTTTGGCCCCCCTCATTTTCTTGATATTGATCAATGACATTGTGTCTGACATCAGGGCAAACGTCCATCTGTTTGCAGATTACACAAGCCTTTACATAGTTGATGGGGTTCCATTAACTGCTTCACAAACACTGAATTCTGACCTAAAAAGAATACCTCTTGAATAAAATTTGTTCCATTTTAATAGCTTCAATTTGTAGGAGGTGAATTTGGATTTTTCTAGATTGTATTTCTTGATTACAAACACCTCATTAAGATAGTATTTTAGTGCCCTTATTTTAAGTTAAATTGTAGATTTTATAAAGCTGAGGAAAAATCAATTGCCTGAATAATTCTACAAATTTTTCTTTATTCCAGTAGTTATTTCTATTATGTTAAATGTCTTAAACTGAAAATATTTGTATTTATATTTTTGTCATATTTTTGTTATTGTAGGGTTCTTTTTTAAAGTTCTAGTTATGCCTCCATTTCAAAGAAATGGGGGTATATATTGCTGGTTTGCTCATGTCCGTCTTTTTTGCTCGTTTTTAATCAAACCTTGTCTGGCCAATTCGACTGTATTGGCCTCTTAGGTCTACACTTGGTTTGAAGGTTGGTCAAATACAGATAGATGACCCCTGTTGATAAAGTCTATCAATAGGTCAAAGGTCAACTATCCATTTGCTCTTCAGGGAGCATTGGTGTTTAACAAACACCTCATTAAGTGAGCGTTTAGTACCATTGTTAAAACTTAAGATATATCAAATAACTTAAAAAAACTTAGGTAGTTGATTTTTCCGAGCTTTATTCTCTACTAGTATTTTTACAAAACTTTATTTTTATCCTAGCATGCAGTTATTTCTATTAGGTAAAATGTCTTGAACTGAAATGATTTGTATTTATATTTTTGTCATATTTTTGTAATTGTAGGGTTCTTTTTTAAAGTTCTAGATATGCCCCCATTTCAAAGAAATGTGGGTATATATTGCTGGTTTGCTCATGTCCGTCTTTTTTGCTCGTTTTTAATCAAACCTTGTCTGGCCAATTCGACTGTATTGGCCTCTTAGGTCTTCACTTGGTTTGAAGGTTGGTCAAATACAGATAGATGACCCCTATTGATAAGGTCTATCAATAGGTCAAAGGTCAACTATCCATTTGCTCTTCAGGGAGCATTGGTGTTTCACAAACACCTCATTAAGTGAGCGTTTTAGTACCATTATTTCATCTAAGATATATCAAATAACTTAAAAAACTTAGCTAGTTGATTTTCCTTACATTTATCAAAAAAGGAAAGATTGTCATCAGCCCTGTCTTGGACCACATTACAATTACAACCTCTAAGATAGAGGATATTATCAAATTTGAACTGTCCACTCGTCTGTGTGACTTTTTGACCAGTCGCTGTCCTCTTCAGTGTTTCCTAGCCCATGGAAAGACATTTTTGTCACTCCTTGAAGCCATTCTCATGTTGGCAATTGTCAACCTATATCTCTACTCTGTACCCTAGGGAATGCCTTGAAAGGGTAGTCCACAGGCATACTTATACACAATAGTGACAATGATCTTCTCACTCTGCTTTAAATCAGGATTTGTACCTGGTAACTCAACAGTTAACCAACTGGCTTATCTATACAACTTCTTCACTGAGGCTGTCAATTCCAGAACTGTATTCTGCGACATTCCAGAACTGTATTCTGCGACATAAGCAAAGACTTATGACTGTGTCTCGCATCATACTTTCCTCTTCAGACTCACACAGTTTGGGATTTCTGGCAGTCTTTTAAATTGGTTCTCATCTTATCTAAGCGGCAGACAGCAAAATGTTGTTCTGCATGATGCTCAATCAAAGTGGAATGATATTAAAGCTTGTATTCCACAGAGTTCAGTTTTGGCCCCCCTCATTTTCTTGATATTGATCAATGACATTGTGTCTGACATCAGGGCAAACGTCCATCTGTTTGCAGATTACACAAGCCTTTACATAGTTGATGGGGTTCCATTAACTGCTTCACAAACACTGAATTCTGACCTAAAAAGAATACCTCTTGAATAAAATTTGTTCCATTTTAATAGCTTCACTTCTTAGGAGGTGAATTTGGATTTTTCTAGATTGTATTTCTTGATTACAAACACCTCATTCAGATAGCATTTTAGTGCCCTTATTTTAAGTTAAATTGTAGATTTTATAAAGCTGAGGAAAAATCAATTGCCTGAATAATTCTACAAATTTTTCTTTATTCCAGTAGTTATTTCTATTATGTTAAATGTCTTAAACTGAAAATATTTGTATTTATATTTTTGTCATATTTTTGTTATTGTAGGGTTCTTTTTTAAAGTTCTAGTTATGCCTCCATTTCAAAGAAATGGGGGTATATATTGCTGGTTTGCTCATGTCCATCTTTTTTGCTCGTTTTTAATCAAACCATGTCTGGCCAATTCGACTGTATTGGCCTCTTAGGTCTTCACTTGGTTTGAAGGTTGGTCAAATACAGATAGATGACCCCTGTTGATAAAGTCTATCAATAGGTCAAAGGTCAACTATCCATTTGCTCTTCAGGGAGCATTGGTGTTTCACAAACACCTCATTAAGTGAGCGTTTAGTACCATTGTTAAAACTTAAGATATATCAAATAACTTAAAAAAAACTTAGGTAGTTGATTTTTCCGAGCTTTATTCTCTACTAGTATTTTTACAAAACTTTATTTTTATCCTAGCATGCAGTTATTTCTATAAGGTAAAATGTCTTGAACTGAAATGATTTGTATTTATATTTTTGTCATATTTTTGTAATTGTAGGGTTCTTTTTTAAAGTTCTAGATATGCCCCCATTTCAAAGAAATGTGGGTATATATTGCTGGTTTGCTCATGTCCGTCTTTTTTGCTCGTTTTTAATCAAACCTTGTCTGGCCAATTCGACTGTATTGGCCTCTTAGGTCTTCACTTGGTTTGAAGGTTGGTCAAATACAGATAGATGACCCCTATTGATAAGGTCTATCAATAGGTCAAAGGTCAACTATCCATTTGCTCTTCAGGGAGCATTGGTGTTTCACAAACACCTCATTAAGTGAGCGTTTTAGTACCATTATTTCATCTAAGATATATCAAATAACTTAAAAAACTTAGCTAGTTGATTTTCCTTACATTTATCAAAAAAGGAAAGATTGTCATCAGCCCTGTCTTGGACCACATTACAATTACAACCTCTAAGATAGAGGATATTATCAAATTTGAACTGTCCACTCGTCTGTGTGACTTTTTGACCAGTCGCTGTCCTCTTCAGTGTTTCCTAGCCCATGGAAAGACATTTTTGTCACTCCTTGAAGCCATTCTCATGTTGGCAATTGTCAACCTATATCTCTACTCTGTACCCTAGGGAATGCCTTGAAAGGGTAGTCCACAGGCATACTTATACACAATAGTGACAATGATCTTCTCACTCTGCTTTAAATCAGGCTTTGTACCTGGTAACTCAACAGTAAACCAACTGGCTTATCTATACATCTTCTTCACTGAGGCTGTCAATTCCAGAACTGTATTCTGCGACATTCCAGAACTGTATTCTGCGACATAAGCAAAGACTTATGACTGTGTCTCGCATCATACTTTCCTCTTCAGACTCACACAGTTTGGGATTTCTGGCAGTCTTTTAAATTGGTTCTCATCTTATCTAAGCGGCAGACAGCAAAATGTTGTTCTGCATGATGCTCAATCAAAGTGGAATGATATTAAAGCTTGTATTCCACAGAGTTCAGTTTTGGCCCCCCTCATTTTCTTGATATTGATCAATGACATTGTGTCTGACATCAGGGCAAACGTCCATCTGTTTGCAGATTACACAAGCCTTTACATAGTTGATGGGGTTCCATTAACTGCTTCACAAACACTGAATTCTGACCTAAAAAGAATACCTCTTGAATAAAATTTGTTCCATTTTAATAGCTTCAATTTGTAGGAGGTGAATTTGGATTTTTCTAGATTGTATTTCTTGATTACAAACACCTCATTCAGATAGCATTTTAGTGCCCTTATTTTAAGTTAAATTGTAGATTTTATAAAGCTGAGGAAAAATCAATTGCCTGAATAATTCTACAAATTTTTCTTTATTCCAGTAGTTATTTCTATTATGTTAAATGTCTTAAACTGAAAATATTTGTATTTATATTTTTGTCATATTTTTGTTATTGTAGGGTTCTTTTTTAAAGTTCTAGTTATGCCTCCATTTCAAAGAAATGGGGGTATATATTGCTGGTTTGCTCATGTCCGTCTTTTTTGCTCGTCTTTAATCAAACCTTGTCTGGCCAATTCGACTGTATTGGCCTCTTAGGTCTTCACTTGGTTTGAAGGTTGGTCAAATACAGATAGATGACCCCTGTTGATAAAGTCTATCAATAGGTCAAAGGTCAACTATCCATTTGCTCTTCAGGGAGCATTGGTGTTTCACAAACACCTCATTAAGTGAGCGTTTAGTACCATTGTTAAAACTTAAGATATATCAAATAACTTAAAAAAAACTTAGGTAGTTGATTTTTCCGAGCTTTATTCTCTACTAGTATTTTTACAAAACTTTATTTTTATCCTAGCATGCAGTTATTTCTATAAGGTAAAATGTCTTGAACTGAAATGATTTGTATTTATATTTTTGTCATATTTTTGTAATTGTAGGGTTCTTTTTTAAAGTTCTAGATATGCCCCCATTTCAAAGAAATGTGGGTATATATTGCTGGTTTGCTCATGTCCGTCTTTTTTGCTCGTTTTTAATCAAACCTTGTCTGGCCAATTCGACTGTATTGGCCTCTTAGGTCTTCACTTGGTTTGAAGGTTGGTCAAATACAGATAGATGACCCCTATTGATAAGGTCTATCAATAGGTCAAAGGTCAACTATCCATTTGCTCTTCAGGGAGCATTGGTGTTTCACAAACACCTCATTAAGTGAGCGTTTTAGTACCATTATTTCATCTAAGATATATCAAATAACTTAAAAAACTTAGCTAGTTGATTTTCCTTACATTTATCAAAAAAGGAAAGATTGTCATCAGCCCTGTCTTGGACCACATTACAATTACAACCTCTAAGATAGAGGATATTATCAAATTTGAACTGTCCACTCGTCTGTGTGACTTTTTGACCAGTCGCTGTCCTCTTCAGTGTTTCCTAGCCCATGGAAAGACATTTTTGTCACTCCTTGAAGCCATTCTCATGTTGGCAATTGTCAACCTATATCTCTACTCTGTACCCTAGGGAATGCCTTGAAAGGGTAGTCCACAGGCATACTTATACACAATAGTGACAATGATCTTCTCACTCTGCTTTAAATCAGGCTTTGTACCTGGTAACTCAACAGTAAACCAACTGGCTTATCTATACAACTTCTTCACTGAGGCTGTCAATTCCAGAACTGTATTCTGCGACATTCCAGAACTGTATTCTGCGACATAAGCAAAGACTTATGACTGTGTCTCGCATCATACTTTCCTCTTCAGACTCACACAGTTTGGGATTTCTGGCAGTCTTTTAAATTGGTTCTCATCTTATCTAAGCGGCAGACAGCAAAATGTTGTTCTGCATGATGCTCAATCAAAGTGGAATGATATTAAAGCTTGTATTCCACAGAGTTCAGTTTTGGCCCCCCTCATTTTCTTGATATTGATCAATGACATTGTGTCTGACATCAGGGCAAACGTCCATCTGTTTGCAGATTACACAAGCCTTTACATAGTTGATGGGGTTCCATTAACTGCTTCACAAACACTGAATTCTGACCTAAAAAGAATACCTCTTGAATAAAATTTGTTCCATTTTAATAGCTTCAATTTGTAGGAGGTGAATTTGGATTTTTCTAGATTGTATTTCTTGATTACAAACACCTCATTAAGATAGTATTTTAGTGCCCTTATTTTAAGTTAAATTGTAGATTTTATAAAGCTGAGGAAAAATCAATTGCCTGAATAATTCTACAAATTTTTCTTTATTCCAGTAGTTATTTCTATTATGTTAAATGTCTTAAACTGAAAATATTTGTATTTATATTTTTGTCATATTTTTGTTATTGTAGGGTTCTTTTTTAAAGTTCTAGTTATGCCTCCATTTCAAAGAAATGGGGGTATATATTGCTGGTTTGCTCATGTCCGTCTTTTTTGCTCGTTTTTAATCAAACCTTGTCTGGCCAATTCGACTGTATTGGCCTCTTAGGTCTACACTTGGTTTGAAGGTTGGTCAAATACAGATAGATGACCCCTGTTGATAAAGTCTATCAATAGGTCAAAGGTCAACTATCCATTTGCTCTTCAGGGAGCATTGGTGTTTCACAAACACCTCATTAAGTGAGCGTTTAGTACCATTGTTAAAACTTAAGATATATCAAATAACTTAAAAAAACTTAGGTAGTTGATTTTTCCGAGCTTTATTCTCTACTCGTATTTTTACAAAACTTTATTTTTATCCTAGCATGCAGTTATTTCTATTAGGTAAAATGTCTTGAACTGAAATGATTTGTATTTATATTTTTGTCATATTTTTGTAATTGTAGGGTTCTTTTTTAAAGTTCTAGATATGCCCCCATTTCAAAGAAATGTGGGTATATATTGCTGGTTTGCTCATGTCCGTCTTTTTTGCTCGTTTTTAATCAAACCTTGTCTGGCCAATTCGACTGTATTGGCCTCTTAGGTCTTCACTTGGTTTGAAGGTTGGTCAAATACAGATAGATGACCCCTATTGATAAGGTCTATCAATAGGTCAAAGGTCAACTATCCATTTGCTCTTCAGGGAGCATTGGTGTTTCACAAACACCTCATTAAGTGAGCGTTTTAGTACCATTATTTCATCTAAGATATATCAAATAACTTAAAAAACTTAGCTAGTTGATTTTCCTTACATTTATCAAAAAAGGAAAGATTGTCATCAGCCCTGTCTTGGACCACATTACAATTACAACCTCTAAGATAGAGGATATTATCAAATTTGAACTGTCCACTCGTCTGTGTGACTTTTTGACCAGTCGCTGTCCTCTTCAGTGTTTCCTAGCCCATGGAAAGACATTTTTGTCACTCCTTGAAGCCATTCTCATGTTGGCAATTGTCAACCTATATCTCTACTCTGTACCCTAGGGAATGCCTTGAAAGGGTAGTCCACAGGCATACTTATACACAATAGTGACAATGATCTTCTCACTCTGCTTTAAATCAGGCTTTGTACCTGGTAACTCAACAGTAAACCAACTGGCTTATCTATACATCTTCTTCACTGAGGCTGTCAATTCCAGAACTGTATTCTGCGACATTCCAGAACTGTATTCTGCGACATAAGCAAAGACTTATGACTGTGTCTCGCATCATACTTTCCTCTTCAGACTCACACAGTTTGGGATTTCTGGCAGTCTTTTAAATTGGTTCTCATCTTATCTAAGCGGCAGACAGCAAAATGTTGTTCTGCATGATGCTCAATCAAAGTGGAATGATATTAAAGCTTGTATTCCACAGAGTTCAGTTTTGGCCCCCCTCATTTTCTTGATATTGATCAATGACATTGTGTCTGACATCAGGGCAAACGTCCATCTGTTTGCAGATTACACAAGCCTTTACATAGTTGATGGGGTTCCATTAACTGCTTCACAAACACTGAATTCTGACCTAAAAAGAATACCTCTTGAATAAAATTTGTTCCATTTTAATAGCTTCAATTTGTAGGAGGTGAATTTGGATTTTTCTAGATTGTATTTCTTGATTACAAACACCTCATTCAGATAGCATTTTAGTGCCCTTATTTTAAGTTAAATTGTAGATTTTATAAAGCTGAGGAAAAATCAATTGCCTGAATAATTCTACAAATTTTTCTTTATTCCAGTAGTTATTTCTATTATGTTAAATGTCTTAAACTGAAAATATTTGTATTTATATTTTTGTCATATTTTTGTTATTGTAGGGTTCTTTTTTAAAGTTCTAGTTATGCCTCCATTTCAAAGAAATGGGGGTATATATTGCTGGTTTGCTCATGTCCGTCTTTTTTGCTCGTCTTTAATCAAACCTTGTCTGGCCAATTCGACTGTATTGGCCTCTTAGGTCTTCACTTGGTTTGAAGGTTGGTCAAATACAGATAGATGACCCCTGTTGATAAAGTCTATCAATAGGTCAAAGGTCAACTATCCATTTGCTCTTCAGGGAGCATTGGTGTTTCACAAACACCTCATTAAGTGAGCGTTTAGTACCATTGTTAAAACTTAAGATATATCAAATAACTTAAAAAAAACTTAGGTAGTTGATTTTTCCGAGCTTTATTCTCTACTAGTATTTTTACAAAACTTTATTTTTATCCTAGCATGCAGTTATTTCTATTAGGTAAAATGTCTTGAACTGAAATGATTTGTATTTATATTTTTGTCATATTTTTGTAATTGTAGGGTTCTTTTTTAAAGTTCTAGATATGCCCCCATTTCAAAGAAATGTGGGTATATATTGCTGGTTTGCTCATGTCCGTCTTTTTTGCTCGTTTTTAATCAAACCTTGTCTGGCCAATTCGACTGTATTGGCCTCTTAGGTCTTCACTTGGTTTGAAGGTTGGTCAAATACAGATAGATGACCCCTATTGATAAGGTCTATCAATAGGTCAAAGGTCAACTATCCATTTGCTCTTCAGGGAGCATTGGTGTTTCACAAACACCTCATTAAGTGAGCGTTTTAGTACCATTATTTCATCTAAGATATATTAAATAACTTAAAAAACTTAGCTAGTTGATTTTCCTTACATTTATCAAAAAAGGAAAGATTGTCATCAGCCCTGTCTTGGACCACATTACAATTACAACCTCTAAGATAGAGGATATTATCAAATTTGAACTGTCCACTCGTCTGTGTGACTTTTTGACCAGTCGCTGTCCTCTTCAGTGTTTCCTAGCCCATGGAAAGACATTTTTGTCACTCCTTGAAGCCATTCTCATGTTGGCAATTGTCAACCTATATCTCTACTCTGTACCCTAGGGAATGCCTTGAAAGGGTAGTCCACAGGCATACTTATACACAATAGTGACAATGATCTTCTCACTCTGCTTTAAATCAGGCTTTGTACCTGGTAACTCAACAGTAAACCAACTGGCTTATCTATACAACTTCTTCACTGAGGCTGTCAATTCCAGAACTGTATTCTGCGACATTCCAGAACTGTATTCTGCGACATAAGCAAAGACTTATGACTGTGTCTCGCATCATACTTTCCTCTTCAGACTCACACAGTTTGGGATTTCTGGCAGTCTTTTAAATTGGTTCTCATCTTATCTAAGCGGCAGACAGCAAAATGTTGTTCTGCATGATGCTCAATCAAAGTGGAATGATATTAAAGCTTGTATTCTACAGAGTTCAGTTTTGGCCCCCCTCATTTTCTTGATATTGATCAATGACATTGTGTCTGACATCAGGGCAAACGTCCATCTGTTTGCAGATTACACAAGCCTTTACATAGTTGATGGGGTTCCATTAACTGCTTCACAAACACTGAATTCTGACCTAAAAAGAATACCTCTTGAATAAAATTTGTTCCATTTTAATAGCTTCAATTTGTAGGAGGTGAATTTGGATTTTTCTAGATTGTATTTCTTGATTACAAACACCTCATTAAGATAGTATTTTAGTGCCCTTATTTTAAGTTAAATTGTAGATTTTATAAAGCTGAGGAAAAATCAATTGCCTGAATAATTCTACAAATTTTTCTTTATTCCAGTAGTTATTTCTATTATGTTAAATGTCTTAAACTGAAAATATTTGTATTTATATTTTTGTCATATTTTTGTTATTGTAGGGTTCTTTTTTAAAGTTCTAGTTATGCCTCCATTTCAAAGAAATGGGGGTATATATTGCTGGTTTGCTCATGTCCATCTTTTTTGCTCGTTTTTAATCAAACCATGTCTGGCCAATTCGACTGTATTGGCCTCTTAGGTCTTCACTTGGTTTGAAGGTTGGTCAAATACAGATAGATGACCCCTGTTGATAAAGTCTATCAATAGGTCAAAGGTCAACTATCCATTTGCTCTTCAGGGAGCATTGGTGTTTCACAAACACCTCATTAAGTGAGCGTTTAGTACCATTGTTAAAACTTAAGATATATCAAATAACTTAAAAAAAACTTAGGTAGTTGATTTTTCCGAGCTTTATTCTCTACTAGTATTTTTACAAAACTTTATTTTTATCCTAGCATGCAGTTATTTCTATAAGGTAAAATGTCTTGAACTGAAATGATTTGTATTTATATTTTTGTCATATTTTTGTAATTGTAGGGTTCTTTTTTAAAGTTCTAGATATGCCCCCATTTCAAAGAAATGTGGGTATATATTGCTGGTTTGCTCATGTCCGTCTTTTTTGCTCGTTTTTAATCAAACCTTGTCTGGCCAATTCGACTGTATTGGCCTCTTAGGTCTTCACTTGGTTTGAAGGTTGGTCAAATACAGATAGATGACCCCTATTGATAAGGTCTATCAATAGGTCAAACGTCAACTATCTATTTGCTCTTCAGGGAGCATTGGTGTTTCACAAACACCTCATTAAGTGAGCGTTTTAGTACCATTATTTCATCTAAGATATATCAAATAACTTAAAAAACTTAGCTAGTTGATTTTCCTTACATTTATCAAAAAAGGAAAGATTGTCATCAGCCCTGTCTTGACCACATTACAATTACAACCTCTAAGATAGAGGATATTATCAAATTTGAACTGTCCACTCGTCTCTGTGACTTTTTGACCAGTCGCTGTCCTCTTCAGTGTTTCCTAGCCCATGGAAAGACATTTTTGTCACTCCTTGAAGCCATTCTCACGTTGGCAATTGTCAACCTATATCTCTACTCTGTACCGTAGGGAATGTCTTTGAAAGGGTAGTCCACATGCATAAGTTAAACAAAATAGTTACAATGATCTTCTCACTCTTCTTTAAATCAGGCTTTTTTTTCAGGCTTAGATTTTATAAAGCTGAGGAAAAATCAACTGCCTGAATATTTCTACAATTTTATTTTCTTATTCCAGTAGTTATTTCTATTAGGTTAAATGTCTTGACCTGAAATGATTTGTATTTTTGTGATATTTTTATTATTGTAGGTTTCTTTTTTAAACTCCTAGTTATGCTCCCATTTCAAAGAAATGTGGGTATATATTGCTGGTTTGGTCATGTCCGTCTTTTTTGCTCGTTTTTAATCAAACCTTGTCTGGCCAATTAAACTGTATTGGCCTCTTAGGTCTTCACTTGGTTTGAAGGTTGGTCAAATACAGATAGATGACCCCTATTGATAAGGTATATCAGTAGGTCAAAGGTCAACTATCCATTTGCTCTTTAGGGAGCATTGGTGTTTCACAAACACCTCATTAAGTGAGCGTTTTAGTACCATTATTAAAACTTAAGATTTATCAAATAACTTAGAAAAACTTAGGTAGTTTATTTTTCTCAGCTTTATTCTCTAAGGGTATTTTCACAATACATGTACATTATTCTCATCCCAGAAGTTATTTCTATTAGCTACAATGTCATGGTTTGTTTAATTATGATATTGTGATCAAACAATATGTACCATTTTTACATAAGGAAAGTGAGTCCCATTATTTGTTTTGTTGGAGGTATTGGTAGCAAAGCACATGCTTATTTGGTTCCTTTCTTTACATGCCTACTTTTTACATAATGAAAATCGTTTTCATCAAACTCATACTTGAAATAGATGTTTTATGGATCTGTCTTTCTGTACTGTCACCATTCAACTTGTGTCCACAGAATGGTTTACCTCTTCTAATCCAAAGAATATTTGGGCATCATTAACTTTGTCATGGGTTTGATATCCACAAAGTCAAAATGCTTTAATGGTACAACAGTGTATGTCCTTTTTCCTTCTGGTGGTCTCACTATGGTATCCACTGACTTGATATTTACAGTGTAACATCCATGAATGGTCACCTCAGAACTAAAGCCACCTTCCTGTTATAGCCTGTATACTACCAACCCAGATTGAAGTTTTACTCTATTTCCACTCTCTCAGCAACAGTCACCTCCTGACAACAGCCATTCTTGTCCTTCCAAGTGTATGGCCTTTTCTCACTGTGGTATCCCACTGACTGGGTATATGCAGTGTAACCTCCATGAATGGTCACCTCTGAACTACAGCCACCTCCCTTTTACAGCTAGTATACTAGCAACCCAGATTGATATTTTACTCTATTTTCAATCTCTCAACAACAGTCACCTCCTTACAACAGCCGTTTTTTGTCCTTCTCCATTGGTAGCTGTTGTAGAGGGATTGCACTGTACACAGATGAACATTTTTGCTGTTTCACTTGTAGCATGGATGGAATCACTGGTATGACCCGAGACAAGCTCAATGAAATAAAAACATGTCTGAATCATAACAAAAATCGGCACTTTTCATATACCTCTGTACCGCCGCAACTGGACTTGCACAAGTAACACCTTGAGCACTATAAGCACATTTTCCTTGTCTGTAAACATCAGTTTTACTTTGACTAACAAAAATCACGATGTGATCTTCATTGAATCTGAAAAAACCTGCATATGATCACAAAATCATAAAAATGTCTTTCAAAGAGATGCCCCAGACACTTGATACATTGAGAATTTACAGAAATGCAGTGTCGATTACACCCATTCGACCAGTTATCAATGATCTTCACCAAACATAGTGGAACTCATGGGCATGAGATCTCAGTCAAGTTTGATGACCAGACAAATAGCTCGAGCCCTTCTGATTATGCCCCTTGATATTTTGAAAACAGACTAAAAATGCAGCGGCCACCCAGTTGACCCATTATCTAATGATCTTCAACAAACTTAGTGATTATGTTCATTGATTATCGGCAATTTTGACAACTGTTGCTTAACTTTAAATTTTTTTATGTAATTTGCCACTCATAGTATCTCAAACCTTTTGACAGGCGTATTTTGTGACATTTTGGCACTCATTGTTTTGTTTTAATGCTATTGATAGCATTGTGTGTCTTAGTTCATGGCTATTACGTTTGAAAAGCAAATGGTTATTCACCAAAGATGTCATTATTGTCTTTACCCGGATTTACCACCCCTGATATAGGTAATGATCTATAATCACTTATAAAGTACTTGAATGCACCATCATCTGTCAGTATCTTTGGTCAATATGGAGTTGAAGTCCATTGTGGTATAATCAGTGTACAGTCAAACCTGTGAACAAAGGCCACCTAGGCAAAGACATAATGTGGCCTTTATTGACAGGTGGCCTTTATTAGAAGGTAATTTTGTTCTAGATAATCAGTGATGTTTTCTAAAAGAGAGGCCTTTATTCACTGGGCTGCCTTTATTCGGAGGTGGCTGCTTACAAAGGTTTGACTGTACCTGGGCTTTTATCATGAATCCTTTTAGCAATGCATTTTTCTGCAAGTTTTGGTGATAGAACCAACCAGTTACACAGACGACATCAATTCTGATCAAAACAACTTATGGCTTCTGACCCATTCAACCCACCATCTAGAAATGAATCTCATACATTTAGCATTATAGTGACTGGCATATCTATCTACACTGTGCGGACCCGAAACATTGTTTAATTGATTGAAAACTTTTTCCATGGAATCCAATTATTGGTAATGATCCTATCGACATTGTGTTTTCTGCAAAATTCATATACAGTGCAACCTCTCCCAAGCAACACCCTTTGGGGGCATCAAAATATTGTTGAGAGGTTGTTGCTTTAGAGAGATTAAATTAGTACTTAAATCATGCTCTGGGAAAAAATCATGCTGTTGTTGAAGGGAGGTTGTTGCTCAAGAGATGACCGTTCTTGAGAGGTTGTACTGTATTTTGAAACTGAGTTCATGCTATCTGTCATTATTGTTATCTAACCTGAAAATATAAGTAATGTTTCTGTTGTCTGTGAACAATTTTGGATTCTTCAGCAACCCTTGTTGTTTCAGTAAATGCAACTCAACAAAATTTTGGTCTTAAGTCTTGTATCCTACCCTTTCAGGCTTGGATGAATACTGATCTTTCCTCACCCGTTTTCAGAGGTATAACACATGACCTTACTTCTCCTACTTCCTGAGGTGTGAACTATGAACTAACCTCACCCACGTTCAGGGCTGTGAATACAAACCCAACTTCACCAGTGTCCGAGGGTAATTATGCTGACCCCTTCCCACCCACTTCCAGGGGTGTGAACACTCACCCATCCCCACCCACTTTCGGAGGTGTATACAAACCCAACCTCACCTTTTCTGAGGGTATGAATGCTGACCCCTTCCCACCTATTTCCGTTGGGTGAACACTTGCCCATCCCCACCTACATTAGGTTGTGTGAACACTCTCCCATCCCCACCCACTTACGAGGGTGTGAACAATGATTTAACTGCACATGCTACCGGTTGTGTGAGAACTAAAACTTCCCCATCCCTTTTCGGGGGTGTACAAAATTCATCCACTTCCTGGGAGGATGTTAACTGACCTACCTTCAAAGATTATAATAAATACCACATATTGTCATGTAACATTGTTTCTTGTTGTCTCAACCCTTAAAATCATCTTTGGAGCGTTATCTCCATTTTCATAACCTACAAAATCCAGATTATGTAGGACCTGAAACTGTTTGGAACAATTTGGTTTGACATAACCAATGGCACTTGCTTCTGAGTATATTATAAAATCTACATTTCTGTTATCTTTCAATCTCCTACCTTTTTAGCTTGACTATTTGAAGAATATAGAGAGCTTTTGCAATCACCTTTACGTTGGCATCGGTGTCGGCGTCGGTGTTACATATGGTGAAAGTTATGCGTGCAAGTTAACATCATGCATATATCTTAGTAATCACTTATGGGATTGTGTTCATTTATGTGTCCAGGGGTATCAGATGATATGATAATATTTCTTTGTCTGTTACACTGTTTCACAGCTCTTTTTAAATAGGTATATTAGTATTGTCTTCTTAACAAAAGTTTGTTTACTATCAATCACTGAGAATAGTCGAGCATGCTATCTTATGTACAGCTCTTGTTTATTAAGCATGCATATATTTTTATGCCAAAATTGCAATTCTTTCAAAACATCATCACTGACATACACAAATTATGTGTATCAATACATTTATGCAAAAACCTTGTTTTCAGACAAACCATTCTTCCTAACACATGGAGAAATAATTTGACCAACAATGGTCGTTTAAAAACTTCCTGGTAAATAATTGATAAATGACAGAATCAATTGTTACCTCTATTCTGTCTATCCTCCTGCTAATAATGAATTGATTTCCAACATCCACTATATTTTTGTTTAAATGATTAAAGATTTTTGAATTTTGCATTCTATAGGTAACGAATTCCATATTTTTGGCCCTGAGTATTTGAAGGATTTTCCAGTTCTGAGCTACCCTCCAATACTGTCATTGAGGAATGTTATGACTTTATGACCTAATGAAGCCAATGCTTTATCACATATCATTCTAACAACTTTGGTAAAACTATGCCCTGCTGTTACTAGTTGTTAACTAATCAGACTAGTCCACAATTGGTGACAACCAATGGCTTTCAGCTCACATGTCTCAAAGTGACAGGGTGAGCTTTTCTGATCAGTCTTTGTCCGGCGTGGTGCATCGTGCGTCATCAAACTTTACCTTGTGAACAAACTAGGGGCCAGATTTTTAGTTCAACGGGGCTAAAAAAATTTTTTTTACAAAACAGGGTCAGAATGTTAATATCAACAAAATCTCGGACGAGTTCAACATTGGGCCATTGGAGTAAAAAAAGTAGGTCACCTGGGCCAAATTAGGGAAAACATTGTGATCACTTTAGAAATCACTGTTTTGATTGGATCTTCATGAAACTTTGTCAGAATATTTATTTCAATAATATGTAGGGCAAGATAGATAATAGGTCATCTGCAGTCAAAAACTAGTTCACTAGGGCAAATTGCTGGAAAACCTTTTGAACACTCCAGAAGCCACTGTTTTGATTGGATCATCATGGAACCTTGTCAGAATGTTTTCTTTATAATATCTTGGACGAATTTGAACATGGGTCATCTGGGGTCAAAAACTAGGTTGCTAGGTCAAATTTGATGAAAAACCATGTTAACTCTGTAGATTTCACAGATATAATTGGATCTTCACCAAAATTTGTCAAATTGTTTGTTTTAATGATATAACAGTCAAGTACAACTATGGATCAGCAGGGGTCAAAAACTAGGTCACCGATTCAAAAAAATGTTTAAATACATGAGTGAACAGTTCATGATTGTCATGTGAGCGATATAGGGCCATCTTGGCCCTCTTGTTTTCAATATCTGGAGATTTATGGTAATCCTAAACTTCAGAACCATAGCATAATATTTGCATTACTATAGCACCAAATAGTTATATTTTTTCTGAAAGAGAGATTGTATCAAATAATGATAAAAGTGAATACATTGCTCTATTTGCTTGATAAGAAAGAGAATGCTGTGCCTAGTAAAACTTCTGTTAGACAACAGTATTACACCTAAATAGGTAAATGATTTAACAACGTTAAGCTTAAAGTGCAGTGTCATCAGCAAATAATAATTAGAAAATTGGTAATTGTTCAAGAGTTTAAGTGTCCGCAGTTATGTTTTGTAAGCATTTACAAATAAAACAAATAATGATGGAGACAATGGTTCACCCTGTTTAATTCCCATTTTAACATTGAAATAATCTGTAGTCTGTTGACCTTTATGCATGACTTCACATTTCTGTACATACGTTTTAAGGTATTAATCATCTTTGATGACATGTCACAAATGAAACAGTTTAAACCAAATACCAATTATGTATACACAATCAAAACATTTCTGAAAATCAATGAAAGAACAGTATAAATTTTCTTCTAGTTACGTAAGAATTTGTCAATAATTAGGGATAAAACAAAAATGCAATCTACAGACACTGCTTCTATCTTTTATAAAACCAAACTGATTCTTGGACAAAATATCATTATCGTTTGCCCATTTTCTCAATCGTTTGTCAAGTATGATAAATACACTATTTACATTTATACACATGACAACAGTCCTCTCATTATCTCATTTTGTTTTTGTTGATTACCTTTTTTGAACAGGGTTGCTTGCAACCTTGTTTTCTTGGTTACTAGCAGTTTTCGACGCTCACAGAATCAAAATCTGTAGCAGAATATAAAAATAGATTTCATGGCTTCCCCTATCACAACCAATGAAGAAGTTCATCGCCAAATGCCAAAAAAATAGTTCCAATGAGAAGACGGTAATCGGTCATATCTGGTTCACACTGTCTATCCATTTAAACGACGTTGATGTAAAGATTATAATGTAATACATGTTGCTTAATGAGTGGAATCAAATGAAATATGTTAAAACAAAAGTCGAACATGATGAGATTACTGTGCAGCTGAATTATTGACAGCATGGAGATTGGTGGTCCAGTGGTAAGGATGCTCGCTTACAGGGTGAGAGGTCCTAGTTTAAACTAGCCAAGGCATTTATTTTTGTCCTCATAGGTTACTAAGTTTCACTGATGCCTCTAAATCCTTCCCCTTTATAACTGCATAATCTGGAAAAATTAAAGACTTGATAAAATACAATGTATGGTTCAATAATTTTGTATTGAGTGTTCAACACATAATGTAGTTATCTCAGTGAGAGTGTTGGTCTACTGATCAAGAGGTTGTGAGTAAGAACCCTGGATGAGACTTACACTGTCCATGACAAATTCTACTGAAGATATTACATCCTATGTTAATAGTCCTCCACCTCTAAATGTTGTGGGGTAGCTTGGCAATAGCTTGCAGATAAAATGTGGTCATTACTGCATGGTTAAGTCCTAAATGAAGGACAATTGCCCACACAATATAACTGAAATATTGTTGTAAATGATGTTAATCTGATTAAAAAAAAGAAGAGAAATATAACTGGAGCACTTGCTAATGCTCATATGAAATGAAACTTGTTAATGCTTCTTCAAGACAATTAAAACTAGCTTATTGGTTTGGTTAGATTTTATTACCAGTTATTGTTTTCACAATCCCTTCTTTCTCATTTGCTCCAGACAAGTTTCCACTAGTGACTAACTCATTGTTTGTGTAAATAAACGACATCAGGTAGTGAGCAAACGCTGTACCTTTCATCTTCTTGCTAACCACTCAGATGTCCTTTGGGTACACAAGTACCCCACTGTTTGGCATCAGCTTCGTCACCTTAAAAGAATAAAAACAATGATTTTAAGAATAATATAATTATACTCAAACAATGACACATACAAGCCCATAATTGATGATAAGGAAGAGGAGTTACAAAGCAGAAAACCAATGTAAGAGATTCTCAAACATAAGATTTTATAGATTTGTTTGTCTAATAAAAACAAATTACTAAACTGTACTTACACCATTGCTTTCTCTCAGCCATCTCTTTTGGTATGACACCAGCTCTCGGCTGACCATTCATTTGTGTCATTTATTCATCTGTTTTAAACAAATACAAAATATTTGGTTTCTTAAAACATTTCTATAAAATATCCTTACTTATCCCTGTATTTCATATCATAATCAGACAAATGCTCCATGTCTGTTCTTTTTTATCAGAAAAAAAGATAGAGATTTGTCACAGAAGTGAATTATACCCTCCATAACTTTTATATGGATAAGTTCAAGGGCATGTAACTCTGGAATGAGTTGACCACTTTGCATGAAAATTGTGTCTTGTACATATACTTTTCATATTGATAATATATCTTAAGTTTGAATTCAAACCCTTGAAATCGAGTGTTTAAAGATGTTTAAATCTGAAATAAACCCACTGAATCAAATGAAATCAAACAATTAATAATAAATTAATAATCAGATTTTTCATCCCTTACATTTTCTATAGAAAAAAATTATCAACTACTGTTGAATCTGGTGAAATGGGTGGAATGTTTTATCAGGTGGATTATATACGGCTGATGATTTTGCCAATTGGTATTGTTGGTTTTTTGCAATGTGGTGAGCTTGGTTGGTCAATATTGTTGACTTGTCTGAGGATGAACTGTTGAAGCATTGTTTTCATGGAATGAAGATCAGGTAGACCTTGTGAAACTATAAACAAAGGTCACCCAAAGGAAAGACAAAATGTGGCCTTTATTGACAGGTGGCTTGTATTTGAAGGTCATTTTGTTCTAAATAATCAATAACAGTTTTTTAGAGAATGGCCTTTATTCATAGGGTGGACATTATTTAGAGGTGGTGTCATGCACAGGTTTGACTTTTAAATTTTTATAGACTATAAATTTCTTTACGTTATTTTCTGATAAAGGCTTATGTGACATAAATAATTTTAATAAGTTTAAAGTTTGAAAAGGATATAGGGCAATTAAATCATCAAAACATATATTTAAGGACATAATATCACAATACATTTTGTAAATTCTAACGGACAGAATTGTTTAAATTTTGCATATATAAAGATTTATCCTTTCCTACCACAAAAACAAAAAGAAAAAATATAGGTCTGCTTGCTCGTTGATGAGTTATGCTCAATTCTATGACCCCCCTATGAGACCATTTTGAGCGGATTATAAAAAAACATGTATTTTTTAAAAATGGCTGGTACAACCGTATTTCTTCATCAACAACCAATTTATATACATTATTTTGATAGGAATAGAGTACAAAATTATTTCAAGGACAAAATCTGTATAATTTCACCCAAATTTGGAAATACATGTATTTATTCATCAAAATCCCTCTTAGCTATCTAAAAAGGGAGACGATCCAACATACGATTGAAGAAAAAATCTTTCTTTTTTTTTTTTCAATGGACAGATTTTCTTAAAACTTCACAGAATAACACAATATATAATACTTAACAACATAAAAGAGGAAAAAAAATTCAGGCATTTCAACAAACAACCCTTATGAAATATAAATCAAACACAGTTAAAGATGCAATAGTTTTCCTAAATCTATTTTAACTTAAGTCCAATTTTACAGCCGTAAACCATTTACAACTGTAAAATTAATAACTACAACCGAAAATATGTACTGATTCTGACTGAAAATAAATTCCGGTTGTTTTACGGCTGGAAAACTCATTTTATTGCTGATTTACGTGTCTATTCTGTCTGTTATAGGTACATTTCTTATAGGTAGCGCCGAATTCAAACTCATGTAATCTAGGGCTTAACTAAGCTGTATAGTTTATACCTGCCCAGTAGCGATGCACACTTACAGTTGTGATATATGTCCTTAAATGAACACATTTATTATATCCTTATGCTACATGTGAGAAAGACCAGTCCTGCCTTTGTGGTCGAGGGATTAAGGATGCTAACTGTCCACCTCATATTACTCTGACTGTTGAAAACTAAAGGGATACAAAACTCGATCAAATGACCATTATCTTACCTGCTCCTTTAATGCATCTAGAAACTTGAGAAATGCAGCTTTTTCTTTAAAACCAATCACTTTATGCCTTTATTCTCTTTTTTCTTCTCTCCTTGTTTTTCTGTTAAGAAAATGCCTTGTGGTAAAATCATCAAGATATTGTTATTTATTGAGGAAGGTGATGGAATCCTTAGAAAGGGGAAAAATGCATCCTGAGGGGAACAGTAACATGACAACATATACATATCCTCCCAACATTTATTTATCAACAGGTTACCTACATGGTTACTGACATAGAGTTATCCTAGGAATGATTAAATGATCTTTTGAATACTTACAAGAGAGATATGCTCTGCACATGATTTTCATGTATGTAATACAAAAATACAACAGTTAATTGCTTCATATTATGCTGATAATTAACATTCCTGTATAATTTCATAACTCAGCACCAAATACTTCTTGAGGTATATGTGACAGTGACAAGACTTGATAATTTAACGAACATAACAGTTATAACATATGACATAACTTCATGATAATAGAATGAAAAAAAATCTTATCAATAAAGCTTCTTGACACTTTAGTCAATTGACATGGGAGATACATGAAATACACTCATAATTATGTAAATGTAAAAAGTATAAAATTGTCAAATAATAATGATGAAAATCCGCCGCACCAATAGATCGGGGGCATAGTGCTTTTGGTCTCTCTGTTTGTCTGTTTGTTTGTCTGTTTGTACCAAACTTAAACCTTGCCTATAAAATCAAAACGCCTGCACCTACATTCATCAATCTTCATATGTAGGTTCCTCATGACAACCTCTACATGACCTGTGTATTTTCAGGTCAGTAGGTCAAAGGTCAAGGTCACAGGGTCATTGTGTTTAAAAAAATTCTAACATTTCTTTTAGGATACTACTCCTACATTTTTCATGGGATTTGACGAAACTTTCACAGACTTGTTGTTACCAAGAACCCCTGCACACATATTACACATTTCTGACAGAATTATGGCCCTTTGTTTATTTTGTGTGATTGTAACAGCAAAATACTCTTGTTTCCTTGTTTTCTCAAGGGATTTTGATAAAACTTTCATGGACCTATTGTTATCGAGATACCCAATGCATGTTGTAGAGGTTTTATGATTCGATAAATTTTGACGGATTTATGGCCCTTTGTTTATTTTGTGCATATGTAATATATAGAGAAATACTGATTTGTTTGCAACTACTTCTGTATTTCTCAAGGGATTTTTACCAAACTTTGATAGAACTATTGTCACTAGGTTCACCAGCACATATTGTCAGAGTTTAGTGATTTGATCATTTTTAGCAGATTTACAGCCCTTTGTTTGCCTGTACCAAACTTTAACCTTGCCTATTAAATCAAAACGCTACCACCTGCAATCATCGAACTTCATATCTTGGTTCATCATGACAATCTCTACAGGACCTGTGCATTTTCAAAAAGGACAACAGGAGGGGGCATGGTGTTAATAAAACACATCTTGTGCAACCTCTCCAAAGCAACATCATTTGGGAGTAGCAAAATTATGTTGTTGAAGAGACTTGTTGCTCAAGAAAAGGGCCACTCTAGAGAGGTTGTACTGTATATACTTAAAAAATGTATAATTTAACAATTTAATAGCTATTCTAAGCATAATTACAATGTACTGTTTAAATAAACATTTACACTTCATGTTGCCCTTAAGTCAGACCATTAATCTCTTAAATTGGTTCCCGTTGACTCTGTCTGTACAAATCTTCCTTTGGTGCACTGCAATGTGGAATAGGAACCAGTTTATTAATCACCAAAACTTCATGCAAGTTTTCAATCTTGAAGAAAAGTGTTACTTCATAATCTACCCAAGTCGAATCCACCTACTGACTGGTAATGACTTAATGTATATAAGCATATTCCAATTTCACAGGATCCTCTCTGTCCCTCGATCACTTTTGTTCTTAAGATAGCAGGTAGCAAGGTGACATTTGGGTTTTTTTCTGGAGTCACCTTGTCAGTCCATCTGGATTTGCAACTCTGTGGATTTAAAAGATATTTGACAGAATTGTTCATCTATATGTCACAATGTCTCAATTGCAAGATTCGATTCTATACCTCCAAGATCAAGGTCAAACTTGGAGGTAAAAGGTAAAAAATCAGTACTTTCTTCCATTTCTGCTGAGTAACTTTGACATCTATGGGTGGATTTCTGAAATTTTTGCAGAAATGTTCATCAAATTAGTCTTTCAGAAGGTCTAGGTCCCTACCTTGAAAGTCAAGGGCACACTTAGAGGTTGAAGATAAAAAAATTTGGTTTACTTTTCGTGTCTGCTCTGTATAGAAATGTTTAACACTATTTGGTGATGTGGCTTGTGAAAGGTCCATGTCTGGTCAGTTACTCACCTATTTATAGATTTTGGAAATACTTGGCACAAATGTTCACCAATATGTGAGGTTGTGTCATGTGTAAGACCTCTGGAGGGTAAAGGTGCTTCTTGAGAGATATCAAGTTTGCATCTTTAAGTAATAGCCAATAACATTACTGAAAAATCTTTTAAACATTCTGTGTCAAAGTGGCGTTAGGGAGTATTCATCACTTCTGTGACATAGCTATCAGAATTGGCGAGATTGGAACATGGAACACTGTTGTTTCCCTTTGATTTGGTATAATTTTCCCATTTCATTAAATAAGAATAATACTTTTTTTCACTCTACTGTCACTTTTAGAATTTACGAGAAAATCTTCTGACCATTATCCTTCTCGTCTTTTTGAATATACCCAAAGTCTCTCACTTAAAGAGGGTTGTGGGTTCGAGTCCTGCTACCGACCATGTCTCTTTATGTGAGAAAGTAAGCTGTTGCTTACTGAGGATGAAAGTCTAGTACTGGTTCTTCCCAGTGGTTAGATGAACTGTTCACCTCATATGACTCAGGTTGCATGCTGAAAAGGGGCATAAAACTCAAATAAACAAACTAAAAAACTTCTTCTCTGTACTGTGTCAAATTTAAACCTTATTGAAAAAATTAAGCACAGCATATCTCAATATCTAATAGCTTTTAAACTAAAACTCAATCGGTCAAAAATGCCACTTCTGCCAAAATTTGCTATGTAAGAATGACAGGCTTAAACAGAGGTGGCCAAATGGTGCCAAGCGCTAATAAAGTGCCACTAAAATATCACTCCATTTGTCAGTCTTTATTTTATTACCTGCGGCCTCACTGGCCCAAAGTTGCTCCAATCCATTTGTGTCTGCAGCTGTACCAGGACACAAGTATCTCAATTAAAATCTTTACATTTAGTGTTATAATGACAAATAAAATTAGCAAAAGTATGCTTTCCCCATTTGTCATCTAGAAATTACACTAGAAAAATCCACTCAACAACTGACAGTACCCCTGCTGAGTTTGGCATTGATATGGTAATGACGTTACTGGTCTAACCATGTTCCAGACAAGGTTTTAATTACAGTCATTTCAGGGTTTGAAATGACCGGCATATGTCTGTCAAATGACCATGTATGATACATGGTTTGACCACGAATGTCAATTGGAACCTTGTCGTAACAATGCCAAGACAAGTCCTTCAGACATGATATAACCATGATATTATGGAAATGATCTAGCAATGATAATAAACTGAAATGACCCTGATATGACAGCCCTATGACCATGCATGAAACAGGATTTGATCATGTCTGCTAATTGAAACATTGCCATATCAAGGCCAAAAAGTAGTATCCTCATGGTCTGATTTAACCAAAACATAAAAGTTGCATTTGTTAAATGGCCCTGAAGTTTTTCAGCCTAGGAGAACCATTTGAACAACAGTTCAATAGAGGACAACCCAATGATCATTCCTATAAAGTTTGGTCAAAATCCAGTAATTCGTTTTAAGACATTGTTGTACTTTGACAACACAGGACTGATTCCGGACATAAGGCGATCAGAAAATCTAACCCTGAGCATGATGTGCTCAGGTGAGCTAAAAATGTGCATTCTTTAAAATCAGTTGCAGTGACAAACAATTAAACATCAACTATAAGCTTAATTAATACTTATCAACTCTTGTTGTTACCACATTTTTGTATTTAATTTAATAAAATGTTATGTTGAAAAGTCAAACTCCTATAGTAATGAGCTACTTTAATGAGATAAGCTTAGGAAATAATATTTGTTGTTGAAAAAATATTTGACCATGATGAAAATGGGTTGACTAAATTACATGTAACAACACCTGCGAAAAAGGTTCATGAAGTTAATGATTTATTCATGAATTTGTTCATGAACAAAGAATTCATGAAAAGCAAAATTTATGTTTCATGAACTGCATAGTTCAATAACAAGTTCATGAACCATTTCATGAATTCATTGACTTTTTCTTCAATAGGTTCAGGAACTTATTCAAGAATTAATTCATGAATTATTATTTTGTTCTTTATAAATAATTAAATTCATGAAATAACTGTCGATATCAGCTTTCTTGAATAAACTGTAAGAGTATTCATTTGTGGATACAAAGTTCAGAATTATCATAATAACAATAAAAATTGACATAAAAACTAATTTAAAACATATTTTAAATTCTTTATGTATACAAGTAGGATCAGAGTATTAGAAAAATGAAATCAAATATTCAATTTAAACCAGGAGTTCCTTAAAACCTTAAATGAAATACAAATGTAAATCAGTTCCAACCACCAATACACTATCAAATTCCCAGAACTGTCAGTAACTGAGGATGGACACTAACACTTGCTGAACATTTTGCTTCTTCTAAGGTTACATTTTTTCTGGAGCCAATGCAGCATCTTTGCCTGGAGACTTGACAGTTTTTCTCATTCTTGGTTTACTTAAAAACTTCATCCATGGGGAGAAAGTTAGGTACACATTTGCTTCATGTGTTCATTTTATCACTTTCATCTATATAGGTGTCAGAGAGCAATCCAATCGAACAAACCATCACAGTGACTAGACAAATCTTTTGGAGTTGCTTTTCAACTTTGAATGTTTTGAAAACTTTCATCTTAGAGCCACTGAACCATTCTGTTCCATAGCCATGTTGCTGCTGAAATTGACAATTGTATTCAAGTGAATTATTAGTACATTTATTTATACCGCCAGTAATTCCTACTTAATTATCCAAAGTTTAATTCCATCAAGTTAGGTAGTTTATCACAACAAATAATGACACATGAGTGTACTGGGTACATATGTATACCTAAACAGCCGAAAATGTACAAAGAAGTTGTAATTATTTGTATACAGTATCCTCTATCTATATATTCTGGAGTAGGGTACTAGGTAGTCTGAGACACAAGTCTATTTTGAAAACATTTTGTCAGTACCTTAGAGTACCCTTCTTTAATGTTCCATACAAGCTGGGATCTACTATTTATATTAGTAATTTCATTAGATGAGGGTAAAAAGAGTTTATTGTAAAAAAAAATATTTCAAATTAATTCAGGTTACGCGACATGATAATGAATGTCACATGTTTTTGCGATTTTTGAAGTATTTCAACAAGTTGGCATCATGGTGTTGTGTGTAACCTTAACTGTCATACCTGTGTTAGCGGTCACCTTTTAATAAAGGCCACCCTGTGAATGGAGTCCATTCTAAAAGCCAACACTGATGATTTATGACAACATGACCTCTTAATAAAGGCCACCTGTCAGTAAAGGCCACTTAAAGTCTTTGTTTGCCTTTGTTCACAGGTGTGTATGTATACAGATTCCAACTCAAGTTGCTCTTGGATTCTAACCAAGAACCGACCAAGTCACATCATCAAATGCACCACTGCTTATTTTGACTGGCGCATACCAACTTGCTCTGCCAATTATACATTCATATAAGTATCTGAATCTGAGTGGTCATCGATACCAACTGACCCGTTAATGTGCTAATTTTCTGACTGAGAACAAAACTATTACCTTACATACAGGCAGTGATAAAAAACTTTAACAACGATTCAATGCTATTTATTTGTTCTTGTGTTTCTTTCAGCAATCCCTGGCATGTATCCCAAAAATAACTTACATAAATGGACTGCTGTTTAAACCTTCTGCTAGCAGCAAACTGAAACTAATTAAACATTGTTTTGCAGAAATGCTAGTTTTTCTGGGAATATCAAGGGAGTTAGCTCCCCTTAAACCACCATGTAACAACAAATTATTTACATTTCTAAATTTCACCATTTCATGATGACTATCCTTAATATTTCGGTACCCACCACCTTGATCGAGTGGTTAAGGTCGCTGACTTCAAATCAGTGTAACCTCTCACTGATAAAGGATCATGGGTTCAAGCCCAGCTACTGACCATATCTCTTTATGTGAGAAAAAAGGCAGTTGCTATTGGAGGATGGGAGTCTAGTATTGGTTCTTCCCTGGAGAGATGGTTAGGTAAACTGTCTACCTCACATGTCCCTGACTGTTGAAAAGGGGCGTAAAACTTAAATAATCAAACAAACTAATGTATTGTTTGGCGGTACATACACCAAATGGCAGTACCCTGAAAACAAAATATCTCTTCTGTCCATGAAAAAGTTATAAAAAGTCATGTTTTTTTAATTGGATCTTGGCCAAACCTTGTCAGATTGTTTGTCTTGTGTACATGTAGAACAAGTTCAAATATGGGTCACCTAGGGTCAAAATCTAGGTCACAAGGTCAAATATTAGGAAAACCTTATTAACACTGTAGATGTCAAATTTTGATTGTATCTTCACCAAACCTTGTCAGAATGTTTGTCTTAATGATATGTTAAACAAATTCAAACATAGGTCATCTGGGGTCAAGAACTAAGTCACTTGGTCAAATCTTAGGAAAACCTTGTCTATGCTGTAGTTTTCATGGTTTTCATTGGATCTTCACCAAATTTTGTCAGAATGTTTGTCTTATTTATATGTAGGACAATTTCTAACATGGGTCATCTGGGGTCAAAAACTAGGTCACCAGTTCGAAACAATGTTTTAATGAGTGAACAGTGATTGTCATGTGAGCGATATAGGGCCATCTTGGCCCTCTTGTTAATTTCATGTTTACAAATAACAAAATTACACAGTTCAGAAAAAACTTGGATTGATATATTGACAGTCTAAAACTTACCTTGGTTTACCATCCCTGTTATAATAAGCAACAGTTAGTGGATTAACTACAAATGGGGCCTCTGCAACTTCTTCTATGCAACCTTAAGCGAGCAGTTTTCAAATCTCAATTGAAACAAATTGAACATTTTTTCTGGCAGACCTGTTATTTTCAAGCTCAACAGACTTTAGTAACGTTTTAAATGGTAATTTGTAACCTTCCGAAACTACAGTTAAAATATATTCCCCTGGCTCCACCTCTTACCAGTGCTCAATACAATTCTGCAATCTCCTTCCGAAAACTCTACTTTATCTGAGATCCTTATTTTCTTGTGCCTATGTGCAACAGACTTATTGTTGACATTTCCAGACTATGCAGTCTTGTTTTTCAAAATTATAACATAATTTATATGTACTAAATGTGCTTTGCTATTCTTATTTACTACCACCTCCACGTGACCATATGCCCCGGCTTCCCATATTTGAAACATAGCCAGGCTGGTTTCCTGTTTGAGGTCTGCTGATGATGACAGTACTAAACATCTTGACTTTTTCTGACGTTCTTGTCGAACTTTCCGATCTGCCTGAACTTGCCCCCTGTGGATTTTCTTTGCTTCATCGGAATTTTCTACCCCTCCTCTGGATCAAATTAGCCCTGCCCGAGGGGGGGGGGGGGGGGCACTTGATAGTTCATAGGAAAATCTTCAATAAACCAGATGACATAAAGCTTAGTAGATATTTGACAAGTAGCATTGGTTAGTAGGCATAATTGATTCATATCGTAACCCCCCCCCCCCCTCCTGAGACAAAATTGACCCTGCCCAAGGTGTCACTTGATTGTACATATGAAAATCTTGAACAAAAAAATCATCAAAATAATCTATAAGGCCTAGAGCTTAGGTATTTGACATGTAACATCACCTTGTGAACCTCTACCAAACTGTACATATCATGACTCTGGGGGTACCCTGCCCAAGGGGCTGCTTGACTTTATGCAGATTTCTATATGAAAATCTGAACAAATCTAATCTAAAACCAGAACACTTTTAGAGCTTAGATATTTAGTATGTAACATGGATGACTACCAACATTGATCAAATCATGATCCCCTGGTCAAATTGACCCTACCCAGGGAGTCACTGTTTCATGTGGGAAAATCTTCAAGAATTTACTAAAAATCAACCAGACGGCCTGGATTTTTGACACTTCCATGATGTAGCATTGCATAGTAGACCTCTACCAAATTTGTTCGTCTCCATGAACCGCAGAATCAAAATGACCTTACCTCTCGTGGTCACTTGATTGTGCAAGGCGGCTATACCACTGGGCCAATGTTGCTTAAACTTGGCAGGAATGTTCCTGGCCTAAAGCTCTTTCAAAGGTATTCAAAGAATTCCATGCAGACATCTGGTTGCCCTGGGAATGGAAAGAAAAAAACTTTAAAAATCTTCTTCTCAAAAACTGCTAGGGCTTACTAACATATTCAACATAGAATACTGTCTGTTGGATATCTACCAAGATTGTTCAAAGTATGGCCATGGGGTCAAAATTGGCCCTGCCCTGGGTGTCATGGGTTTTTCTTATGGTAAAAACTTCATAAAACTTCTTCTCTGAAACATAAATATTTGGCATGAAACATTGTATAGTGGCCCTCTTGTTTCTACACCAATTCAGTCTTTGCAAAATTATAGCAATAGTGCCAGGCATCCTTTCACACTTATAAATGTTGAAGATGGAAAATGACTATCATGACTGACTGTCACTAAGCAACCAACTCAAGAAGATGGGAAATTAAAATCATTTTAACATTTATAACCTTGAAATATAAAAAAATATCTGCAAAAGAGCACTTGCTACCTAACAAAATGATCATCATTAGTGCCACCAAAACAAAATGGCCTCTTAAGTTCTAAGTCCTCAACCAATCTGTTTATGAGTAAACATCAGTCAGAAAAAAACATGTCTACCAAATTCAGTAAAAAACAAAATGTCAGTTTACATGTTCTATAAAATAGAAGTACGAAGGCCATGCTGAAATATAGTGAACCTCTCCAAAGCAACACCCTTTTGGAGTTGCCATTGTGTTGCTGTTGAGAGGTTCTTGCTATATAAAGTTAAAATATGCAGTGGGAAAAATCATGCTGTTGTTGAAGGGAGGTTGTTGCTCAAGAGAGGGCTGCTCTGGAGAGTTTGTACTGTAGTATTGAAATAATGGAAACAATGTACCTTAGAGAGGTGTGAACATGAAAAGTCACATAAAACTTCAAGTAATCTTTAGGCCTTTAAATTTGCAAATATCAAGTGATAAATTTGTCATGTATATTCAAGTATACCGGTAGTTTTATTTATGTACACGATATTAAGATTCATGTTAAATTACTTGACAGGTGCCCCTTTTGATGCTTAATTGGGTCTCAATCATAAGTACGTTTTACTGCATTAACAAAGTTCCTTTTATTCAAGAAAATGAAAGAATGCAATAAGGGCAGACAGCTATTCCTAAAACTCAAATCTACAATTTTTCGATTCCATGAAAATGCCATTTTATTAAAAAAAAACACAGAAAAATATTGAGCCTATAACGAAAAGTTATCTGCTTAAATTGGGGTTTATTTAAATTCCTCCTGGACTAATAGAAATAGCATTTCATAATTCTGTTCAACCACTACATGTATATAATGATTACACCAAAATAAGTTGATTAATTCAAAATACATTCTCTCATGAGAGAGTTTATGCTGACAATTTCACACTTATCAGTTTTTTATGTTGAAATAAGTTTTGTAACTAGGCAACACATGCATATTTTTGGAAATTAAGCTTAAAAATATAGGAAGAAAAAGGAAAGTGGGAGTAAAACAGCCATATTTGTGTAATTAAATACAAATGTAGTTTCTTGTTTGTATATCTTTTCTCTTTTGCTTTTAGCTAAATGACCATACATGTAACAGAGGGACAAGTAAATTTATTTAAAAAAATTACCAATACATGAACAATTTGCATGTTTATATACGGAAAGTCGCTTAGTGATAAATCTTTAATATAGGCATAATTTAAAGGGGCATTAAACATGTATGAAAGTGTTATCTTTCTTTTGGGACACCCTGTATGTAAACTAGATTTGAAACAAAAAATATGTATACTCAACAAAAAAAGAAACGTTACATATTTTGGGTAAGATTTCCATTGACGCAACTTTATTTGACTGTGTATTCACCTAAAGGACCCGTGCATTAATAAAATTAGTGGTATGATATGCAGTGGACAACAGCCGACACAGTTCGTTCGAGAAATTAAGAGTTTATGCAAACAGTTGATCTAAAATGCAACAGTAAATTAGCTCTTATTTTAATTCAAAGGGAGGTAATTTGCAAACATATCAATGTTTGACTCAAACTGCATTAATCAGGGTTAGACATTTTCAGTATCAAACATGTTTTTCTTTACAACAATATGTGTATTGATGTTTACAACATTGAAACAGGTCAACAGCCCATGAACGGATAGTTTGAATACCCATAATGCTGTTTTAAAAAAATCAGTTATTCCCCTTTCCGTTCAGTAATTCTGAGTTGTTTTCCCTGGAGTTCTTCAACAGGATGGACAGTTTAAATCTCACGATGTCTGTCCTTGGTTATTTCTCTAATGAGCATTGAAATATCAATACATAAATAATGTAAAGTTTCTTTTTTAGCTGAGTATACTTAGAATTTGAATGGTGGGGCAGTGTCTTATAAAAAACTTACTTTATATGAATGGACAGTGCATGATACCTGGTGCACATGGGTAGGGTAGTACATGCGAAAAAGAAGTGATCCTTATACCTTCTCTTTTTACAGTAGAACCTTTCTAATCTGATCTTGTTCAGACTTACAAAAACTTAACAAAGAGCATACAAATAAACAAAATGGGAAAAAACTTTAGGCAGCACCTGATTATATTAAAGAAAACAGAATCACAATTATTGTCTTATTTAAAATAGCATTTTTAACACTGAATGTAAAGTATTTGTTCTACTTACCTGTAATGTACCTGTCATCTTCGAATTTTAATGTTTGTGATGTATGGTTTCAATTTTTTACTTATATTTATTTACCTTTAATAATTTTACAATTTCAATTTTTATTTTCGGTAATATATTTTGGTTTAAACACAGTAACTTTATAGAATTATGCTTATTCTTTCAACTTGACTTTATAAAAGTATGCTGATTTTTTCAACTGTTTTATGTATAGCTGATTATGTTGCACTCTTAACTGAAATTTGCTATTTCACACGCTATAAGCAGTTACAATTTCATGTGTAATATATTTCCTATGTACCATTTTTTACAAATGGTTGAAACATGAAATAGAATAATGATAACAATTAATGGTCAACTATAATGTCTATCTATAATAATACACATCAACAAAGCACTAGGCTTAAATGATGTATTCAAATATTTGGATACTGGCCATGTCCATAGCCCAAATTTTGGAGTGCATAGTTTTAAGCTACCATGTGCAGTAAATGATCTTAATGATCATTAATTTTGTGTATTGGTAGAAGACCATTATTTAATTTAACTTTAATTGGCAGCCATATACATATATTTAGTCACATGTTTTTGTCTAACTTTTCTCATGAAGTTGGAACAGTCATGCTTTTGACAGTACTATTCTCTGACAATTTTGTCTGTTGTAACTTGTGTTTCAATTTTTTAACAACTTTTTGACATTAAAGATTAAGCTTGTGCTAGTAATGTTGAGTAAAATGAACCTTATTTTTTTACATTGCTTTGAAACACTTGGGCATTTTACTTTTTTTTATTTTGTTTCTGAGAATGTAAATTTTTAGTAATGAAATTGAATAACAGGTGAGCTTTGAAGCATAGACGTTAAATTTGGACATTTTGTGATAAAAAACTGTCACTAAATCAGATTATTTTATAAGCTACTTAATTGATTAACTGGATTTAGTTAAATTTATTGATTGCCTTGATTTCCGCAACATTCAGTGTTACATACAATATTGATAGTTTTTTGTTTAGTTACTACAAATCTTTTGTAGAATTCTGTCTTTTAATTTGAAATTCAAATAGACCAATTTTCAAAGCCTGAGACTAATAAGGATCACACTTCTTCATATATATTACTCGTCCATGATGCTTGTTATTGCAATTCAAACAGACTGATCTTATTGTCACAAAGTCATAGATTTTGTGTGTATTGTAAAACAATTTATTAATGATTACCCTCCATTTTGAATCTGAGTAAATTGTGTTTAAGTATCATAAGGTTTTGTGTAACAAAGGAAAATATTGGCAGGAATAAAAGATACATGCACTCAATATGACAAATCGAGGGCTCAGCGCAACACTGTCGTAACTTGCTCTTATTTCAATATGAGTTAGGACACTGTTGCACTGAACCCTCGAAATACATTGTATCCGAATTCAGAAATATTAAATTTGAATATACGAGGGGTGATCCAGAAATTCGTAGATAGTATGTGTTAATCAAAAAGTAATATACGTAATAATGTTAAATTCCGTTTCCTACCTCATTGTACATTTATCAATAATTCTGGAAAAAATTGTCATAATTGGACAAGCAATAAAATTTCTACACTATTTTAAGTTCACAGTGGTAAGGAACCGCGGCGCAGGTCACGACGTCAACACGACGTGAACAAAATTATTGATAAATTACAACGATTTTAGCACCTTAGCCTAGTAAGTTTTCAAAGTTTTCCCCATTTCAATGAGTGCAGTTTTCGTGGTGGCGAACCCAGTCCTTGAATATAATGGCATACCACTCCCAACCAAAGGATTATAAAATTGATTGAGTGGTGCCTTTCAAATCTTTCCTCGTCGATCTTCGCCCGCATTTGTTCCACAGTCTTCCTGTCCCTCACCTCCATGGTCGCCCGAACCAAGCATTGTCCTCAACACCCTCTCGACCATCCAAAAATCAACGATGCTACTTATACACGACTGCACGACACATTGACGGCTAGTTTGTCACGTTTTCGATCATTTTTGTTTGTTTTTGAAGATGTCTTCCTAAGATTCACACAGAATTTTATAACTGCCTGAAGTTTTGACTGATCTGTGACGTCCATTTTGAAATCAGTGATTTTTGCTGTTAACCTTTTCAAGTTAAATTTTGACAGAACTACTTATTCAAATGTCTTCGAAAATTAAACACAATGACGCCACGTCCGTCCAATCGACGTTATTATAACGTCTCCCGCCATTTTTTTATGTTTTCAAGGTGTACCGTGAAATTTAGATAGCTATAAATCCTAACATTTCAGTGCAATTTTCAACTGCGCCGCGATCTCAACACTACATGATTTGAAGACGTCATAAGTAATTGAAATATAGCAAATTTACTATGAAATTTGGCCGACAGATTCAAAACATATTAGTAAATATCATGTGAAGATTTTGTAACAGTAGGAGTCGGCCGTTCTTAATAAAACGCCGTGTCCACAAACTTCTGGATCACCCCTCGTACATGTCAAATTTAATACTTAATATTTGCAAAAAGGCAGAATCTGATGCATAAAGAAATGAGTAAAATTTAAGGGGCCATTGGTGTACACACCTTTCATAGGAACATATTTTCAGTTATGTCAATACTATTATATAGCACAACCCTTATACTTCTGTCCCTGTAATGTTTAGCATCAATGCAAGTTTAATATGAGAAGCTTTTATTTACATCACAACACTTCAGTTAAATTCACAGCACACAAATTCCACGAAATTAAATACACAACCAAAGTTAGTTAAGCAACATCATTTTGACCAGCAGTTTCTTACCTAGTTATATTTTTTAGCTGGACTTTTGAAGAAAAATGAGAGCTATACTACTGGCCCCAGCGTAGGTGTCTGAATTGGTTAAAGTTTTTGATAAACTACAATAACTAGAACATTATAAAAGATACTCAACTCATTACTAGGAATTCTTCTTTATGGGGACAAGGTGCACCTGTAAGACAAGTGGCATAACTCCATCGACAGTATTTTTAGAGTCATGCCCCTTTTAACTTAGAAACTTTGGATAAAGTTTTTTACTATGTCCATTATCTTGCACATTTTCAAAGATATTCATGTGAAATTGGGAATACTTGCTTATAAGACAATGGGCATAACTGAGTAAGCAGTATTTTTAGGTAGCCTGGACTTGCCAAAAAAACGCCTAAATGCCAAAAATGGCCGAAAAGCGCTTGTAAGTTGCCGAAAAGCGCATTGTAGAAGATTAAAGAAGATTAAATTAATGTTTTTTATTTCATAAACATTATATCCTACTTTTTGTGTAAATTTGAAGAAACAAAATTCAGAATTAAGTAATTTAAAAGTGTTTTTTCATACTTTTTTATTGATATGAATTCTGAGTTACTTCCCTTGCTCGTGTTGCCCCCCCCCCCCCCATCACGGATAGTGAAAATGATTATACCAATTAAGGGTGTTTTTTCCGTATATCTACCGATTCTGAATATTTTATTTATGTATCAAATTATATTAAAGATAAAGCTATCAACTTTTGTGAAATTAAATTACAGTGATTTGAAGTCGAACACGGAGGCGTGCCCCCATAAGTTTCATCAAATGCCACATATAACATTATCCAGATTTACACTTTTTTGTGAATATAATCTTTTATATATATGAATGTATCAAAGACCAAAAATAAATTACAGTCTTAACAATTTATTTTTTATAAAGTCAACATTGTAAATAAATACAAAATTAAACACATACATACATGATATTTGGTGAACAATCACTCATACATTACATACAGAAGGAATACATTATGGGTATGTTTATGATGAAATACAACAAAAAAAGCACTGCACATAGATATTTCATGTCAATAATAAGTTAAGTTTAGGCAGTCTTATGTGACCTTCTTTGGGATGCAGCTAATATGGTCATTTAAGACAGTCAGTCATATAACACAGCCTTAACTATCTGACCTATACAGAATATTAAAGTGGAAGTGTATGTATGGTGTCAAATGTCAAAGAAAGGTGTATGTGCAATGAAAATGTGTTTATTTTAATATTACAGGCATATATCAAGAGATAAAATAATATTAAAATATAATGTACTGATGTTTAATCAATAAAATATATTATTCACAGATGATAAAACTTCATTGCATGAAACATCACATTTCATGTGTTTCTACCAAAAAAGTCTGTGATCACTGACTGTTTCAGCTTCACAAACATAATTTTGAATAGCTCATTTTCACCAAGATCACTGGCTATTTTGTATGCCGGCCGTCCTTTATCTAATTTCTTGATTGCATCGAGTTTTTGTTTTAAAGTTAAAACAATCCGCTTTCGTTTAGTCGCCATTTTTCCTCTATTTGTCACTATTATACATGTATACAGATGTGTGAAAAAGACTTTTACTGTTGTATACAATGCAATCGATAATTACTGACTACATGTATAGCCATGAGTGGTGTTAAAAGGATCGTTTCAAACTTTACACACAATGTATGTGTTACTGAGCAATTATCATGGTCGTAAATATAACACGTAACACAGCATGTCGTTATGTAGAACCCAATCATATAGTGAAAATGCACGGGAGCAAAAAGTACAGTCATATAACACAGCATGTCGTTATATACAGCCGCTCATTAAGACAGCCTCAACTGTATATGATTGTATGTATACAGTTTGGATGACAAAATTGACATCTTGTACATTGTGAACAATCACTCATGCATTACATACAGAAGAAATACATATGGGTATGTTCATGATTAAATACAACACAAAAAGCACTGCACATAGGCAGGAATACAGTATACTTATAATGTTCAATGGCATTACATTAGCCAGGCAGCATTAATGTGACAGTTAAATTTTAAATATTTGTTAAACAGTATGTAAATGATTAGAAACAGTAAAAGCCACTACATGTAAAATTTTTGCATTCCATTCATGTGTCCATTCACTTTCTCTGCAAAATGCTCTTATTAATTGAGCTAAAATTAGTGATTGTAATCATGCAGTCCAGGAAAATTTTGTTGATTAATCAGAGGCAAAAGTCAGTGATTAATCGATTAAAATTGATTAAATAAGAAATGATCAAATATGTTACTATGGCATGAATTTGACTTCCCTTACACCAAATGAATAGCACAAAATCAATAAGAATTGAAATATTACATGATTTAACATTATTAGGTGTTTGAGTAAAAATATACTGATTACTAAACAAACTACACTGGGCCAGAATTATAATTATGCTGCATTTACAGCTACAGCTTGAACAGTATCACCTTTGAAGTAAAACCATGTATGGTCTGCAGTACTATAGTCAAGATGACAACTATGTTCAGAAATCAACAATCCGTTGACGAAATGGGAGCATCATCATCGTCACGTCAAAGACCATTCATTAATGATTCGTTGAATAAATGATTAATCAGAACATCGCTAGCTAAAATATTACCTTGAAAATAATACAAATACAGAACAATTTAATTGATTGCTTTCTCTTTGTAGTCAATTAAACGTTTTAATTGGGCATTAAGTGAGAGCCACTTACATTATTTGTAATACCACAGAATGGATTATACATGTCTCTTTCTTCTAAAATCCAATGGCCTGATTAACTTGTAATAGTATCATACATGTAGGTATCATTAAAATGATTTAAAAAAGATTCACTACCATATTTGTTTTAATTTTCGTATGTTTCATAAAAAAGAATTCGATTTTGACAATTCAAAAGTTCTCTAACGTTCATGACTTACACTTTTTCATCGTCACTACCCCCGTATTTGGAAATCCAGAATTTAATGTCAGTGATTTTTTAATATTTCCAGAAATTGTTCATGGTACAATTGGAATTTTCTTTCGTGCAGCATAAATGCAATGGGCAGTATCGGTTTCTCTTTAAACATAGGGTGTCGAAATACTAATGTTGATACATAAAAATCTCCTAGGTTGAAAGTAGTATCGTAGTAAAATTCTATGTTAATGTCTTTTAATTGTAACAGTTTATTTAATTCATCAAAAATTTCAACATTACCAATAACAACTTCTAAATCTGGAGTTGTTTTAATGCTCCATATATAGTCATTTAATTGATCCACTAAAACATGTAATCCATACAACGCGTCATGTGACAATTTAGCTTCTATTCGGACTTTTGCCTTTACATTTGTCCTGTCGCTCATTTCGTGGGACACTAAACCCTTTAAGCTTAGAATTTGGAGACTTTTCAGAAAACCATTGATCATGTACTTGCCTAGGATTACCAGTGAGCCCATATTTGACTTAAATATCTTTTTGTACAGATGGCTTTGTTCGCTTATGCTGCCTTGCGTTCTTTTTCCTATTACCATGTGCCATACCTTCGTATGCACTGCTGTCACCCAAATACACAATAACAGTTTTGCCATTGTACGCCACGTCACAAAGACGGAAGGCATGTTTCTGGAAATCATCATATACAACACCTTTGTTACATAGCTTAAAAAACAAACGTTCTACACACTTATCACCACTTTTACAGGATCTCTTGCCGTAGTTTCGCCACATATAACCATCTGCGCGCCAGTCTTCTTTTTTTGTTGTCTCTCCATTAACGTGATATAAATACACAGTTCCACCTTGTGGACGATATGGTGGTTCTGTAGTGATGTTATCCCCAGAATCCTGCACTAAAATGTCAACAGCCTCATGGTGAGTTAGTGTCCTATCACACTTGGCAAAAATTGGAATATGTCATCTCCACCACCACCACCACTACCCACTAGGTTCACATGGTCACTATCTAGATAAAAACATCTGTCTGTTTCCATAAGGACACACGTCAAGCGCGGAGATCCTTTTACACGCACTGACAAAGTCGGTGTTGTTTTCTTTAGGGATTTCTGTTTCAACATGGGTCCTGACTTTCTATCGCCGTTAATGCACACTTGTAGTGTGCATTTTCTCTTGCAGTTACGAGCATTGGTTGGCGCAGATGGAAGGGTTCTGTTGATGGTAATATCTTTTGTCTTCATTTACTTGATTTGTTCTTGGTGATACCGTACTAAGACTAACTTTAAGTTTCGAAGTTGTCAATGCACGCACAATATTTGGTGTTTTTTGGCCTTGGGATCGATGGCTGATGTGATGGAGTGGACATGGTTGTCGCTACGTCGCTATAACGCTTCGGACCGCACTGGGTTTGTTTGGGCAGTTTTAAAGCGGTAACACATGTCAGGGATCTTACCATTTCAATGGCCTTTGAAATGTTATATGATACGTTCTCAGTCCCTTCAAAGCTCAAATGGAGGCAGTCTTTACTCAATAATTTTCTGTTTATACCTGAAAAAAGTGGAGAATATATGATAAAACTATTTGCAATAAACTTGCTATTGACATAGAATTATTTTCCAAACTGTGTGCAAGAATTCGTGCTAACTTCTCATTGGTAGGAACGGTAAAGCACAGCACTTTGTAACATTAGTACATTGCCACTCAATGAATATCTTCATAAACAATTATGTACGTAATTGATGTTGTTTCTTATGTACAGGACGTCAAATTTGATCAAAATGACGCTTACCGATTAAAAAAGGACGTGAATTTCAATGAAAACCCGTCGTATAAAGTTGCACAAAGACATACATTGTAAGCAGTCTAATTTCATAACGAAAATGACTGGTCACCAAGTAATCGCTAAGACATATTCATTATATTTGTTCAACAAGGGTAGCAACTCTTACAAGGCTGTAAAATTAATACAGTCATAATACAACTTAAAACTGAAATAACTATTGTTATCAAAGAAGAGTATTATTATACTTGCACAATATTCATTTAATATTTGCACTTCATGTTGTATGCAGCAAATGTGGAAGATATGTACCCAACGGGTTTATCTATGGCCCCCATGTTTCAATAATTTATGTATAAATGATAAGATTCATAATTTTCTCTTGATAACAAAATAGCCCAGTCATCATAAATTTTTTGGGGAATTAATTAGTACATAAGCCATTTTTGGTATGTTGGTTCTGTTTGTGGTGAATAACACCCAGAAAAAAGTCCCCAAGAATCCCATGGTGCAAAAGCGATATTTTGGGGCTAAAAGTTGAAAAAAATAAATCAAACTGGGAATTTCAGGAATCGATGTATAACTCAAAAACTATTTGGCCAAATGAGTTTTAATTTTCCAAGATGATGTGTATTGATAAAAGACATCATTTTGATTTAGTTTTACTCTCGAGTCGAATCCAAAATGGCCGCCATAATCCAAAATGGCCGCCAAAATGTTGTTTTTACTGTTTAAATCCAAATTTGACTGATTGCCTCTTATATCAGTCATTCTAATTTCAAATGTAAAAAAGAATAAAGATTACTTTTATCTTATTTATGATGAATTTATTAAAAAAAACAAATAGCGAAACTTATTAAAGCACACAATGTAATTTTGGGCATGAACTGTATAAAAACTCGAATATGACATTCTAGAGCACTATATTTGTTCAAGTTCAGAATTATGCCCAAGACACTTTTAACTTTTGATACTGATGAATATTAACAACTTTTGTATTTTAATGAACTTGATTATTCATTGCATAAATCCAATATGGCCGCTCCAATCCAAAATGGCCGCCAAATTGTTTTACTGTTTAATTCCAAATTTGACTATTTTGTCATATTCTAATTACAAATGTAAGAAGAAAAGAAATTACTTTTATATTACTTGTGATGAATTTCTTTTCAAAGTCAATATTGAACTTATAAAGCTCACAATGTAATTTTGGGCATAAACTGTGTAAAACACAAATATGACATTCTAGAACCACTATAATTATTCAACTTTAGAATTATGCCTAAGACATTTTTAACATTTGATATTGATAAATACTGAGAACTTTTGTATTTTAATGTTGATTATGCATGATATAAATTCAATATGGCTGCTAAAATAATAGAGTCGATAGGTCATACAACAAAAATAAACAACTAATCAGACAATAATGAAAGATGCCAATGCAAAGACCTATCTACATCCTGCAATAGGTTCTTCACTTTAATCTTTTCTGAATAGTTCTCAGATGAAGACATTTTTTTCGAATGCAGTAGCTAGTGCCTCTTCCTGAGGGTATAGGTAGTCTGTATCATTGTTGTCAACAGACAAATGCTTAATTGGAGATAAGCCTTCTCCATTGACTTTGTGGACCATACCTACATTTTTCTAATCGAGGTTATATTATTCAGTTTTGAGACAAAGTCTCCCAATTATTTTAGTGATTTTCGAGCTTTTGATCTTGATATACAAAAGGAGTTAATTAAGATTTTCATCAGTTAGTCTCAGATTAGATAGATAGATAGATTTATTTGGCATATAATGCATATAACATGACAATTAAAAGAACAACATGATATCATTTTTAAAACATACAAATCAAGTTGTAAATAAATATAATCATGACATATGCACCAACACCAAGGATAGCACTAAAAAGGATAAACCTTATTTCCATTGTGGTCCTTAGTGTCGGTGGCATGACTTAGAAAGGCAATGGTGGTAGTAGTACAAATAAATAAATAAGTTATACTCTTCAACAAGCTATTAAACCTAAATCCTAAATATCTTAATTAACAACATGTATATATTTGGTGGGTAAATAAATTAAAAGGTACATTACAATGGCAATTAAAAATTATGTATCACAAAAAGTTATCACATTAAAAATTAGTACATTTATCACAGAGACAGAGTAGTTAATAAATGTAAGCACTTAACTATGTAATTTATATGCAATATATAGCCAAAAATGAATAAAACAATAAATAAATAAATAAATTAAGATGTAAATTGTCAGGTTATAAAAATTAAACAGATAAAGTATCTAAAAAATGATTTTTTACAGCAGTTTTAAAAGAAGAAATATTATTTAAACTTGTAATGTGAACTGGTAAATTATTCCATAATTTGGCACCCACTGAACTGAAAGTCTTACATCCAAAACTTTTTACTTTTATCTGTGAAAAAGCACCTTTACTACTGAACCTTGTATTGTATGAATGAATCTGATCTTGATGGACAAACCTTTCAGAAAGATAAGATGGTGCTAACCCTTGTCTGATTTTAAAAACATGTAAAAGAATAATTTGGTCCACTCTTCTCAATACTGGGAGCCAGCCAATAGATTTAAATTCATTGCGGCCAATATGTGCTCTACAATCGAGGTCTAGTACAAATCTGATCAATTTATTCTGAATAATTTGAAGCTGTTTTTGCATAGATTTTGTTAAACTATAATACCATATTGAGCAAGCGTAATCAAAATGACATTGAATAAGTGAAGAAAGAAGAATTTTTTTAGTATGTTGAGTTAAATACTCTCTTTTTCTATACAGAAACATTAATCTAGAATTTGCTTTCTTTATAATTGCACGACACATTTCATTAAAAGATAAAGACTGATCTAAAATTGCTCCCAAATATTTTACAGATGAAGTTGGCTCAATAACTGAATTATTACAAGAAATATTAAGATTTTCAGTGGATCGTAATTTAGGCTTAGATGCAAAAAGAATAGATTCTGTTTTCCCAAGATGTAGAGACAATTTATTATTTATGAGCCAATGACTAACATTTTTCAGATCTTCTGATAAAATTTTTTCAACAATTTGTTTGTTTTTGCCAGAATATAAGATGGCAGAATCGTCAGCATATAACAAGAGTTTACTTTTCACAACATCTGACATATCGTTAACATAAATTAAAAATAAAAGTGGGCCAAGAATAGAGCCTTGTGGTACCCCACATGTGATATTTGCTGTATTTGAATTAACTCCAGAAACATCAACTAATTGCTGTCTACCAGAGAGATAAGAGTTGAACCAATTTAAAATATCATTACTAAAGCCACAGTGTTTGAGTTTCATTAATAAAATAGAATGATCTACAGTATCAAAGGCTTTTTGAAGATCTAATAAGATCATTCCAACAAAATTACCTTTGTCCATTTCAAAACGAATAAAATCAGTCAGGTGAATTAGACAAGAGTGCAGTAGAATAACCTTTTCGAAATCCAGACTGAAATTCATAAATTAAGTTTTTGTCTTTTAAAAAAGATTCAATTTGATCATAAACAATTTTTTCAAAAAATTTTGAAACAATGCTTATAATAGACACTGGTCGATAATTTTCAACACAGGTTTTATTATTTTTCTTGAAAAGAGGAACAACTCTGGCCAGTTTTAAATCATCAGGTATAGTGCCCTGTATCAAAGATAAATTAATAATATGTGTTAAAGGTTGTACAATTACTGGAGCCCCATCTTTTACAAAACGTGAAGGAATGCCATCAAGACCAGTGGCTTTTTTGACACTAAGTTGTGTTAAGTATTTGAGTACTTTGCTCTCAGTGACTAAAGAAAAGGAGCAACTGTTTGGAAAAATACCCTTTAATGAGTAAAATTTAGAAACAAAATCAGAACCAAATGTATTAATACAAGAAGGAAGTTTATCAACAAGATTGGATGCGACTGTAGTGTAAAAACTATTAAAAGTATTGGCAATTGTTTTCTTATCAAAACAAATATCACCATCAACATTTAAACATATGTTATTACTTGAGGAAGAATCTTTCTTGGATGGAGCACCAAGACTTTTTAATGTTTTCCAAAGGCTCTTAGAGTCATTTTTGTTACATTCAAGAGTTTCAGTAAAATAATTCTTCTTTGCACTATCAATTAAAAATTTAGTTTTGTTTCTTAAAAATTTAAAACAATCAAAACTGTCTTCAGTTCTTAGTTTTTTACAATTGTGGAATGCTTTATCTCTATTCCTAATAGATAAAAGAATTTCATCATCAATCCAAGGTTCAGTTCTCTGTTTCATTCTAACTTGCTTAATGGGTGCAATATTATCTATAACAGAAGTAAAAAGTGTCTTAAAAGTATCCCATGCCTCTGAAACATTATCAGAAATAAGTACATCACTCCAATCAGTAGATAATAAATTTTCTTGGAACTCATCTTTATTATAATTTTTCAAAGATCTAAGAGTAACAGTCCTATGGGAACCAAACTTCACTTTAACAGATTTTCTAGTACAATATGTCATAAAATGATCAGAAATAGTAGTTTCAAAAACACCAGACTGTAAAATTTTGTCCTTGTCAGACACTAGAATTAAATCAATAGTAGATGATGAAAGGTGACATACCCTTGTAAATGTGTTAATCAATTGTTTAAAATTAAACATACTAATAAAATCAAAAAATGCATTGACAGAAGAACATTTGGTAGAACAAGATACATCAGTATTAAAATCACCAAGTACAATGGTTTCATATTCAGTTACAAGCTTACAAGAGTGAAAAACATTATTTAAAATATCATAAAAGTTTGTTTGCTTTGGAGGTCAGTATATTACACCACAAATTATAGGTTTAGACTTTGGTAACAATAAAGATATCCATAAAGCTTCTAAGTGTTCATGATTCAGTTCTTTACATGGATCAAAAGACAAGTCTCTTCTAACGTATAAACATACTCCGCCGCCCTGTCGGTTCCGGTCCTTGCGTAATAATGAATAGTTATCAATGGCAACTTCACTATCAGGTACAGAATTGTCCATCCAAGTTTCAGTTAAACATATGCATGCAGCATGAGTGTTACTAGCTATAAGCCGGATCTCATCAATTTTTGGAAGAAGACTTCTAACATTTAGATGAACAAAATGCAAACCACGTTGGTTAAAATTTTTATAATCACAGTTGTTTTTGCTATCACAGTTATCTTTAGTAGGGTTGACAGGTCCTGGACAGGGGTGGACATCTCCACATACTAAGAGAAATAATGGGACAAAATTCCTCCTGTGTTTAGATCTATGAACGTTCTTAGATGAATGTAGACTAGCATTTATATGCATAAATGACTGGTAGAAAGAGTTATGTCCATAACTAATGGGTATAATGAAAGGGGTATCCGAAATGAAATTATCCGGATACTGTTCACTTGTAAAATAAGTTGAAATGTCATCTTCATAAAAACGACTGAAGGTTAAGAATATGATAAGAGTAGTATGGATGATATTCATCTTCTTCTGAACTGCTAATATTATACCACAAGTTTGTAAATGAGAAGAGTTGAGTAAAATCAAACAAAAAATGTAAACATTGCCTCTCTAGGTCAAACACCACCAGATTGAATTTCCTTAGGGCTTCCTTGAGGGTTTAGGTAGCCCATATACAGTCATCATTATACCATACATTTGTAGTTTGTCATGGCTCTAGAGTTTGTGGAGGTCAGAGGGATTGAGCCTTCAGCTGTCTCTATGGGCAGTGAAGTAACAATGTTAGGCACATCCTCACTATTGTCTAACTTTTCATGAGTAATCATAAGTCTGGTCTCAAAGAAGTTTTTTTCAAATTCGCTATTGCTAGCTTCCGCAGTTTGGATTGGTCTTAGACAGACGGACATGCTGATGAAATAAGCTGGGAAAGTGGTCACTTCCACAAGTGTCATCTCCAACTTTTCATGTAAAAGTCTCTTAGCAACGTTAATTTAGGATAGACAGAGAGATTTTTTCAGGCACACAAGACCTGGGATGAGAGAAACAACGTAATATCTCTTCCAAAACCAAGAGAAGTACAATTAAATCCTCTGGTCCAGACAAAGTTCGTTATCAATTAATTTCTTAAACGCCCATTCATACTCTTTCTCTTTTACTTGATACGTTTAATAATGTATTGGAATCAGATGAACTCCCTTCTTCTTAGCATTGCTAATTCCTATTCCTAAGCTGGGCTTTCTAATGATCATCACGCAATACTCAGATGCCACCTTCCACTTTTTTTTGTGGCTTTCTTCCGTGTCCAAGTGGGAAACTCTCTTTCAGATCCACAGAAACAATAAATGGGTGTGCCACAGGGCTGTATCCTATGTGTCACCCCATTTAGTATCAAAATTAATAGTGAAGTTGAAGTTTTAAATCCAGGAGTAGACTGCTCCCTTTATGTAAATGGTTTTACTTGAATCCTTTGATGTTTTGAGTCGAAAAACAAAAACCTCGTTAAAAGACGGCTCCATCAATGATATACTTGATATGAAACTATGTCGGATCAAATGGTTTCACAGTTTCAATACATTTTTAAATGCATCCAGAACTATGTCTTATTATATGTGCAACACACCAATTCAGGTTGTACCAGACTTTAATTATCTATAGGGGTTATATTTGACTCCAGACTTACATTTATATTGGTCATATTAAATCACTCCAAAAAGTAATTGCTAGAAGACTCAATACCTCCTGAAAGTTGTCACTGACTGAGGATCTAACATAAAAGTACTAATACGTTTATATCGGTCTCTTATCCATTCAGAACTGGACTATGTATCCATTGTATATGAATCAGCCTGGAAATCAATATATCTAATAGCCCTTGAATCACTACATATTCATGGTTAAAGACCTGTCACTGTTGAGGCAAATGAAAAGCTAGTACTAAGTATCCCGTTTTTAACAACAAAAACTTGCCGCTCATTATACATTTGTATTTTAAAACTAACATTAAATTTCTTTAACAATACATACCAAGTTGTTAATTACACTTTATCAAAATATATCTTTGAATGCAATTCCACCACTTGGCACTTTCCAAACCAAATACCAAGAACGAAAGAAACATATACCACATGCATCAACGCATTTAATCTGATGTTATATAATCTGTATCACTATAATATAATACAATGTAAATGATATTAGTCTCACACACTCTTATTTTTTTGTCACTACATATCAATTGCAACTATTTCATTTTACATTTTTAGTTGCGCTTCATTTCTTATTAACATATGACTATATATCCTTTTACCAATCTGATAACATATTTCTTGACGTCCTCTTATTTAATTTCGCTTTACATGACTTATGTTGTTGATGCGCCGTTAAACAACTTTAAACATTGCATTTCCAACAGTGAAAATTAATCTAAGGATTCATTGTGATAGAAAAACAACATTGTAATAAAAAGTAATCACATAAAAATCACCGCCACTAACATATTCATTGTATATTGTAACTACTAACCTCCACAAAAAAATGCGTCTGAAACAAAAGAAGTCCAATTCATTTTTGCTATCTAGAACTACTTCTTGATTACTTAAAGTACCAAATCTATGTTTTTGGAAGGTGATACTTTCCTACATCATCATATTCAAAATAGTTACCCTCGGCCAAATAACAGGACAGAAAATAGTACCACTTGTTGTATACATTGCAGAGTGAGACTTTTGATAAAAGCTGAAGTTATTACTGCAGAAATATTATGTTATGGCAACTTAAACTGTAAAACTTACTTAAAAAAGTACAATGTATAATAATTAAGTATTCAAACGCACAAAAATTTCATTCATAAACTGTTGAGGTAACAAGATATACTAATATTGAAAATAGTTTCATTCTCTATTTAAAGTAGTGCTCGAACATATGGTGGTGATTTACGCCACGTCGTACGAGTTTCCGCGTTTTCACCACGAAAATGCTAAAATACGACGAAGTTGACTTTCCGTCAGTACTACCAGTACTTTAATTAATCTTTATAATGTAAATTACTAAAAATATATTGATTAAATACCTTTCAATGCTAAAATACTGGAAAAAGCTACTAACTTGACATTTTTTTATTGCAGAAAATGTTTTATACGACAATTCAAAAATTAATCTTAAACCGAATGAAGTTTGGGCGGCCATATTGGATTATGGTGGCCATCTTGGATTCTAAGCCGATATAAAAAATCATTCAAAAAGATGCTGTTGATAAATTTTTACCAGTGTAGAAAATTTAAAATATCAGGAATGAACTGTTTTTGAGTTACACAGGGATTCCAGAAATTCGCAGTTTTATTCATTTTTTCCATCTTTTAGCCCAAAAATCTCGCTTTTGCACCATAGGATTCTTGGGGACTTTTTTCTGGTCATTCTCTATCACATAAAGAACCAATATACCAAAAATGGCTTATGTACTAATTTATTCCCCAAAAGGCCAATTTTGAACTTTAGATGACTGGTCTTTTAGGCTATATATTATAAGCAACGCAAAGGGTAAAGAAATGTATTACTTGATGATCGCTTCATGGTTTGTAAATTATATAAAAATCATATGACCAACCCAACACACTGTAAACATCAGACATCAAATATCATATGACTTTTTTTAAGACATACAGAAAATTGAAATTAGTCCAACAGAGTGGGTTTATTTAAAACAGATAATTCAATTAACGTTAACAAATTATCTAATTGCTAACAAAACTAAACCTGTTTTAATGATGCATGACTACACTTTACCTGGCAACTTAAAATGTTTGTTAAAGTGTTTGCAGTTAAGAACATTTCTTTCAGTAAATGTAATTATTTTTTTAAGAATATCAAATAAGCTTTATAATTCTTAAAATGTTGCATTTTAGTCAAACATTTCACAAATAAATACAGCTAAATTATTTAATATTGAATGAACAATTACAGTATCTGTACAGAAGCCATATGGTTTCTGTGAAGAAAGCTTGTCATGCAATGACCCCCCCCCCCCCCCCCCCCCCTACTGTGTGGTATACATTACATGCTGGACCTTAGTCACTGCCCTAATAATTACATAATCAGTTATGGCTTATATATAGCTACTTAAATTGATTCAATTTTTTTTTAAAAGTATGTTTATATTAAATGCAAAATATTAAGAATTGGAGTTATAGATAATACACATATTTTGACAATCATGAGTATTTGTAAAATGAATACATTCATGTATATAGTTTGCATGTACATGGTATCATCATACCATACATCAATGGAATAAAGTACACCCTAAATACTACCAAATCCACCATAGTCTGATATGATACAACCACATTAAACTTTTATCTAATGTTGTTACCAATATTATGCCACGTTAACATCATAGAACGATGCCTACATTACTTACTTACGTTTCAACAACAGAGCAGACAAACAGATTCAGTCAAACATGACAGGTAACGCGACGAATAGCCAGTCCAATCAAAAATGACCGAAATCACCATAGCCAATCAAATGGCCAGGATTAGCCAAACTAGTAATAGACAATACAGTAAGTACTCGCAAACAGCTATAATAAACAAATACTGGTAAGTATAATTTGTCTAGAAAATAACAGGATGTTATCCATAAACTAATTATTACTAAAAGTCAATACAATTTATGACTAGGTGTCAAGTCTGCAGACAGTTAGCTGACAGTGAAAATACAGAATTAATCCCATTAGGGGCAATAAAACAAGAAATCAGACCTCATGTGAATTGTTTTGATGGGGGGGGGGGGGGGTCACTTACATAGTAGCTGTTCAATGTCCTTAATGACATATATATATATATCTTTATTAAAGTCTCTTCATTATACATGAACATACAGCAAATATCACAAAAATATAATATAAATCATTAAAAGACATGTATAATGCCACTCAGTATTGAGTTACAAGAGACATAGAATCATAAAACAGTACAACAAATTAAGAGCCATATTAAGAACCAAGAATAAATAATAGTAAAAAACAATATAATTATGTATATATAAGATCACTGAATAAAACTTATAATGAAATTATTTACACAAATAAATTTTCTGCTATCTAAAATATCATTGCAGGTTTTGGCACAAATTTGAGTGACTGCCAGATTAGACATAACTAAAATAAATTTTTCTTCATCCGAAAAATGCATAAAATTTGAATTCAGAGTTAAAACAAGGTCAATTAAAGGAGCTTGAATATTTTGATAAAGGTCACAATAAAACAAAACATGTATTTCAGATTCAACTTCTCCGCAATATGGACATTTCCGGTCTTCGAACTTTAAATTTTCATATTTTCCAGTTTCTATTCTAATTGGTGGAACGCCACACCTAAATTTACTAAACGCAGCTCTGTGTTTTGGAGGTAAAATAATATCATAGTAAAACTCAACTTCAAATTTATTCTTACAAACAAACAATAATTCCTTAATTAATTTCGACATTTTCCAGATTTACTATCAGCTTTAACTATAGAATTCTTCCATTCTTCAACAAATATAGACATTAACTTTTTTCAATATTATCACATAATTGGTGTTTAGGCATGCACATGGTCATCTAAATGAATAAAATCAGAAAAGTCACACTTTATTAACTGTTTTTTAACTACAAACATCCAATTTTTACAATTTAAACAAGATTTGTCTTAGGCCCAAAGTGCTACACGTTTATTTATCCTGGACATTGAGGTATTACAGATTCGGGCCCAAATGTTGGTAACAGACTTCCATTGTCGGACCGATGGGGGTGACCATGCCATTTCCCCCAAAATTGCTGCATTTGGAGTATTTTTACTAACACCTAAGAAAAATTTCATTGCCCTATGGTGAACATTATTAATACAGTTAAATGACCTCATCCCCCAAATACCTGCGCCAAAGTCAATAACTGGCCTAACTAGAGAGTCGTATAACTTAGAAAAAACATTATATGGTACAACTCCTATTATCTTACATTGTCCCAGGGCACGACTAGCACTTTGGGCAACCGCTTTCACCGTTATATCATAATTCAAATGATGATCTAGAACTAGGCCAAGATAAGTATATTTACTAACAATAGACAGAGAGTTAACACCACATGTAAAAATAAAATCTGTACATGGAATAGAAGGCGGTCAAAATGTAAACATTACTTTTGGAAAAATTTACAATCATATCATTATTAAAACACCATTCATTTAGAGCATTTAACATCAACTGTAAATCTTGTGCATTTTCAGCTAATAACACTTGTATCATCAGCATATAATAGAATCGCTAACTTTTCATTACTGATAGATACGCCAATGTCTAAACTTTTAATATACACAGCAAGGTCATTAATATAAAGGTTAAAAAGCAAAAGAGATAGAATACAGCCTTGTCTCAAACCTGAAGTTACATTAAACCAATCCGTTTTAAAACAGTTAACTCTTATATACGAGCTGACCGATGAATATAATGATGTGATGGCTCGTAACATTTTACCTTTAATGCCAGAAGATAAAATTCTGTCCCACAGCTTATCCCTATTAATCATAGGCTTTCTTAAAATCAATAAAAGCAACAAATGTGGACTGTCTACATTTTTTCCTTGTATCAATAATATTTGTTAACGTTGCTACTTGGTCAATTGTACTGCGTTTTTTTTCTGAAACCACCATGTTCATCTTCTAACTTGTTGTTACCCTCCACCCATTCGTTCAATCTTTCATTTAAAACAGTACAGTAGATCTGATATACTACAGATGCCAGAGATATTCCCCTATAAGATAATGGGTCCCTAGAATCTAAGGTAGATAATTTGGGTATAGGATTGATAATGCATTTAGATCAGATAGATGGTACAACACCGCTATCAAAACAAATATTAAACAAAGAATGAAGAAATAAAATTGAAGCGTCATTCTTTAAAACCTCTGCATGTATAGTATCCGCACCTATTGCTTTACCATTTTTTGCTTTAAAAACAGCTTTCCTTACTTCTAAAATAGAAATATAAGACATAAGACACATAATTTGACCGTGACCAGACAGGATTAATATGATCAGGGGCAATAAAACAATCAAAGCACTGAGAGTACTGTCAGAAGCAAAATTTAAAATGTAATTCATAATATCTAGTAGATGTGCATTAGATAAAACCAACTCTAGGCACCATTTTTCAAACTCAAATGTATATATTGTTTGGACTAATAATTTCCTCAAAATAGTCAGTTTTGGCTCAGTAAAATGAAGACGTTTTGGTAGAGGTTCACTTGTCATGTTCCCAATTCTGTTAAAGTTGATAGTAAACTCATACCTTCACTTCCTGTTCACTGTAAAAGACGCATGACTCTTAAAACTTCGTAATTATATGTCATAGTTTCAAAGTTTATTGCGCAAAAAGGCCTCCGGCCCATACACAAACGACATAATATAAATACATAATATGACATTAATAGTATCAAGTACATCAAGATGTTTCAAACATATACCGGTACATATTAGCATACATAATATAAATATCATATGTATTATAAGCAATTATCCAGTCATGATTCAAGCACATAATATTACAAATTATTATACTTTATGTATAAACATTGAGGTAATGTTCTATTTCTTTCAATGCATAATGTATAAACATAGCAGTATTACGAACAACCTGTAAATTATCACTGGACATTAGATTGTAAAACACCAGTATAGTCTTAGGTGAATGATTCAGTTGAGGAAGGTACTGTGAATGTATATGTTTGTATAAAGGGCATGAAAGCATAAAATGTGGTTCATCCTCAATAACTGTTTCACAGTAAGGACAAGTACAATACTCATGGGACAATACAATGTGTCTACCATGTTCTATCATTAGACTATGGGAAGAGCTCCTGAAATTAGCTAAACAGCTTCTAAATTTACGTAAATCAACATTTTTGACATAGAATGCAACATCATATAAATCTTTGTAATGAACATAATGAAACAATTTGCTTGATTCAAAACAATTAAGTCGCCAAGTCTGTATATACTGGTCTTTAAGTCTTTGAACATACTCAAATAAAGAATACGGTAGTCATAATTAAAATCATCCTGTGTTTCTCACACATATCCAAACCCATTTGTCTATACATTCAACCTTAACTCAGATACCCAATTACAATATCCCAAGTTGTCATAATATAAAAGCATTTTATAACAAGTTTTCACATGTCTGTGATCTGGCATTTTCAATATACGTAGCCAATATTTTATACACCATTGTGCTGCATATATATACATAGGGAATCTTCCCAAATCTCCAAGTATTGCATTATTACATGCATTATTATGAGCATTCAAGAAACGCTTGCATGCATAAACATGAACATTTTCAATATGAGTAACCTTCTTGAATGCCCACAATTCAGAGCCATAGAGCATTATAGGAGCAATTTTGGCATCAAATAACTTGAAAAATATATCATATGGTAAAATGTCAAATTGATGTAGGGAATTAAATAAAATACCCAAAGCTTTCTTGGCTTTAATCGCCATGGATTCAGCCTTTCTATACAGAGACAGTCTATTAGTAAAGTAGATACCTACATAACTAAAGCCATTTACAACTTCAATTCTGCAGTTGTTATACATCCAATTCTCATTTTTGGATAAAGCACCACCCCGTTTAAATACCATAATTTTGGTCTTAGTGACATTAACAGTCATTTTACTTTTTTTACAGAAATCATGCAAAATATTAAGTTGTCTTTGAAGACCTATAACTGTATCTGTCATCAGCGAACAATAGCATAAAAATTTCTAGAAGACTAGGAAATAATTGAATACCTTGTATGTTACGTTCACACATTAGTGTATACAGTTCATAAATGAACAGAGCAAACAAAACTGGACTAAGACTACAGCCTTGCCTTAAGCCTACCGGACATGTAAATGTATCAGAGATACCATATTGTGTTCTAACACAACCTTTCACAGTAACATAGATTGACTGTATAGCTTTAAACAGTTTGCCTTTGACTAATTTCTTATGTAAGACATCATACAATTTGTCATGGTCAACCGAGTCAAAGGCCTTTTGAAAGTCTACAAAGGCAACATAAATTGACTTTCCCTTCATGCACAAGTACTTGCTAATAATAGAATAAAGTATAAATCCATTATATATGGTGGAGTAGCCCTCCCTAAAACCCCCTTGACATTCACTTATTTTTTCATAAGCATGTGCATAGAAGGTAAGTCTTTTACATATAATTGAAATAAATAACTTGCTCAATACATCAATGAGTGCTATCCCTCAATAGTTATTAGTGTCAGAGGTACTACCTTTATACACCGGTATAATAACAACTTTTGTCCATTGTTGTGGGAATTCACCATTAGCAAACAGACGATTAAATAGTTTGATTACAAATGGCAGTAATGCATGAATACCATATATCAAATGTTGAGGAATAAGATTCCCCCCTACAACTACAGTCATAATAGAGTTAGTTTTTCCTTCATTAGGGTTAACTCTTTAGCGATGAGTGTTAATTTATTTTAAGTTTTATGTTGAAGATGTTTTTATTAAAGATGTATTATACAAACCCATCTCGCAAATAAGAAATTCATTCCGCAAGATCGAGTGCATTCTGTACTTTATATATCTATCCGGTAGACGGAGTTACGGTTAACTGGTGTCCTCGCCCTGCTAGTGTCTTTTAGCGATTTCCATGTATATAGTAGCAAAGAGTACTATACATATGAATGAAACTTTTGTGCGGATGAATACTTAATTATTAAACTCACTAGTTTTACAGTTGGAAATGCCATTACAATGTAATTATTCAAAATGAACATAATCCTGCAATATATCCAACTTGTATCATAACTGCAATCGGTAGAGTTATACAACGGATGGTACTATTTTCCAACGCGAATGAATGGCGTCATGTATAACTATAGAAGCACTCGCTTTGCTTTTGCTTCTAATAAAGAGATCAAAGTACTGAAAGTACTGTAGGAACTTGATTTTTTTCATATGAGACAAGTCACTGGTGTTGCTCGCAACACAACAATGACTGTACAGCTGATGGATATTCATGCTTAGGAATTAACATACACCATCTCAATATTACCATCTATTTATGTACACATTCTGATATTATATTCAAAATTAGTATCATGATGTTGGACTATATGACAGGTTGTGAAGTGAAAGTAAAAGTTTATTGTAAAAGATTATAACTATTCGGAAACTATTCCGTTATACAGCGATATTTGCTGATCTCGCTACGGAATATACCGACATCGCACGATTTCATTAGTTCCATTACGATCCTTCTGTCTTAACACCAAAATACCCTTCACACACTGTGAACCAACATAATAATTGCGAACTTCACAATAACTGTTAATTCTTCGCAAATTTATGTGTACCGCCATTCTGTTCTCTGCACTTCGATGGGAAAACCCCACATTCTATTTTTAGAATTTATCCAACTATATATATAGCTCTAGCCGATAGTATTGATCGATACGCATTATGAATATGAACACTGATTTACATATCATGTCAAGAAGTCACATATAAGACATACATCAATAGTAGATTAATGTAAATACACGCATACTTCTGTAGAGAAATTACTGACCTACTGAACGAAAGCCGTAAGTAGAACTATTTTATGCTAAACTAGTTGGTTTCCGTCCCCAATCTTACAGCATACAATAGAGTGAGAGTGGAAATGCATATATTTTCTCAACTCAAAAGTTTATGTCAGACTAGCAGCCTTCAGTTTCTCACAGAATCTGTGAATATCAGCCACTACCTCGCTCAGTGTCAGCAACCTGATGTCATTTGCACCAATAATGAGAACAACCACCTGTATTTAAGAAATAAATATGAAAAAGAATATAATATTGATATGAAATCATTTAATATTACTATTATTCTTTTCCTATACGTTTGGTCTGTGATATATAATGCTTAAGTCATATTAATAATTCATAACAGTCAAGTATAAATATGGGTTATCTGGGGTCAATAACTAGGTCACCAGGTCAAATCTTAGGAAAACCTTATTAACACTGTAGATGTCAAATTTTGATCGTATCTTCACCAAACCTAGTCAGACTGTTTGTCTTAATGATATGTAAGACAAATTCGAACATAGGTCGTCTGGGGTCAAAAACTAGGTCACCGGTTCAAAACAATGTTTTAATGAGTGAACAGTGATTGTCATGTGAGCGATATAGGGCCATCTTGGCCCTCTTGTTTAAAAAAAGACATGTAATTACTCGTTGTTGAAGGTTCTTTTCCTCATGAATAATGTCTTTAACTTCTGAGAACATTCCTTCAGGATGATTGGAAAATAAACAACATTTTTCTCTGACATTATCCCATCTTTCCTATTGTACAAATCTGTAAATACACACAAAAGTTGACTTAACAAGATAATGACGGTGTTAAAAAACAAGTCTTGCAACTATAACTTTACTAGTGAATTGATCAGATCCAAAAATTGATTGTTTATTTTTACTCTGAACATAAATATTATTTGCATTATCAAATATCAGTATCTCGTGTATTTGTGGTCTTCATTCAACAACATTGGAAAAAATGGACTTGTCCGCCAATAGGGAGCTACTAAAGTACAGTTGGCACGGCAATGCATTAAATGATTTAGACTTTTGGGAATTAAAAATATTTTTCTAGACGAATTATACTTACGAGTATTTGTTTATTATAGTGGTTTGCGAGTACTTACTGTATTGTCTATTACTAGTTTGGCTAATCCTGGCCATTTGAATGGCTAATGGTGATTTCGGTCATTTTTGATTGGTCAATCATTGGACTGTCATGTTTGACTGAATCTGTTTGTCTGCTCTGTTGTTGAAATGCAAGTAAGTAATGTAGGCATCGTTCTATGATGTTAACGTGGCATAATATCGGGAACATCATTAGATGTAAGTTTAATGTGGTTGTATCATATCTAGGCCAAGGGCCCATAATTGAAACCCTCCCCCCCTAGCGGGATTTTGGTACACCTATATATTTTTGAAGCTTAGGGTATACGTTAACAAATTCCGGTTGTTGGAAGATAAACGGATGCTGAATAAGCAAATGGCCGGGTTGTTTCCATGGCAACCAGCAATATTTCTAAGATTTAGCTTTATCATATTAAATGCGCAAAAATGTTGTTTATTTCGGTTATAAAACCTACAAAATAGCTTTAAGATATGATCAATATAATTATTATACGCCAGGCATATTTTGTTATTGATTTGCTCATTTGCATATCAAGGGTTCAACGCAACAGTGTTGTAACTCATATGGAAATAAGAACAAGTTACAACAGTGTTGCGCTGAGCCCTCGATATTCATGAATATTAATGAGAATCTAAAAAAATGGGCTTAAATTGTTAAAATATGACCTTATATGGCAAATGAGTATCATATGTTTTTTCATTTTTATTTGAAAAGTTTTAAAATGACTAATAAATGTTCGGAGATTGTTTATCTATTCATTTACTGTTCAATACACACATGGTATTGCTTTAGTATAGCTAGAAAGTGGGTGGGGTAAATTAAACCCAAAATATAAAAACAACATTATTTGATAAATAAGTGGTTTTATGACAAATGACAAAGTAAATTTGCATATACTTAATACAACAAAAATGAAATTGTTTGTTTGAAATCAAAATACCGTTGTGTCTGTGTCTGCTTTATACTCCCCCCCCCCCCCTGAAAATTGGATATTAAATATATCACCAAGAGACAGCGGAAATATCGAAAGAATCATGATAAACTGAACAGCATTACTACATTTGTCACAATGTTATAAGTTCTTTATCAGTAGTCTTATACGAGGGTCATCCGTAAAGTTCGTGGACAACCTAACCTTTTTTAGTATTAATGAAATGATGGTTTTAAAAATTTGTCATGGCAATAATTGACACCTATTGACTCAATTTCTATTTCTAAATTGTCACTTTTCCACGCAGCCACTGGTTACTAGTTACCAAGGCAACCCTAGTCAGCGCCTACGGAGCACTTTGATTTTTTGAAATAAAGCGGATTCATTTTGTTGCAATCTTTGTGCTGTAATTTGTATAAAAATGAACAGAAGTGTACAGAATATTGTTGGACGCTGTAGCAAATATTTGTGACGTTTGCCGCAAATTTATACTGCCATTGCAAGCGTAATAATAAAGTTATCGAGCATGGAAGAACTGTCCTTATTTGAATTCATTACAGAAACTAAAGACGACGTCAGAGCGTACGGAGCAGCGCGCTTACGTAAGGCTTGGTGTACACCAACTCAGACATCAAAGCTCATTTCACGTGATTAAAATTCTAAAAAAATGTATTAAGATTGTTGATATTTAGGTGATATTTTGATATTTGCTTTGATAAATTAGCATGCTGTACATATAGTCCAGATTTGGCACCGATTGATATAGTGATCTACCCAAAATTGAAAAGAAAACAATTTAATTTAACTGAGAAAATTAGAATGGCGGTGGGCAGTTTTGTTAGAACATATGACGGTAGCTGGAATAACGATATATTCTCTAAATGGATGGAAAGACACAAAAGTGAATAACATTTGCGTGCGGTACTTCGAGAAAATGTGATTTTATGTGAGTATAACGTCATGACGTCGATGCGAAGTATGTTGAAATGCTCCGTAGATCTATATGTGTGTTTGATCCAAATACCGTATATTTTTTATCAGTCAGTATTTCGCTCTGATATTTGGCATGTATTTTGTCAATATGTTACATAACATGTACATAAAATTTTGTCATAATACATACATGATTAGTCTTATTAATAAGACTGTCCACGAACTTTACGGATGACCCTCGTATTACATTTCTTTGTAATTAAGACTTATAGTCAACAACCTAGATATGCGCAGAAGCAAACAATTGCATGTTAATGTCTCATTCTGAATAGGACTATCATATACTCTGGTGGAATCACAAGCAGGTTTTAGGGCTGGAATGCCATGGCTACGATTGACAACAAATTTGTACTGCATGGATTAATAAAATAATTCAAATCATATAATTATTAATAATGCTCTTTTACCGATTATTCTAAAGCTTTCGATTATTTGGTTTGCCGAAATATATGGTATACACTTTATAATTCCGGGCAAAGAGGGAAGTTATATAAGGTCACTACGTCCATGGATGTATTATCAAATTACAACCAGAGTAAAATTTAATAATGAGATCAGCCAAGGTCATCTTGGAGTAAGACTGGAGGAAAGCTTGTCGCCTTTTCTATTTTCCATGTACCTTAATGATCTGGATGACCAACTTTTAAACGGAGCAAAAGGCATTGATTTAGGTTTTATAAAAATTTTCATTGATGTATGCCGATGACATCATGATATTTGCTAACTCATCAGAAGAATTACAAAGTAATCTTAACATATTGGATGTATACTGTGATCCTTGGAAACTTACTGTTAACAAAGATAATTAATATATTCAGAAAAGGAGGACGTAGGCCAACAGACCTTAAAGTTTCTACCAAAGGTGTGAATAAGAAATCGTTAACAAATTTACGTATCTTGGAAATGTTTTCATCTGGAGGGTCCTTTGTAGAAATGCATAAAACAAATTACCTAAAAAATCTATCTTTACATTAAGAAAATGTCTATAAAGATTTATTACATAACAATAAGGCACTCTTTAGAATTGTTCAATTAGCAATTGAAAAACTTCAGACTTCGTATTGTAAATCTTTATTATGAGTAAAAAGTAGCACACAAAAATGTGTGTATTTTATATACGGAGAATTAGGTCGACTTGATTTTTACTCACTAAGAATTATGCAAAATATAAAAGTTTGGTAAAAAGTTACCAATAAAAGCGAAAGGAAATATATAAACATAATACATGTATACCAAATCATGTTGAAAGATATTGACAATAAACCGTACATCACTAACCAAAGGGTCATGTCACATAAAAACATCCTACAAAAAAAAATCTTAAAAAAAAATATATATATTTTATATTTATATAGATATGAAATAATTTTTATAATTTTTTTTTTTTATATTATTTTTTTTAGGATATTTTTATGTGACATGACCCTTTGTCACTAACTGGGCATATAATGTTAAAGATACATTAAATCAGTTAGTATTCTCTGAAGCGTTGTACTCACAGGGTGTAGGTAATACTAAACTATTTCTATTACTGTTAAAACAAAGAGGTAAAGATATCGTCATGCAAGAATGGAATAATCGAGTACAAACGTCATCTTATTCCAGGGTTTTTAGGGTTTCTGAAAATTTTGACAACAGCATGTATCTAGTTAATATAAATATTAAAACAATATCTCATAGCTATGACAAGATTTAGGCTTTCTTTTCATCTTTTAAGAATTGAAACAGGTCGTGGTTTATTAGTCCCCTGCTATACCTGAGGGGACTATAATAGTGTTTGTTGTCGTCCCTCCCTCCATCTGTCCGTCCCTCTGTCCGTCCCTCCGTCTGTCTGTCCGAAGTGGTTTCCAGATGATAACTTCAGTTAAAATTGACAGATTTCAATGAAAGTTGGTATATAGATAGCTTAGGGCATTACCTAGAGTGGGATTGCATTTGGGGTCAAGAGGTCAAATATCTAGGTCACTGTTACTAAAAATAGAAATTTGGTTTCCGGATGATAACTTCAGTTAGGGATGACTGATTTCAATTAAAGTTGGTATATGGATAGCTTAGGGGATAGCCTAGTGTGGGCTTGCATTTAAGGTCAATAGGTCAAATATCTAGGTCTTTGTTGCTAAAAATAGAAAGTTGGTTTCAGGATGATAACTTCAGTTAAAATTGATGGATTTCAATGAAAGTTTGTGTATGGATAGCTTAGGGAATTACCTAAAGTGGGATTGCATTTGGGGTCAATAGGTCAAATATCTAGGTCTTTGTTGCTAAAAATAGAAATTTGGTTTCAGGATGATAACTTCAGTTAAAATTGATGGATTTCAATGAAAGTTTGTGTATGGATAGCTTAGGGAATTACCTAAAGTGGGATTGCATTTGGGGTCAATAGGTCAAATATCTAGGTCTTTGTTGCTAAAAATAGAAATTTGGTTTCAGGATGATAACTTCAGTTAAAATTGACGGATTTCAATGAAAATTTGTGTATGGATAGCTTAGGGAATTACCTAAAGTGGGATTGCATTTGGGGTCAATAGGTCAAATATCTAGGTCACTGCTACTAAAAATAGAAATTTGGTGTCCGGATGATAACTTCAGTTAGGGGTGACAAATTTCAATGAAAGTCGATATATGGATTGCTTAGGGTATTACCTAGAGTCAGATTGCATTTGGGGTCAATAGGTCAAACATCTAGGTCACTGTTACTAAAAATAGAAATTTGGTTTCCGTATGATAACTTCAGTTAGGGGTGATGAATTTGAATGAAAGTTGGTGTATGGATAGCTTAGGGGATAACCTAGGGTAGGATTACATTTGGGGTCAATAGGTCAAATATCTAGGTCACTGTTACTAAAAATAGAAATTTGGTTTCCGGATGATAACTTAAGCTGGCTCGCTCATTTAGACAAAATTGTCATCATTAAAAAATCTAGACAGATGGTGCTGTATAAACAGCAGCTAACATTCCAATGATATGTGCTGGCAGGGGACTTGTATTGCATGCAATACTGACTGTAAGCTTGTTTATTAAGGTTCAAGCCATTTTTTCATGATTTTTGCCATTGTCTTTTTAAAAATACGTACATTGTACATGCAATGTTTCTCCACTTCATTTCTTATAAACGACTACTTTTACTTTGAACAACTGAAAAGACTTTTTAAAACTCCGAAATCCAACTAAGTTTTTAGGGCTTCCGCAATGAGACATAATTGGCAAAATGTTAGGTGGGACCATTATACACACATGAATAATGGTTCCAGATATTAGGGAGACTATTTCACCCTAGTCTCCCTCTAAGCCAATCCCTGAATAACTTTCAGGTAGACTACAAGTTTCCTTGCTATCTGTCCATCTCTACTTTTAAATCATGCAGTTCTCATTTTCGTATATAGTATTAATACATGCTGACATTATGGGATTTTAATAAAATGATCACTCATTGGTTTAAATCTAATTACATGTAAATGTGTTGTATTTTACTGTTAGTTATGTGAACTACCTACTTGAAACTGAAACAATGTTGAAAATTGACAGAACTGAAAGAAAACAAAAATTAATGATACTTGTAACTGGCCATTGTGACATGTGAAAAACCGTTGCCTATCGCTTGACCTTCAATGACACACTGATAAATGGCTTCATGATCACCAGTATCATTAAGCGAATATTGCCTTAGTAGATTTATTACGAATATTTTCATGATGGTCACTTATTAATCTGCACCAACTAATACAGTGAATATTGTCATGATGGTCATTTATTATTCTGCACCAACTAGTACAGTGAATATTGTCATGATGGTCATTTATTATCCTGCACCAACTAGTACAGTGAATATTGTCATGGTTCATGTGGCATCAGGAGTGACTTTCTCCGACTAAATATCTGTGCGTCCAGAAATGGGACTAGAACTGTCATTATATGATAGAATTTAAATTATTTTGAAATTCTCTAATTTGCTGAACTATTGACTATTTCCATGAGAATCACTTCAAATGTGAGGTATGGAGGTCTATCGTTGACCCTACTTTTGTAAATATTTTGCAAAAGACAAAATCCATTTCCGGCAAGAAATCAAGCTATAGTGTTCTTTCAATCGTAGCCGACAAATAACAAAGCAAATGTGCAGTGACTAGTCTATGGATGCATTACATATAACATGTATATTCAAAGAAACCAAAAGTCATAATTATGTTAGAAATTGTTTTTTTGTTAGCTCATCTGATTGATCAGGGGAGCTTTTAGGATCGATGAATGTCCGGCGTCTGTCCACAATTAGTTTGTTCTACACTCTAGTATCCACAGCTCTTAACCAACCGTAATCAGATGGTCACAATGTATACGGAATCTATGTCTCGGCCAAGTTCAATTATGGGCGAAATGGGACAAGGACTTCAAGACTTATGTGCACTTGACTTAGAAACTTTGTTGTATTTCGCTTGTTTATACTCTCTAGCGCCTTCATTTCTTCACCAATCCTAATAATATTTACAGTGAATGTGTATGACCCGAAGGTCGTTGAGAAGATTGACTATGGACGAAATTTAATTGGTACTTGCAGAGCAAAGGGCCCTTATATGAGATGAAAACTATATTACCTGGTCATTAATTAAAGTGTCTATGTTCTCAGGTGATCGATCTAGGGCAATCTTGGCCCATTTGTTTCAGATATTATCTAAATAATTATATCCAGTACTTTCTGCAAATTGTTTCCCCATATACATGAATACCTGAAAAAATATTTGGTTGTATCTATATAAAGGCTACGTTTTTATTCTTTTTTGCAGTTAAAAGGGACATAATTCTTGCTATATTTTGTTCAGAGTTATCTTTTCCTTTTCAGATATGTATATTAATATAAAATATAGTAATCTTAAGCAATGTGGGTTGAGAACTTGGTCATTTTGGACTCCATAATCCCTTGTATACAAAAATATAAAAACATGATATTTCGAAATCAGGGGGAGATAATCAATCGCATACTGTAGGCTTAATCAGCACCTATATTTCGTCCAACAAGTGACATTCGATGGGGGATATATCAATCTTTGCAATGATACATGTGTCATAAAATCCCACTTGGGGGGACCTAGGGTACAGGTAGCCCATACTCTAATCAGACTATGGTGGAATAGGTAGTATTTAGGGTGTACTTTATTCCATTGATGTATGGTATGGTAATACCATGTACATGTGAACTATATACATGAATGTATTCATCTGTCAAATACTCATGATAGTCAAAATATGTGTTTTATCTATAACTTGTAAATATGTTATACTCTCCATGATGGAGGAATGAATAAAGTAGACGGTCAATATCCTTTATGAAAAAAGCAACTTCATACAAAAAACTGAAACCAGTGCTTCTTGTAATTCGTCTAACTATAACATTCTGTTATAGTTGCTCTTGTTCTGTCTACCCCAATGAACAGTAAATGGGTCAACCGCTTCTGAAGTAGGGGTCCAAAATAGAGAATTGAAACGTTCTAATTTTGTATTCCATGAACAACTTCACAAATTGTTGATGAACCGTCCATCAAACTTGGCTCATGAAATATTGATGAATTCTTTTAATGAACCTTGATGAACTTTCATGAACAATTCATGAACTGGTCATTAACATCATCAATTCATGAACAAATTCTCTATGGTCATGACATACAGTGAGAAATTACTAACTACTGCACATTTTGAAAACCCATACAAATTCAGTGCCTTCAGTGCTTTGATCTGTATACAGTAAACTATCTGTTGTACTATATACTGAGCTTCTGACTATGTGTCATTATATAATCTTTCTACACTGAGAGACAATGCAATATTCCAGCACTACAACTGTGAATTAAACTATTTCATGCATGTATTGATTGAAAATGTTGTGCAGATGAATTCATGTTAGTTTTATTGTTTAAATTGCCAAAATATTTCCAATGCTTTCAAGATCGACATAATCCTGCAATATACTTATACCAAAATTGCAAAGTCTGCAGTGTATACTTATCCAACAACTGGTTCTATTTTTCAACGCGGATGAGAGACGTCACTATTTTGTAACTACATAATGTAGTGTATACCTTCAGGTTGCTCCGTTATAAGCTGTGCCATTAGGGATTAGTTAACTCTAAACCTAATTCAGCAGATTAATAGCAAAGTAAAAAATTCAAAACATGGTTGATATTTCAGTCAGATGTCAGTATCCTATCATTTAGTTTAAGAATACGATACATTTCAGATAAACAAAACAATCTATTCTAGTTTCTTTTCGATGGTGTTGTAACCATTTTGAAATCACGCGCCTGCCATTGTGAAGCCTGACTACTTTTTAGAGGTTGATAGAGGATTGGAAAGGATTGGGGTAAAAAAATGTCAAAATGTGAAATTTAATGAAAAATTTTGAACGCACCAGAGGTCATTGTTATGATTGGATCTTTATGAAATGTTGTCAGAATGTTTGTCTTAATGATGTCTCAGACAAGTTCGATAAAGGGTCATTTGGGATCAATAATTAGGTCACCGGGTCAAATCTTAGGAAAACTTACTGTTTGTATTGGATCTTCACCAAATCTTGCCTGAATGATATCTTGGACAAGTTCAATAATGGGTCAACTGGGGTCTAAAACTAGGTCACCAGGTCAAATTTGAGGAAAACCTTAATGAATGATTGTCTTGTGAGCAATGTAGGGTCATCTTGGCCCTCTTGTTTTTTGATGTTGGTGTGTCAGCAAGTAGTGAAAAGCAAAAATTAAAATATTATTTTTATGCAACCGGCATCTTTGATGTAGGAGCATATAGTGATTGCCCTGTCCGTCCTTCCGTCGGTCGGTCGGTCCGTCCGTGTGTACGAGGTTAAGTAGATTTTACTGTTTCGTCTAGCACCAATACCACTTACTATAGAACGCTTTGATACTTACACAGTTGTTGCATATGATCATTCTCAATCCGCCCATATCAAGAAATCCCACTTTGACCTTGACTTAATTTGGACTTAAAATGATTCTGTACCAGGTTAAGTAGATTTTACCATTTCATCTAGCACCAATACCATTTGCTAGAACACTTTCATACTTCTACAGTTGTTGCGTATGATCATTCTCAACACACCCGTATCAAGAAATCCCACTTTGACCTTGACCTTGACTTAATTTGGACTTAGAATGATTCTGTACCAGGTTAAGTAGATTTTACAGTTTCGTCAAGCACCAATACCGCTGGCTAGAACACTTTCATACTTCTACAGTTGTTGCTTATGACCATTCTCAATCCACTCATAATTATCAAACACCGACTTTGACCTTGACATTGTTCAAATGGGCTGTTGCTGCACAAGCATGCCACCGGGGGCATACGTCTTTATTGAACGCAGCGTTCTTGTTCTAATTTTGATAAAAAGCGAACGGCACATCTGATGAACAAATAATTGAACTGGTATGGCCTTATCATCCTTTGTAAAATACACAACATATTCTACACTGGTCAATTTATTGTACAAGGGTTTGAAGTAATTTTTTTAGCTCACCTGAGAGTGAAGTATTAAATTAGTATTTTGTCTGTCGTCTGTCTGCCTATTATTCTTCAAACGACTTACCTCTGCAACAGCTCTGTCAAATTTATAGAAGCCTCCACAAGAATAATCTTTGGGTGGTCCTTTACAATAGTTGCTAAAGGAATGTCATTCCGTGGTGTACTCTGGTTTCCATGGCAACCAAAAGGAAATCTTAAAAACTCGTGCCTTGAACCACATGGTCTAAAGCTTAGAAATTAGCCATGGAGCACCATCCAGAGACCCCCTAACAAAGTTGCTAAAATAATGTCCCAGGGAAAAAGAATTGGCCCCACCCAAGGGGTCACTTGTTTCATATAGATTTATATAGGGGAAAAAATAAAAAAAGTTCTTGTCTAAAAGCATAAGGTATAGAGCTTAGATATTTTGCATGTAGCAGCATGTAGAGGACCTCTTACAAAATTGCTAAAAAGATATAACCTTGAGGTCTTATTTTCTAATATTTTTTACTTATTGCAGCACACATTTAAATCAAATTCATAAGTAATATTGCCACAACTCATTTCTCAGGTGAGCATTGCAGGGCCACTTGGCTCTCTTGTTTGTTATCATTTTGTTTACACAGCAAATTTAAATCTCAGTATAAAACGGTTCAGTGCTTTCCTATCATCCAATTTGTCAACCAGTTTTTGATGCAAAATTCTCATGCTTCTTGAAACGTGTACACACGTTTGTAAGGAGAACCAGTTTTTTATCAGATTGTTAGCGGACAGGCACATGGTAGGTTGATATTTTACTAATGAAATTAAGTTTAGGTCACAGGTATGTGAGCTTTATACATTTAAATTATGAATTTTTTCTTCAGATGACTTTGTATTACTATTTTATAGTTTGTTTAATTTTCTTCAATTTCTTTGTTAGTATATTGTAATGTTATTGCTGAATGTTGCAAAAAAACTTACTGACCATGTTTCTTTATGTGAGAAAGTATAGTCCGACAATGACCTGTGAATGATAAAAGATCTGCTAAGTCCATTTTGTAGGGTGGGTGGCATTTTGGAATGTTTCGATGGTTTCCGTAATATATAAATATCAGTTATTTGTCCGATTTTGTTGAAGTTAAAAGCGTAGCTTTATCGGTAAAGGCGCCAACCTCTTTTAACTTAGGTAGTCTGTTAACAGTCATGATGTTATGGGTTCGAACCCCATGCGAACGCTTTTTCCTTTCCATTTTTTAATTGCCTATTTGGCATTTTGTTACTTGCAAATTTTAACTTCAATATTTGGAATGAATTTGGGATATTTTGTAGTTGATGTTTAAGATCGGTTATTTAAGATAGATTTACTGTTTTACTGACAGTAATGTGTATAACAATAAAACATCATCATAAGTGCTGAATGACTTATTTCAAATCTAACATTCTCTACAACAATTGGTTGAATTTTTAGCTCACATGAGCCAATGGCTCAGGAAGAGCTTTTAGAATCGATGAATGCCGGTGCCCTTCCACACTTAGGGTGTTTACTCTCTAGCATTTGCAGCTATATATCGATTTTGTTCGATTATGGCAAAATGTGATAAGTATTTCCAGAGTTATGACTTAGAAAATTTGCTTTATTTTAACTTATTTACATTCTTCATTTCTTCACCAATATTAAACATATTTACAGTGAATGTGTATGACCTAAAGGTCTCTGAGAGTTTGATATGGGCGAAATTGAACCAGTGTTTGCAGAGTTATATGCCCTTGACTAAGAAAAATAGATATATTTCAACTTTATTACATTATAGCATCTTGATTTCTTCACTAATCGTAATCATATTTACACAGGGTCCATTATTCATGAAAAAAATTTGGTTTGATCAAACTCTATGTAGAAACTGGGCATACAAGATGAAGAACTATATCACCTGGTCATTAATTATAGCGTAGTTGTTCTCAGGTGAGCGATATAGGAAAACTTGGCCCTCTTGTTAAAATAGCCTTAAATGGACCCATTATATCAGTGTTAATTTTTAGATTTATCATTTTATATTAAAGTAGTTGGCAACAAGAAGAACAGTGAACAATTCTAGGTATGGTGCATGTGAATGAATAGACTTGTATTTTTTGAGGCCTGTGTTCTACAATGAAGACTTGGCCATCAGTCTAAGGTAGGTATTAAGAATTGCATACTCCAAAATTATCCCTTTCAGCATGTCGATGACTTTTTAGCTCACATGTCACAAAGTGACAAAGTGAGCTATTAGGATCACTCTCCGTCCGGCGTCCGGCGTCGTGCGTCGTCAAACTTTATGTTGTGACCACACTAGGGGCCACATTTTTGGCTCAATTTTAGCAAAACTGGGTCAGAACGTTAATATCAACAAAATCTCGGACGAGTTCGATATTGGGCCATTTGGGGTCTAAAACTAGGTCACCAGGGCCAAATAAGGGAAAACCTTGTGAACACTTTAGAAATCACTGTTTTGAATTTATCTTCATGAAACTTTGTCAGAATGTTTATTTTAATAATATGTAGGTCAAGTTTGAAAATGGGTAATTTCTGTAGTAAAATTAGGTCACTAGGGCAAATTGCTGGAAAACCTTGTGAACACTCTAAAGTCACTGTTTTGATTGGATGATCATGAAACCTTGTCAGAATGTTTGTCTTCATAATATCTTGGACGAGTTCGAACATGGGTCATCTTGGGTCAAAAACTAGGTCGCTAGGTCAAATCTTAAGAAAAACCATGTTAACACTGTAGATTTCCCAGTTATTATTGGATCTTCACCAAACTTTGTCAAATCGTTTGTTTTAATGATATAACGGTCAAGTATAAATATGGGTCATCTGGGGTCAATAACTAGGTCACCAGGTCAAATCTTAGGAAAACTTTGTTAACACTGTAGATGTCACAGTTTTAATTGGATCTTCACCAAACCTTGTCAAAATGTTTGCCTCAATGATATGTGGGTCAAGGATGAACATGGGTCAGCCGGGTTCAAAAACTGGGTCACAAGGTCAAATCTTAGGTAAAAATCTTGTAAAAGCTCTAAATGTCATGGTTTTGATTGGATCTTGGCCAAACTTTGTGAGATTGTTTGTCTTAATAATATTAAGGACAAGTTCAAATATGGGTCACCTAGGGTCAAAAACCAGTTTGTCTTAATGATATGTAAGACAAATTCGAACATAGGTCGTCTGGGGTCAAAAACTAGGTCACCGGTTCAAAACAATGTTTTAATGAGTGAACAGTGATTGTCATGTGAGCGATATAGGGCCATCTTGGCCCTCTTGTTCATAAATATTCTTTGGTTGTACTCCAGTTGTCCACAATAGTTCAGTACATGTAATATACCAGTGGCAGGGATGTTATTTTTCATCTGCAGAATTTTGTGGTTTTGATCATCCATGGGACTAACTGGGGCCCTAGCAGCCCTAAGCTCCAAGCTTAATGAATTTAATATTTCTCATTTTTGCCATCCCACTTTACACTCACGGTAACCTGCAGCCGGCAGTAAACCAATTGGATTCTGTACCAATACTTACCTTGCTCTCCGCATACAGCAGTCTACTTCTCTACATGTAATAAGTGTTCAATTTCATAGAAATATGAAAATAAGATTTTGATTATGTTGTTGTTTTTTTGTAGATTGGTTGTCAAAACTTTAGTGAAAAATTAGAATGAAATCATCTACTTCTCATCTTTGTGATGCTGCAATGGAAGAGCCTTCCCATGATACTTCTATACTGTGTATATGTCTGCTTCAGGTATGTAGAGCCTGGTAGAGTTGCATAGATATAACTCAAATATTGTCTCTCCTTATTAGCAATGAACAATGTTTTATTTCTATTGAGCTGTCAGTTAAACATGGTGCCCATACCATGTTCTTCCCAATGATATCAATGGTAGTACACTACGTCATTGAGTACCTGCTAATGGATACACATCGTACACTTTTTTTGACAACATCTCCTTGACCCGAAGTTAGATTTAATTATTTCTGCATGAAATTGTCAAATTGATATGAAATGATATCACGCACCAAGGATTTACTGTTGCATATTATGTTTTCGTGAAAATGGTTTGTAGTAAGTCTCTTTAGTTAAGGCCTGAAAATGGGATAAGTTTTAACTTGTGTGTGATATGTCCCGTACTTTTCTTATAAAATGCCTTAAAACATGGCAAAACTTCTTTTTCTCATTTCTTTAACTCACCAGGGAATAAACCGAGTGTATATGGTAACGGTTTCTAGTTTGTTGTATACTATTTAGCTTCAGAAGTCAGTTTTTCTCAGATATTGTTGTATAAAAAGAAAATGGTACCACCCAGACTCAATTTAAGAAATGATACCATCCGTACCCAAAATATTCAATTATTTCTTTTGGAGTAAATTATGTTCACATAATCTTGTAATGATATTTTGTATGCGTAATTTCATTTTAGATAAAAAGTATACTGTAAAATGATTTAATGTATGCTTCATGTATGCAACATTTGACAATGGTAGCCCTTATGAAAATAGAAATGTAGCGGCCAGCTAGCTGCTACCTAGTCGCTACTTTATTTGATAGCAAGAACTAGTAGCAGGAAGGTAGCGGGTGGTAGCGAGTATCTTAATTAACTAACCTAAGTAGCAGTAATTCAAAACACCTGCTGTAAATAAACAAGGTAATATATGAGTCTTTATCATTCAAATGATAAAACCAAGGTTAATAGGTACTCTAACAAATACATTTACATTGTATATTGGTTACATTTGGGCAAATTATATCAATGAAATAAATTTTTAAAAAGTAGATACTTTCTTTTTTTGCTTAGTATAGATACTTTTTAAAATTTAGATGAAGCTTCCAACATTCATTATAAAAAATTGCTTACTTGGGTGTGATTCTCACCACATACAGTACAAACAATTATTTTGCCAATTAAAGGTCTGTCAGATATAGCGTTATACACTTAATAACAAAACTTGATATACCATTCAAATTTCAATAACTGACTTCAATGAATATCATATGGTGTTTTTATTTATATGATGTTGAATTTGTAATGACTGACTATGTACATAAAGCTCTCGCTATAAGAAATTCAATTTTGAATATTAATAGGCAATGATTAAAAATTGTGAGTTTCTGTTATGTTCATCCTTATTGTATTGTATATTTATATAATTTTTATATCATGACTTTATGAATTTCACTCATATATGAATAATTTGACCATTGTCTGTGTAAATATTATCTGTTCTGTTCTGCCAATGTGTCACTCAAAGATTACAATTTGACTTCTGTTGAATTTGCAGCTTTATTCTACGATTGTGGAACAAACTCTGAAGATGGCTATGAAGGTCATGTTCAGCTGTACCTTCACCAGTATCCATGGAAACAAAACAACCCAGTTCTTCATTGAAGAAGATTACCTTTCTAATGAAGATAAAACAATAAGATGATAATGTGTACTAAAGATCAGATATTACAGGCAGGAAATCAAAAGGTAGTTTTATTGTATGTAGTCGTTTTCTTAAATGTATGATAGTGTAACTTCCATGAATGGTCACCTCCGAACAACAGCCAGTATACTAGCAACCTAGATTGATGTTTTACTCTATTTTCACTCTCCTCTCAACAACAACCACCTACTTACATTAGCCATCTGTGTCATTCCCATTGGTGGCTGTTGTAGGCACTGTAAATTCTTATTGGTATTGTGTGGTGACATTTTTCTGTATACACTTTTTCGTGAGAAAATGTTTTACCTTCATCAAGGACATATATCGAGGGTTCAGCGCAATAGTGTTGTAACTCATATTGAAATAAGAACAAGTTACGACAGTGTTGCGCTGAGCCCTCGATATACATACATGGATTTGCAACTGCTAAAACTAGCCAAAACAATATCGATAGACAATCCATTGCGATACTCGACAGCTGTAACCAAAAAATATATATAAGTGTAGAAAGTGCAACTTTTTTTCAGGTAATTTTTTAAAACTCTGTTTGCTGCATACAGAAAACATGTTTTATTGATAAATAGGGCATTTCAAACTGTAAATACGGAAGTTGCGAATCTATGTATGTATATAACTTCTTGCTTTCATGAATTATTTTTCGTCCACTTAATAGGTGGGTTAGGAGATAGGTTTCCATTTAAGGAATTCCAATATGGGTTCAAATAAGTTTCATTGGTGCGAAAACAAAGTCAATGACCGTGTTTTTACCTTTTTTTTTTCATATTGTTTTTAGAATCCGTACTGTGTTTTAAAAAAAATCATCAGGCTGTTTTTTCAGTATTTTTGCGAATGAGAGATAAATGTCTCATTATTTGGCATTGTAAATTTCCACCCCTGCAGAGTTTTATCAGTGTCTTTTAAGATTTAATGACGGCAAAATATGACATTCTTGTATTTTTCGGATTTGGAAATGATACAGCATTGCAGTTATACCAATTGCACTTACTTAATATACAAAATTAATGGAGCAATGCAGGAATTAACTCGGAAACAACGAAACCATACTCTCCTCTAGGTGGCGCATTTTGAGTGGTTTCCATGGAAATATCCTTTGAATATATCATTTCTGCTTTAGCCAATACCTTAAATTGTACGTTGACTTCTGAAAAAATGACCATTTTTCGTGAGGAAACCAGCGACCCACCTTTAAAGTCAGAAAATCATAAATTATGCAGAAATATACCACTATACTATGGCCTTAATGAATGAACCCTGATAAAACTCAAGTATATCTTTCTGTTTTCATTCTTTATGAAATAACATTGCTGGTCCTAAAGTGAATTCATTATGTACTGGAAGTGCTGGTCCTAAAGTGAATTCATTATGTACTGGAAGTACTAATGGAAACTGAACTAAAATTTATTAGACTAGCACTGCAACATGGGATGGGAACTAGTTTAACGATGGCATGGTGGATGTAGTAAAATATAGCACTTTGGTCCGCATAAAAATTCATGCGCATATAGCTAGTAATGGCTATAGAAAGCTGTCTATCATTCTGATTTGGGAACCAGTCTTTTATACAACAAACATTTGGGAACCAGCTTTTGATACAACAAAATTTGGAAACCAGTCTTTTATACAACAAAGATTTGGGAACCAGTTTTTTATACAACAAATATTAGGGAACCAGTCTTTGATACAACAAAGATTTCAGAACCAGTTTTTGATTCAACAAAGATTTGGGAACCATGCAGTCTTTGATACAACAAAGATTTGGGAACCAGTCTTTGATACAACAAAGTTTTGGCAACCGATCTTGGTATCTGCTCTACTACAATAAGGAATCAGTGCCGAAGCAACCAATGAGAGAATAAAGTTAATTGTTGACTTGTTTTCATTTTCCAGATTTATCGTCTTAGCTCCAGTGGGAATTTCAGATATACAAAATTTATTTTGTAAGATTTTCTGCTTGTTCACTGTTTATTGAATGTCTCTCTATATATTTTCTAGATAATCCGAGAAAATGTTCTGCAGTAACCACAAAAATCTTATGACCAGTTGCTGGTAAGTAAATCATATTATCTTTTATTTGATCTGAATTTTGATGAGATTATAATGAATGAAAACTTGGGTGATTTAAAACAGTCATTAATTAGTTCAAGACTGACATCACTATCTGACAGTATTGAACCAAGGAAAACTAACATTGTGAAGCCTGGAGCATTTAAGCTCTGAGTTATTTATATAAAAATTAATCTTGCGAAGCCAATGATTGTTTCTATTTTGAACTGGACATTCAAAAAGATGTTGCTAATGGTTGAAAATAATCAACCCTCATGTTGTTGTTTGGTCTTGGTTAGTTGATAATCAAAATTTAAAGCCAGATATTGTGTGATTTTTTAAAACTTTCTTATATTTCTTAAATCATAGTGTTCTAAAAAGTTGTTGATTTCTGGTATAATGTCAATAAAACAAAGAAACACTAAGGTCTATTGTACTGTAGATGCCTGTATGAAGTTATCTCTGTTTTATTTTTTATCTGATGTTTTTGTAGGTGATATAGGATACAATATTGGATGTAGATATGGTTTACTGTGAAATCTTTGTTGACAACACAACAATGGAAAACAAACAACTTGGTTAGAGAAATATCTACAATAAGACAAATTATGTAATCGCCTTCTTTCAGTTCATTCATTCTGTATCATTAATATATGAATTTATAATTAAGTGAAACATTTCCCTTACATGTTAGTAACATATCAGTTTGATTCAGTTTTAAAATGTGTTTATGGCAGATACAACTTTTTACATCTTTGTTAATTGTTAATTAAGTCACAAATTGATCATCATTGTAACTGTTCCGTGAACATCAACTATTAAATGTACATTTTTGAGCCCCACCACTTTTGGCGGGGGGGAGAGATATGGTTTTGCATACATCTGTGATAATAGCTATGTCTGTTTTGACTCCACATGATTGATTGTACTTGATCCTTGATGCTGATCTGGATGTTAAACTAAAAGTCTACTGGGTATCATAATTGAATTTAATATATAAACATTATTACTTTCCTAAGGACAAGCATTATTATATGCAAGAATGACATTGACACAAAAACATGTGAAATTGTCATAGGCATAATCAGTTTGCAAAAAAATTAGAATTCTTAATTTCTGCCTGTGCATTGTTTATACTTGTATTGTTTATATTGTTCAATCTCTCCAAGAGCAACAAACTCCCTTCGAAAACAGCATAATTTAACTAGTAATTCAACCTCTCTAGAGCAACCATCTCAACAACAACATAATTTGCTACTCCAAATGGGTGTTGCTGTATACTTTATAGTGAAATTTTTATCAAACTGTCAAAACTTAATAATTACACAGTTGCCAAATTTATGCATTCACTTCTTTTAACTTAATCATTAGGGTATGTCCCATTCTAGTAATTTTATATGTAGCACATTGTTAAATACATGATTGTACATCGAAGCTCAAAATAAATGCAGCTTTGACAGTTTAATAAAATGACATAATACATAGTTCCCACATCTACAATATTTACCTCCCTTGTATTGAATTGGTGGCCATCTTGAAAGTCAAATTTCTTATGTAGTTGTTGGAAAAACATAAGCAAAATATAGTTGTCACATATGAATATCAATTTTTATCTGAACAAAAATATAAATATTTTCTATCAATTCTTGTCAAATTAGCCTTTCAAGATGGCAGTCAAAGGAGGTAAATATTGTAGATGTGGGAACTATGTATACTTGTTTTTGGCTAGAAAAGGGTCATGTTTAGAATTACTTGGACATACATATTACAAGAGGTCTATAACATTTTTGTGAGGTCACTAGGTACAATTTATTCTGAAATATATTTGTTTGTTGTATTAGAATCATTCAGGTTTATACTCATAAATGACTTTTCTGACTATATATTGTATTATTGAAGATCGTTTGTTTTGTAATGAAAATTAATGATTTACTTTTGTCATAACATGTAATAATAACATTACAAGTGTATATAAAATAAACTGTTAGACTTGGTATTTTGTTAGCACTTTTTATTCATGACAAGTACATTTCAAAAAATCAACATTAAGACAAATTTTATAAGCATCACATACAACAAGTGAAGAAATTGAAAATAAAACAGTAAATAAATATGTCAAAAACAAGCGAAGAAAGTAGAAGTAAAAAAAAAAAAGAAAAAAATTTGCCCACAAAGACGGCAAAATTACCATAAGTCCTTACACTTTACACAGACCACCAAATGTGTAAGGGTCGGCCTTGTGTATCTCATTTTCAACATCTTGTTCTTAATTATCACCATGACATTATTTTTTAAATATTCTACTGAACATATTACATACAAATATTACTGCATTATCAAATCACATAAATAAATATGCTATTTAACAATCATATAATTATTTATACACAATTAATACATAAAAAATATACTACTCTAAATTTGATAAAGAATATTTACTCAATGATTGTATATTTCCTACAAATACACTTGGACAAATACACTTAACAAAACTTATAATGTCCCTTTGTAAAATATGCATATTTTTTTCATATAAGCTACATGGCTATCAACAAAATGTGTTCCATTGATTTTTAACCCATTTCTTCTCTATAGTTATAAAACAGTTAATTTGCACGTGGTAAGTATGAATCTTCGAAGTAAATAGCCACGTTACAGAAAACCACAAAATAGGGTGGATGTCCATTGAGGAAAAACAAATTTAAGTTTTAAGGGCCATGCAACACTGTCAGCCTAATTCAGCGAGGATCCCATGCTTACAGGCACTTTTACATTTCAATTAATTTTCACAAAGATGTTTTTCTATAAAATACTTAATGTGGTTTATGTGGTTTACCTGTTTTGACTGGAAAAGATTACAATCGGAAAATATTACAATTAATGCCTGAAATGATCATGCTCTGTCATGCAAAGAATATTTGTTGGTCACAACTGTTTATTTCTGTGTTCTGTGTTACTGGTTCCTAATTCAAGTTTTACAAACTATTGTATTATTACAATTTGCCAAACCAACTTATCATTGATAACTTTGATTAATTTCTTTTTATTTGTTTTAATCCTTTACCAGAACTGTGTTTAAACGTGTTTGTATCTTATTTCTATTTAAACCAAAAGCAAATTTACGGATGGCACAGCATATTATGTACATGGAATCGCATGTGACTTATGATCTAAGATTATTTGTTGACTTTGTTTATATAATTGTTACTACATTTTTTATTTGAATTCAATACAAGACATCTTCTAATTTAATGTTAGTTGTACTTTCTTCTGTCATCATTGCTGGTTAACTAAGTTAACATAATGAAATATCTGTGGTTAAGTTTTATTCATGATTTTGTAACGTTATTTACTAGAAAATAATTATGATATGTCTTATAATGTGCCAGTCTGTATTGCTGCAGTATTTAGAGATATATCTACCTTTATTAGATAAAAGAAAAAACAACACAGTATTTCTATCTTAGAACTTCCAATTGTTTTCTCCAATGCCACCAAAAAGTATTGAATGTCATTAAATCTTAAAAATTTATAGTGAATAAGGGTAGGTTTTTAAGCAACTCATTAAAATTCAATCTGGTATTATGCTATCATTTCATGTAAGTCATTACAGCTGTCAAATGTATTCATAAAAATTTAGTTAGTGGAAAATATAAGTGTATATTAATGTCTTTTCTACATTGCCAGAATCTTTGAAGTTTGTAAGAAAATGATTGCATGACTGAATGCCAAATACATTTGACAGCTATAAAGATGTACGTAAAATGATAGTAGTACCGGAGCCCTCCCTGAATAAGGCCAATGTGGGCCCTTTCCTCAATGGACATCCATCTCATTTTGTTTTTCTGTAATGTGGCTTAACATTCTATCGATTTCAAAAATTCATTCAAAGATTCATACTGTACTTTCCATGTGCTGCACTTGCAAATTAAGTGTTTTACAACAATAGAGACACAGTTATGCTTCAATGGACAACTATTGTTTCACTGGCATATGATGCCTAAATGACCAATTTTTAATCAAATCTAATCATTTAGTATTAAAATTTTGAAGCAATATTGCTAGTGACCCTTATCAAATTTTGAGTAGTATACATGTAGTTAAAACATCCATATGTGATGAAGTAAGTAACTAAATGTCAGCTACTTTCTTAGTTGTGTACTACTAGAGCTATTATAATAGCCATATCATGCAAGACATGTAAGTGACTATAAATGTCAGAATGCTTACATAGTTATATACATTTAACCAGTCACTTACCCTATTTTATACACTTGGTCAGTGATTTATAATCATAATTGTTTATAATAAGGTAAGTGACTGGCTAATTGTATGTTAATGTTAATTAGTGTATATAACTTGTGTAGTGACTGGCTGATTGTGTGTTAATTAGTGTATACAACTTGTGTAGTGACTGGCTAATTGTATGTTAGTTAGTGTATATAACTTGTGTAGTGACTGTCTAATTGTATGTTAATTAGTGTATACTACTTTTGTAGTGACTGGCTAATTGTATGTTAGTTAGTGTATATAACTTGTGTAGTGACTGTCTAATTGTATGTTAATTAGTGTATACAACTTGTGTAGTGACTGTCTAATTGTGTGTTAATTAGTGTATACAACTTGTGTAGTGACTGTCTAATTGTATGTTAATTAGTGTATACAACTTGTGTAGTGACTGTCTAATTGTATGTTAGTTAGTGTATATAACTTGTGTAGTGACTGTCTAATTGTATGTTAATTAGTGTATACAACTTGTGTAGTGACTGTCTAATTGTGTGTTAATTAGTGTATACAACTTGTGTAGTGACTGGCTAATTGTATGTTAGTTAGTGTATATAACCTGTGTAGTGACTGTCTAATTGTATGTTAATTAGTGTATACAACTTGTGTAGTGACTGGCTAATTGTATGTAATTAGTGTATATAACTTGTGTAGTGACTGGCTAATTGTATGTTAATTATAGTGTATATAACTTGGTGAAAGGCTAATTGTATGTTAATTGTAGTGTATATAACTTGGTAAGTTACTGGGTAATTGTATGTTGATTAGTGTATATAACTTGGTAAATGACAAGCTAATTGTATGTAATTAGTGTATATAACTTGTGTAGTGACTGGCTAATTGTATGTTAGTTAGTGTATATAACTTGGTAAGTGACTGGTTAATTGTATGTTAATTATAGTGTATATAACTTGGTGACAGGCTAATTGTATGTTAATTATAGTGTATATAACTTGGTAAGTGACTGGTTAATTGTATGTTGATTAGTGTATATAACTTGTGTAGTGACTGGCTAATTGTATGTTAATTAGGGTATATAATTTGTGTTGTAACTGGTTAATTGTATGTTAATTAGTGTGTATAACTTGGTAAGTGACTGGTAAATTGTATGTTAATTGGTGAATATAACTTCGTATGTGACTGACTGGCTGTTTGTTTGTGGCTTAATGTAATTTGTGGTGCAATTTTATTAAACTGCCAAAGCTAAATAATAACACAGTCGATGAATGTGATTATTTTTAGCTTCATACCACAGTTATTTTTTTTTACCATTATATAATGTTTTGTAGTCATCATTAAATAAATAATTGTATGTTTGTTCACTGGTATAACAAAAATCATAGTACACATTACCAAAGTAATTGTACAGTACTACTTTGTTGATGGTAAAAATAAATGCAAGCATTGACCATGAAATTATGCAGCTTTGACAGTGAAATAAAATCGCACATTATCAACTTTTAACTATTGACTAATAATGTTCGGAAACAACTGACCACACTCTGATGAAATGCAACCATGGTCCTGCTTTTATGAGGATCCATTAGCTGACACAAAATCTAGTTCAAGAACATGTGCATGTACTTGATAAATAAGTAAGCCCTTATTAATTATAATTGAAAAATATGTAAAGTAACAATAAATTATTATAGAATCTAAGCTAAGACACGTCTATAAAACTATACTTGAGACTTGTGTACATACCCTCAGGTAGGCATCAGATCAATACAGGAGCATCATGGGAAAACAATACCACCACAGCTTTCTACAGATCATACATCCAGTTAATGAGTGATTTCTTAGTTCTCTGCACCATGCTATAAAAAAAACAATTTCAGTGTTAATTAAGTGATCATTAATTAGACAAAATATGAAAATATATAAGTAGGAATATCTATTCACAAAAGTGCTTAACAAAGTATAAACAGACAAACTACGTTAGTAAAGGACCTGACTAAATACAGTCAAACCTGTGTAAGGGGTGACCCCTGAATAAAGGCAATCCTCTGAATATAGGCTATTCTTTAAAGAACTGCCATTGAATATCAAGAACAAATAACCTCCAAATATAGGTCACCTGTCAATAAAGGCCACATTATCTCTTTCCTAGGGGTGGCCACTGGTTTGGCTGAATGTAAGTGCCTGACTATGTATGTAACTGACTAACTTTGTATGTATGTGACTGGCAAAGTATATAAGTGCCTGATTAAATAAGTAAGTATTTGCCTTAGTATCAAGTTCCTGATTTAGTATATAACTGATTAACTAAGTATGTAAGTTTGACTAAATATGTATGTTTATTAATAAGTACGTAAGTACCTGATTAAGTATGTAAGTGTTTGACATAGTATGAAACTGACTAAGTATGTAACTAAGTATTTAAATGTCTGGCTGAGTATGCAAGTGTCTGATTAAGTATGTAAATGTTTGCCTTAGTATGTAAGTGCCTAAGTATATATCTAATTAACTTAAGTATGTATGACTTATGTCAAAATATGTAAGTCTTATATAAGTATCTGATTCTGAATAAGTATGTCTGACTTAGTATGTAACTGACTTAGTATATAAGTATCTGAATAAGTATGTAAGTGCCTGGCTAAGTATCTAATTATCTGTTCAATTATGTAAGTGCCTGGCTTAGTATCTAAGTATCTGAATAATTATGTAAGTGCCTGACCTGACTTAGTATTTGAGTATCTGAATAATTATGTAAGGCCTGGCTTAGTATAAGTATGTAAGGCCTGGTTTGGTATTTAAGTATCTGAAAAAGTATGTAAGTGTCTGATTTAGTATTTAAGGGTAATTTATAAAAAATGAAGCCTTTTCTAAATATGCTCATAGAATATATAATAAGCACTATATGATGTTATAACTAGGCTTTTGTTTATTGTCCTAATACAAGCTACTATCCTGCCAAATTTCACAATGTTTACTTTATTTATTTGGAGTTATGCATGAAAAACATGCCCAAAAAGTCCCAAGTGTACTGCTTTTAGCGTGACATTTTAAATTTATCATCATTGTCCAAGTTGAATAGAAAGATAATCCCAATACATATTACAGATCTTTTTTTAAGTTAGTAGTTTGATGTATGCCCAATGGGAAAACAATGAAATGGTCATTTTGGCATGGTATGATGGCTTGAGAGTTTATGATAAGACATACCTGAAGGGATTTTTGACAACCATTTTTAGGGAAACTCTACCTTATAAGCATTATAGAAACAAAGTAATCATGTTGTGGTTAATATTTTTGGCTCTTTTTATCCAACAATTGAAAAATGATAATTTTACATCAAAATTAAGCAATATTGTACCAGTAATTCCATTTTGTATCATTTGAACCAGAGTTGTCCCAAGTGTACAAAATCAAACAAATGAGTCTATATCTTTTTAAATCACAAATAAACATATTCCCTACATAGCTTATGTCAATGTCTTGTTGTATATTCTTGCTTTGAGGAACTGATGGTCTGTATTGATTTTTACCATCAAAATTAGAATGTCCCAAGTGTACATAGCTTTGACACACAAGTGTAAAATATCATGCAACATTCATTATACTTAAATAATTTGTGGAATCAGTCAGTATCAAGGTTACATTATTCATGAAATATGATTGTACTAGTACATGGCTGTGAAGAAGAATTTTGGTAAGTTTTTATTGAGCAATGTCATTTTTTAATTAAACCAAATTTGTTAACATCAATTTTGTGATTAATTAAGTCAATTCATGCAGATAAACCTGGCAAGCTGTTCTATTCTTGAATGACCATTCAATTTCTTGATAAAAATGTATCAATCATTTATGGTATTTGTTACAAGATGACCTATGTTTTTAAAACATATGTACTTTATGTACACTCAGGACATAAAATAGGAACAATCAATGTTATCATGTGTTCAGATCCACAGTAATCAATAAGCACATATTTTTCATACAATGTATGATTGGCATAGTATGTTACACATCCCATCTAATGATTTCATGGCATACTTGTTGTACAAGCATGAAAAATTGGTGGTAAAATGCCCCTTCCGAACTAGAAAAATAGAATTTCGTAGCAAATAAATGAAAAGAAAAGTACATCTAGAACTAAGTTGGAAGAAGCACAGAGAATAATTTATTATGTAATAATAGATAAATACATAAATGAAGTCAGATCCTGATAAAGTACAACACCTAAGATCCAAGATAACAAATGAAAACAACAATGGCAAGGTAAGGGTACTGAAAAAAGAGATAGACAGATCCGAATTATAATAAGAGGGGTGAAAATAGAAGTTCATACAGGAACAAATAGAAGAAGGAACTACAAGAACTGAAACCAGCAAAGCCCAGCTAAACAGATTGAGAGAAGCCACAGAGGCAGAACCAATATATGACTTTTATCATCTAGTAGAAACAGACAGAACACAAAGGATCCCCAAATAATGGGCTGTCGAAGCTTTACTTCTTCTAGATGTAGTTAGACATATCACACCAAGAAGATCCTGATTGAATCTGTCAGTGAGATCAAAAGTCCTGTGAATACTGCCAACATTGCATTAGTATAAATTTTAAGAATTTCTTTTAATGATCAATTTCAGGTGAAACTCCATGCTGTAAAAATTTAACTGTACAATAATCATAATTTTGACTCATAATTGTTAAATTCCATGAATGATGTAATTTACAAGAGTACAATGAATATCCTAAGAGTACAGATATGTTTATCACATCAATATCTCATTAGATCATTTATAGAGTTATAATTGTTATTATTTTAGTTATGATTTCATACTAGCAATATTTTAGTACAAACATAACAAAAAAGATTTTGAAATGTGACTTTCATCCAAGCATTTGCAAAAGGCAATCCATATCAACAACTGAAAACATGAACATCTTAATAATTTGTATTATTGCTCATTACCTACGATTACAAATGCAATGCTTAACAACATCTCCTACTAGAGTCATTTTTATCAATTTTGTATATTCTATTGGATAATTTTCATTAATATGGAATTATGTAAGACAATTTAGTTTTTTTGTCCCAAGAGTACAGATGGACGCATTACATCCAACTCTCAATTTTAAAGAGAGCTTAAAAACATTTGACTTTGAAATTGACTGTTGTCTTAATACTCATTCTAAATAACAAAATGCAACATATCATGCACCATTTTCATGATTTTAGTTATAGTTGGGTTAATTTGATTAGTCTGAATTAATGTATCAGATGAAATTCCTAACTGCCATTGATACTTTAGATTCTAATGAAAATTTAGTAAAAATTCAATTAATATTAGTTGGAACTACTCCTCAACATTACCTTTGTTGCTTACATTACATAATATACTACTCAAAATCATTTTTTGTTTTGTTTGGTATTATCCTCGATTTTGGATTACATATATAAGATATGAATTTTGGTTAATTTTTAAAGATACCTGATTATCATGAGTGCAACGTGTAATCCATAAATTAAATCATTCAAGCGTAACGAGCGTCGAAATGAGGACAGGGTCAAAATTAGACATTTTATGGGTATATGTTGGGAATAGAAATTTTGAGGAAAATGAGTTAAAGTGCAAAATTTTGTGTTTAGTATCGAGACTGATGCCCTGTGCGTCACAATCAGCCTGACATTGACTCCCCGTGCTTCTGATGAGCTGTCGAATCTCAAATCGTGGGATTCAAGCCCATTCTTCCGGAAGTGTCTCTTTGAGCTGTTTGGTGGTTGTTGGCTGGACAGGACGCTCAGATATCGCTCTCTGCAGCATATCCCAGCCATGTTCGATGGGATTTAGGTCGCGAGAACGAGCGGGCCAATCGATTAGAGCAATAGTTTCCTTTAAAGGTATTGATTGGTGTCAGTGGCCCTATGAATATTGGCATTATCGCCCAAGATAATGAACTCCCGGCCAATAGCACCCGTGTATGGACAAACATGATCTTCCAAGATCTCATCTACATACCTCACAACTGTGAGAATGCCATTTTCAACGACTTTTATGTCTGCTTTTCCCTGGATGCAAATGCCTGCCAAAACAATAACTGAGCCACCACCATAGCGGTCATGCTCAGCAATACAAACTGGTTCAAAGCGTTCATTTCTCCTTCTCCAGACTCTAGCATGTCTATCTGTGAAATCGACACAGAACCTGGACTCATCAAAGAAGAATACACTGGTCAAGTCTTGTAGGGTTCATCCTTGGAACATGGTCATGAGCCCATTGTAGATGCTCTCTAACATGTTGCGGTCACAAGGCATTGAAAATAGCGAGTAAATGAGATCTTGGAAGTTCATATTCGTCCATACGCAGGTGCTATTAGTCCGGAGTTCATTTTCATGGACGATAATGCCCGTGTTCATTATAGGGCCACTGACACCAATCAGTACCTTGAAAGGGAAACTATTGCTCGAATTGACTGACCCGCTCGATTTCGCGACCTAAATCCCATCGAATTTGTCTGAGATATGCTACAGAGAGCGATACCTAAGCGTCCTGTCCAGTCAACAACCACCAGATAGCTCAGAGAGGCACTCTTGCAAAAATGGACTCGAATCCCACAATTTAAGGTTGGACGGCTCATCAGAAGCATGATGACTCAATGTCAGGCTGTTTTTGACGCAAGGGGACATCAGTCATAAAATGTCTAATTTGGACCCTGTCCTCATTTCGACGCTTGTTACACTCGAATGATTTGATGTATGGATTACATGTTGCACTCATGATAATCAGGTATCTTTGAACATAACCAAAATTAATTTCTTGTGTATTTAATCCGAAATCGAGGATAATGCCAGACAAAACAAAAAGTGATCCTTATCAAATTTTGAGTAGTACTATGTTAAATAACTAACTTAGCTCCTTATTATAAATGTTGATTTGAACATACGTACTTTTTTGTCCCAAGTGTACGAAAAAAGCTATTTTTTGTATCAATTTTTTCAACATTTAAATGTCATCCAATCTTGGTGAAACTTTGCAGTATTACTTCTATCTATCATATAATCCTATTGATATAATTTCATCAAAATCAGAAAGCCAACATTCAAATAAAATAAACTTTTCCAAGTGCTTCTATAAATTTAAGACCTAATTAATGCTAAAAAAATCTATATTTCACAAAATCTCAGTACTGTTGAAACAATTTCTGGTCAGAATGTTAGTTACTTCATATTTACATATTATCCCACACATAAACTGCTTTCAACACTCTTTTTTTAAAAATTATGTTCATTTATACTTGTTAACATTGTTGAAAAAAAAATCCTTCGAAGTTTAATAAAGATTTAAAAAAATGTATTTTGTGTTGAGTCATCTTTTTGAAAATTAAAGGAAAATTAATTTCAATGTACTGGTTCCTTAATGCAAAAAAAGATAATAATGATATCCGATGTTGAAATTTCAAGTCCTTTGTCATTAGGCTACATGCTTTGGCTTCATTATTAAAATCAGGGCTCTCCTTTGACTCTTGAAATTTGAAAAATAAGGTTTTTGACTCTTGAGAATTGAAACCAAAGGGTCAAATTTACTATTACTTTAGTAGAAAATTATGTTGTCTCTTTACATTTCTATCGGCTAAGGGTCATTTTGACCCCCAACTTTTGAAGTCTATGGAGCGCCCTGAAAATCACCCTTAAGTATCTAAATCAGCAATAGTAAGTGCTTAATTTAATATTTAAGTATCTGAATAAGTATTTAAGTGTCTGTCTTAATATTTAAGTATCTGAATAAGTATGTAAGTGCCTGTCTTAATTTAAATATCTGAATAAGTATGTAAGTGCCTGGCTTAATTTAAATATCTGAATAAATATTTAAGTGCCTGATTTAATATTGTAAATATCTGAATCAGTAAATGAGTGCCTGACATAGGATGTAACAGACTAACTTAGCATATATAAGGACCTAACTAAATAAGTATCTGTTTAAGCATAACAGTGCCTGACTTAAGGTGGATCGCAGGTTTCCTCCAGAAAAATGGGTCATTTTTTAGACGTCAACGCACGATAAAGACATTTTGCATAAACATCCTTTAACGTATTGGCTAATGCAGACATGAAATATTCAAATGATATTTCCATGGAAACCATAGAAAATGGCCACCTAGCGGACCGGTATGTTTTTCGTTGATTTTCGCGTTATTTTCTGTATTGCTCCGATAATTTTGTATTTTAAGTTATGCAATTTATTAACTACAATGATGAATCATTTACAAATCCGAAAAAGTCAATAATATTTCATTTCGCCGTCATTAAATCTTAAAAGATGTCGAGCGAACTCTGCAGGGGTGGCAATTTACAATGCCAAAAAATGAGACATTTTTCTTACAGTCGCGTCAACAGTGAAAAAACGGTCTGATGAATTTTTTTTAAAACTCAGTAGAGATTCTTAAAATAATTTGAAAGACTTTAAAAAAATAAAAACTTATCGTCACCTTAGTGCAAGACTGCGATAATGACATATTTTTCAAAAATGATGCATTAAATTATCCGAAATGATGTCATACATGTCCTAAATAAGTATTAGAGTTATAGTCCAAATAAAATTGTACTTTTAAAAAAAATGTCATATTGTAATATGTACATTGCTTATATTGTTTGGTGCAATAAATAAATAAGTGCACTTATCTACTTATTGCACCAATGATATTTAATGCGTTGTGCAAGAACGATATATGTGCACATATTCACTTATTGCACCAAAGTTTTTTTGATAATCAGTTAAGCTATTTGGTGCAATAGAGTTATATGTGTATTGATCAAGGTCAATGTATGTCATATCTAAGTAGTAAGAAGTATTGTCACATGGGCAAAGTTTGTATAATTGGTGACTTTAATGCGCACATTGCCTCTCACAATGATCTTTTTTAAATGTCATTTTTATTTGATAAATATATCCAGACCATGGAGAACATTGGTGAGGGTGATCATAATGAAGATGCTTAGGGTAGTGCCTCAATAAGTATTGGTTTACATACTAGCGATGACAAGATTTGTAATTCATCGTGATTGAAACTAACAGGGTTATATAAAAGCTCAAACCTCTGGGTCATCAATGGACTTTTTTGCGATGACAGAAGTGTATGGCGTTATTTACATTTTTATTGCATAAAGAATGTAGAGTTATCAGCTATGCTTTAGCTTATATTGATTTGTTTTAAGACATCAATGATTTTATTGTACATGAATCCTTTTCCAACTCATCCCTCATTTAATTTTTTGTTTGAAAGTTAGAAAATGCAAAAGCCAGTTAAAACGTTTTTGTACAGAAGCTCTTAGAAGGATGCAAATAAGGCGAATCTGTACAATGATTGTATTTCTAGTAACTATACCCAGTTGGAAAATGTTGTACCAAAAAAGTATGTATATATATAGGCTAGCTGCTATTTTGATAGATGACGGTATCAATACTCTTTGCAACATACTGTATGATACTGTGTATAGTGTAACTTAAGTAAAAGTACAAGTCTGTGGTTCTCACCTGAGTGTCTATAAATTCCAAACGTGAATTGAACCGTGCAAATGGACAGTAGCATGCACTGACGACAACTGAAACTACTGTGTAGTTATCAATAAAAAACAGTGCTACAGTTAAATGTTAAAAATGCATAATTTATTACGATCAGATTTATACAAAACTGTGAAAAAAAAAAAACCTGAAAACTTGAGGTCTATGTTTAAATATTCAAGAAAAAATGTAAATCAAACATTAATTTGTCAAAGGATGATTATCACAATCATTTTAAATTTATGTTCTCATATCCTAATATGTTGTGGATCAAGATGTAGAAAGTTTACTTGATCAAACTTTTCTTCAAGCCCAAGAAAATATCAAACAACTAGTTCATGACTTTTCTATTGAAGAAGTATTCAATGCTATAAATTAACTTAAATGCAAAAAAGTGCAGGGGTTTATCTACTGATTCCCTTAATTTTTATCGATTCCAAATATACTTTAAATATACAATAAAGCATAGACCAAGGGTATCTTAATTGATACTAAGAAAGGTGAGGTTAAACAATTTTGACAATGGTAGGGTCATCCTTAATAAATTATTTTATTTGCAGTAATTTTATTTGCATAATTTCACAGTCAATGCTTACATGTATTTTTAGCTTCTGTCAGATTTATTATTTTCATAAATTATATGATAATTTTCCTTATACCGTTTGTTGAATGGACATGTATTCAATGACATGCTACATAAACTATTGACTGTGGTAGAAAGCTGAAAATAATCACATTCTGTGACAGTTAGGGTTGGACTCTGGTACCATGCAGGTACCGAGACAGTACTGAGAAACATTTAAATTTGTCCACTCAGCAACCGTAAAAATACTGGTACCGTAATTGTTACATTAGGTGTTTTAAAAAGTTCCAAATCTCAATGAATCATTGTATTTCAGGCCATGCATCATGAGTAACAACTAAGAATGACAAATTCATTTTGAAATTAATCAGAACTTCAGTAATTGATAATAGGTTACACAAAAAAAAAAAATATTAAGTTATATCCTACTTTTCAGCCAAATTCTTGTATAAGTTTTGGGTATTGCATGGTATCAAATGGTTACCTTTAAAATATTGATATCATTTTGTTGATTCATTGATTGATTGATTGATTGAATGATTTATTTCCGCATAGGAAGTATGGTTTATAATATATAGATAAAACATGTAACATATAAATTGAAATAACAACAACATTAGGATAGAAAGAAAGACAGAAATAAGACAAAATTAAACCATGACATGCTTCCAACACCAAGGATAACACAAAAAGTGCCAGCCCTTGTTTCCATTGTGGTCCTTGTAATGGTGGCATGACATAGAGAGGCAAACATGAGAGATGCTGAGTAATAATACACAGTTGAACATTGGAATATAATTATCACAGCACATTGAAATCAAGTTGATAGTATCAATAAGTTAAACCTTCATTGTAAATTAATGAACAAAACATATCATAGGAATAATTAATAACCACAATACTGGTTACTAAGTATTTGCAAATTGCACTGTAAGCATACCATGGAATCTGTGGCTTAAATTAAATTATAAAATTAAGATTTTGGTAAAAGGCAAATCAAACCAAAGCCAAAATTAACAACTAGACTTAAAAAGGTTGACTGTTAAAAATGCAGTAGTTATCAACTAAAAACTGTTCAATAAGTGACTTTTGGTGGCAACCTTAAAGTTAGGTAACTACCAGTATTTTATTTTATTTCGTTTCGTTGTTAACAGTGTCCAACCCTTGTGACAGTGTAATACTAGTATTTGTTTCAAATCACTTGCAATTGACTTCAAACATTGGGTTTATTTCAGTATTCATGCATAACTATGGCTTAGTTCTTAAATCTAGGAATTGGTGAAACTTGATATGACCAGAAAACCAAACCCAATACCTAAAGTGTTTTTGTAAAGTATCATGGTGTTTTGCATTAATAATTATATGAAATTTCAGAATTAACATTTTGTTTCACATCATGTCAAACATACTGAATATAAGTTTAACAAGAAGTGTTCGTGAAACATGGATGCCTCCTAAATGCCAACTGGATAGTAAGACCTAGACCTTTAACCTAGTGACCTCAAAATCATTGGGCAGCATCTACATTTGATGACCAACTTCTCAACCAAAACTGAGGACCTTATGCAGAATCGTTCTCTAGTTATTTGTCGACCAAGGTTTTTGTGCTGAAGGTCACTATGAGTGTGACCTTGATCTTTGACCTACTAACCTCAAAATCAATAGGGGTCATCTACATGTGATGACCAACTACCCAACCAAATATGTAAGGAGCTTAGGCCAAATAGTTATCTAGTTATTGCCAGGACATGGTTTAGTTAAGGACCAACAGACCGAGACTGGCCTACGGACCGACCGATATATATGCAAAGCAATATACCACCTTTTCTTTGGAAGGGGTATAATTATGCCAAGGCGATGAAACTGGTAAATGAAGTAAAAAGATGATAAAACAACTTTAAGACATTTATCATTGTAGTCTGTATGAAATAGCTTTGAACTTGGTTTAAGAATTGTACCAGATAATTTATTCACTATGCCCTAATAGAACTTCATAGCCAGATTAGTCATACTTATCTGTCTAATTATCTTACTAGTTGACATCGTTATTTTGACTATTCAGTAGTTAAAAAAATATATGTCAATCATTTCAAGCGTTTCTAACTTTTGAAGAGGATTTTAGTACATACATATTATTTGTGTTGAAATCAAACTGTAAATAACAGTTTATGAAGTCAACTAATTGAAATGGTTGTTGTTTATATTTTTACATACACAGAGTTAATTAATAATTTTTCAAAAGGTAGTTTTGTTCATCATTTATATACAACATATTTATTAAAAATGAAATATTGTCCATTTTATCTTCATCAGAATATTTGAAAAATATTGAAAATGCTTCATATTGCAATATCTCGAGATTTACCAGTTTATATAAATGTTCCCTACATCATATTTGTTTTTTTCCTGATCCTAATATATTCTTGTCAGTTCTTCAACAAAATAACTAAATTTTCAAATACAAAACCAGGATAAGTTCCCTTATTCAGTTCTTGCACCAAGTATTTTTAGCGCAATTCAGTGACAAGTGAACTTATACCGTTCTTGCACTAAAAATATTCAGCATGACTGTGCAAATATATCAAATATCTTATCTGTTGGTTGTAAAAGCATAGAAACATTTTATTCATTGTTATCTAACTTTAAAAATCTGTATAAACTAGTAAACAATATTTTAGACAAATAATAGTCTTTATAACAATTTAGTTTTTTGGCTCTCCTGAAAATTTCTGTAAAATAGACTTATCGCAGTCTTGCACTAAGGTGACGATATGGTAACCGACTTCGTTTTCGCTGCATTGAAACTTATTTAAACACGGAAAAAAGCTAAAAACGTTGCCATAAAATACAAGATCGACGTGACGTTAAGCCAAAATATGTCAGTAACAACTAAAAAGTCGCAACGTCACGTCGATCTTGTATAAAAACGTTGACGTTTTTAGCCTTTTTCCAAGTTTAAATAAGTTTCATTGGCACGAAAACGAAGTCGGTGACCATATTTTTTTTATTGTTTGAACATTTTCTAAATTGTACAAAGAATCTGTTTTGGGTTTTTTTCACTACTGACGCGGTTGAGAGAAAAATGTCTCATTTTTTGGCATTGTAAATTGCCACCCCTACAGAGTTCGCTCGACGTCTTTTAATATTTAATGGCAGCAAAATGTAAAATTACTGACTTCTTCGGATTTGTAAATGATCCAGCATTGCAGTTATGTAAATTGCATAACTTAATACACAATATTATCGGAGCAGTAAAGGAAATAACGCGAAAATCAACGAAAAACATATCGCTCCGCTAGGTGGCGCTTTTGCCCGGTTTCTATGGAAATATCATTTGAATATATCATTTCTGGGTTAGCCAATACCTTAAAAGTTGTTCATACAAAATTTCTTTATTGTAAGTTGACGTCTAAAAAAAATGACCATTTTTCTGGAGGAAACCCGCGATCCACCTTAATATGTAACGGACTTAGTATGGAACAAACAAAACTTAGTATGTATCTGTCTAAGTATACAAATGTCTGACTTAGTATGGAACAGACAAAACTTAGTATGTATCTGTCTAAGTATACAAATGTCTGACTTAGTATGGAACAGACAAAACTTAGTATGTATCTGTCTAAGTATACAAATGTCTGACTTAGTATGAAACAGACAAAACTTAGTATGTATCTGTCTAAGTATACAAATGTCTGACTTAGTATGGAACAGACAAAACTTAGTATGTATCTGTCTAAGTATACAAATGTCTGACTTAGTATGGAACAGACAAAACTTAGTATGTATCTGTCTAAGTATACAAATGTCTGACTTAGTATGGAACAGACAAAACTTAGTATGTATCTGTCTAAGTATACAAATGTCTGACTTAGTATGGAACAGACAAAACTTAGTATGTATCTGTCTAAGTATACAAATGTCTGACTTAGTATGGAACAGACAAAACTTAGTATGTATCTGTCTAAGTATACAAATGTCTGACTTAGTATGGAACAGACAAAACTTAGTATGTAAGTATCTGTCTAAGTATACAAATGTCTGACTTAGTATGCAACTGACTAACTAAGTATGTTAGTGCTGAACTTAGTATGTAACAGATTAACTTTGTATGCAAGTGCCTGACTAATTATGCTTACAGACTGACTAAGTACATTTCTTACCAAATATGTAACAGACTAAATAAGTATTATTGCGTCTGGCATTATATTAAAGTGCTGAATTGAATTTGTAATAGACCAAATAAGTAAGTGCCTAACTGGGAATGTAATTGCCAAGCTAAAGTATGAAAGTACCTTACTAAGTATGAAAACGACTAAATATTTAAGTGCCTTACTTTTATGTAACATATTAAAAAATATGAAATGATGTAACTAAGTATACAATAATTGCCTTACTAGGTATATTACTTTCTAACAGACTATGTAACAGACTTACTGAGTTTGAAACAAATTAAAGAAGAATGTAAGTACCTGGCTAAGGATGTAAGTTCCTGACATGCCAAATATGTAAGTGCTTCATTAAGTATGTAACGGACAAACAAAGTAAGTAACATATCCTGGATAAGTATTTAAGTAAGTTACCAGCCCAATCTATCGACTAAGAACAAGAATGTCATGTACTACACAATCATTAAATAAAATTTTACCTTGACGCCTTCAATAGTCTTATATTGCTGACTGTCGCTCTTGCTCTAATTAGCATCGAACTGTGTTAGTACTTTATTGTCAAGAACGATTCGCCAAAATCTCCCAATCATAGCCTTATGCTTGAAGTGTACTGTGCTTACAACTTTAGTTGAAGACTGTTTCTTATTTCCATGTGACCTGTAACCACAAAATGATAGACTGTTATTGATTATCTAAGTGAATGAAACCTCCAATATTACCATACTTAACATTTTGTACTCATAGAAAATTAGGTCTAGGGCTTGAACTCAAGATCCCGAGGGACATAGGCCTGGTGCACTCAGAGTTGAGCTCAGCAGCCTGGCAACATTATGTAATAACTAATGAAAGTAATTTCCGTGAAGAATAAGCCACCCCTATAATCTCTAGGTTGTTTCCCTTTACACCAAAAAAGTCCATCTAAGTTAATTCAGCCTCTGATTCTGTACATCATAAACAAGTAATATGAATGTTTCATAAAATGTATTTCGATGAAATAGATTAGAGGGTTACTATGCTTACGAAATCTGAAACCATCCATTGTAAATACAAACTAAAATAAACTAACACTTGTGTATATAGGTAAAATGCTTTTATAAAGATAGATTTTCAGCTCTAATAAGTGCCCAGGGTGAGCTTTTGTGATCAGCCATGGTTGGCGTCCGATGTTGTGCAGCGTCAACTTTAACTTGTGAACACATAGGGACATCATTTTTAGCTCAATTTTCACAAAACTGGACCAGAATGTTAATATTGACAAATTCTCGGACAACTTCGATAATGGGTCATTTGGGGTCAAATTAAGTCACCAAGGCATATTGAAGGAAAACCTCGGGAACACTCTAGATATCACTCACTGTTTTGATTGGATAGTGCGATAATGGGCCATCTGGGATCAAAAACTTGGTCACCAGGGCAAATTACTGGAAAACTTTGTGAACACTCTAGAAGTTACTGTTTTGATTGGATCTTTATGAAACCTTGTCAGAATGTTTGTCTTTATAATATCTTGGACAAGTTCGAACATGAGTCATCTTAGGTCAAATACCAGTCAAATCTTAGGTAAATCTTGCCAACACTCTAGATTTCACAGTTATAATTGGATCTTCACCAAACATTGTCATTTTTTTGTCTTAATAATATGTAGAACAAGCTTGAATATGAATCACCTGGGGTCAAAAACAAGGCCACAAGGTAAAATCTTAGGAAAACCTTATAAACACTTCAGATGTCAATTTTTAATTGCATCTTCAACAAACCTGGTTAGAATATTTGCCTTAAAGATGTTTTCGGTAGTTCGCTACATTTTTCATAAAGACATATAGGAAAAATTAAAACTGAACAATGAATTTTTTTTAAACTTTGCATGATCGTAGCATATGATAACAGAAATATTTTAAGCGAAAAAAAAAATGGGGGTCACTGATCTCATTTCTGAGTTATCTGCCCTTGAATTTGGATTTTTTGCTTATTTTAGGTCATTTCAAGGGCAGATAATTCACCATAATGGAAAGCAAGGCCTTATCTATCTTCATTTTATGTAGCCTACTTCTTTTCATGTCATCATGAAATATTTCAGGAATTATTAAGGAGTGTTTTTTTTCTTCTTTTTTTCTTTCTTTATCTAAACCATTGCCAATTTTTTTATACCCCCACTACCATTGGTAGGGGGGGCTATATAGGAGTCACTTTGTCGGTCGGTCGGTCGGTCCCGAAACTTGTCCGCACTGTAACTTCTCTATGGATTAAAGGATTTTTTAATTACTTGGTACTTTTGTTCACCATCATGGGACAGTGTGTTATGCGAAAGAATTACGTCAATATCTCCAAGGTCAAGGTCACACTTGGAGGTCAAAGGTAAAAAAATGAGCTTGTAAGGGCCATAACTATGCCATTCATTGTGAGATTTTTTAATTGCTTGGTACATTTGTTCACCATCATGGGACGGTGTGTCGTGCGAAAGAAATACGTCAATATCTCCAAGGTCAAGGTCACACTTGGAGGTTAAATGTAAAAAATGAGCTTGTACGGGCCATAACTAGATAATTCAATGTGAGATTTTTTAATTGCTAGGTACATTTGTTCACCATCATGGGACGGTGTGTCATGCGAAAGAATTACGTCAATATCTCCAAGGTCAAGGTCACACTTGGATCTGTGACAAGGCGGTATGTGGGGGTATTTTAAGTCACTCTGTGGCAGTTCGAGTTTTAAAATGGCCTAATTTTGAAAATGTTCAGTCTCTTAACTTTAACTGAGAAAAGACAATATAAATGTTTAATGGAATGAAAAACATTAAACAAAAGTAAAACCATGGTATTTGAGATTTATGTATGAGTTATCTGCCCTTGAAATGACCTAAAATAAGCAAAAATTCAAATTCAAGGGCAGATAACTCAAAAACGAGATTAGTGACCCCCAATTTTCTTTTCGCTTAAAATGTTTCTGTTATCATATGCTACGATTATGCAAAGTTTAAAAAAAATTCATTGTTTAGTTTTATTTTTTCCTATATGTCTATGTGAAAAATGTAGCGAACTACCAAAAACGTCTTTAATAATGCTATGTGGGACAAGTTTGGACATGCATCATCTATAGGTCAGACGCATGGTCACCTTGTCAAATTGCAGGAAAACCTTGATATCAACAGACCTCATGACACAGATTTTTAACATGTTTTAATGATTGAACAATGGTTGTCATCTTGACCCTCTTGTTAGTCCCCTGCCGTACCGGAGGGGACTATAGTGTTTGTCGTCGTCACTCCGTCCGTCCGTCCGTCTGCACCCATGCGAGGGTGGTTGTGGGGTTAGGGTTAGTACATTTAGGTCTTGTGGGGTTCAGATACGTACACACTGGACTTATGGGGATAATTTCGACTTGTGGGGTGCGACTTGTGGGGTTAAAAACACCGAAAAGATCAAAGGGATCACCCCACAACATACGTCTCATGAGAACGTCCGTCTGTCTGTCTGTCTGTCTCAAGTGGTTTCCGGATGATAACTTCAGTTAGAATTGACGGATTTCAATGAAAGTTGGTATATGGATAGCTTAGGGCATTACCTAGAGTGCGATTGCATTTGGGGTCAATAGGTCAAATATCTAGGTCATTGTTACTAAAAATAGAAATTTGGTTTTCGGATGACAAATTCAGTTAGGGGTAATGGATTTCAATGAAAGTTGGTGTATAGATAGCTTAGGGGATAACCTAGAGTAGGATTACATTTGGGTCAATATGTCAAATATCTAGGTCACTGAAATTTGGTTTCTGGATGATAACTTAATTATCATCATTAAAAAATCTAGACAGATGGTGCTGTATAAACATCAGCTAACATTCCAATGATATGTGCTGGCAGGGGACTTGTATTGCATGCAATACTGACAGTAAGCTTCAATTTATCTAATGGCGGAATGATGTAGTTTGAATTCAAGAAAATATCGAATACATGTATTTAAAAGAAGTCCCTGTTTATGTGAACTGTCATGATACTAACAGTTTAACTCTCTGTTCAAAGTGGCCCTATTCGTAAATAAGATACACATATAATAATAACAAGGTGAATCTAATCCTGAATATCGTACAATTATAATAAATAACTCTATTCGTAAAGAACATATAATAATGATAATATTGCTATATTTGTTAATCACTTACACATGCGGTATAACAAAGTGCCCTTTTCGTAAATTACTCACAAATATAATATCATGCAGTATGTACTGACCGACTTAATAGCATTAAAGTAAGAATTACCTCTCTGAAATCTCTCACATAATGGCGACCTGAAAATTCTGTCATCGTGAACGAGTCAGGCCATGCAGCGTAACAGCTTGTGGTCATGAATATATGGCCACAACACAGATCTGTGAATAAATTAAATCACTAAATAGTAGTAGCATTTCTTACTGTACATTTCTTGAGCAACAACCTCTCTTCAATGGCAGTATGTTATTTTCCTACTGTACGATTTAACTATTAATTTAACATCTCTTGAGCAACAACCTCTCAACAACAACCTAATTTTGCTACTCCAAAAGGGTATTGCCTTGGACAAGTTGCACTGTATATGAGTATGTCATGTTTGTTGTAACATAGTATTGTAATAATAAATAAGTCACCCATTATCATTCACCGTGAATCATTGTCACACAAAATTCTTAGGAGTACAAGTAAGTGTTTGTATTATTATAGAACATTCTAATTGTTTCCATTCTTACGTTCATTGGTCATCAGGTGGGGTCGAGCTCACACATATTTAGAACGTTTAACCACCAAACTAAAGGGAATTATTTCATTTAAATAATGATAAATATTCATGAATATACAGAAAGATTAATTCTTGCAGTACCGTCAAAATAACCAGACATAAGATACAAAATTGTATTTATAGTCGGTTGGCATATTAACAATGTAACATTAGTTGTGAGAAATAAACAGCTGACCCGGCACTGCTTTACAACATGAGACATTTCATTGTATAGTATTTTATTACTCATTAGAAAAACCACGTGCACCGCCATACTTGTATGATATGACAAATATAAGGAACCTAAGTCGACACGTGAATTAAAGCTTATCACAGTATATTACAAAATAACAAATTTACCTGTCCGTACTGTTGTCGCAACATGCCAAAACTGTCCACATCTTGGAACAAATTCTTATTAGAAACATTCTGTTTTATCAAACAATCACAGCTAGCCGTCTTGTCCTGCCATCGTATAAATGACCAAATTTTATGAGTCACGTGGTCACATTTTTATTAAAATCTTACACAGGTCTGTTTTACATAAATTGTAACTTCAAGTGTATTTAAACTAACAAATGGACACACGAGAAAGTCGTGCGAATTGATTGCCGGATTGCGCTACGGACGGTACAAAGTTGTATTTGGAAGAGGCGTAAAACTGCTCGTAAATTATTGCTGGGGTTCAAAATAGTTTTTTAAGTAACAGTAGACGTTCTAGACGATGATTCAGCAAGGCCGTTTTACTATGGAAAGCCACAATACACCCCCAAAGTACTACCATATTTTTCTATACGATGTTTGCTGACTATTTACAGTCTTATATATGTATATATATATATATGTATAAAAATCTAGTGATAAACATCATATTGCTTAGGCGCCTATGCGCTTACGACAATGAATATCTAGGCGCGCATGCATATGAAATATAATTATAGCTTTTTTGATAATTCTAAAATCAACGATTTCTTGGCATGAACGATCAATAAGATTTTATTTATAATAAAAGTAACAATAATTTACAGACGGTATAAATGATATTGTTCGTATTCAGCTCACGAACAATTTCTCTTTGCGTATTCTTTTAACATTTCATTACTTTTATTTTACAAAAAGTCCCAAAACCAAAGCTTGTTTAAATGAACTATCGTTATTATGTTATTAATTGTTAAACAAATACATTTGTATTTACATTTTACATACAACATAAATGATGACTGTTCATATTCGTAGCTTGCATGCACTCACGAATAAGAACCTCTACACGCGCATCATGACTATTAATTTCTACTTGCGCATCATCACGAATATGAATTTCTATCCGAAAATGCACATACAATCTCATAAATTTTATTTGAAAACTCCAAAATCAACGCTTTTTGGCATGCACTATCATTATCATGATATTAACAATTTTAAAAAGATCATGAAATAAAAATGATGACTGATATTGCTTATATTCGTAGCTTACATGAACTCGTGAATATGGATTTCTATACGCTCTTCACGAATATGAATTTCTATGTACGCGCATCACAAAATATGAAAATAACGTTCATAAAACTTTTATTAAAATAACCGAAAATTTACAATCTGTGTGATATACTATTATAATCATGATATTGATAATTCTAAATAACAGTATTTAACAAAAACTTGAAATTGTTATAAAAATAGTTTACATACACGCTCTCACGAATATGAATTATTACGCGCGCTTTCATATAACATCTCATAACTTTTATTAAAGTGACATAATTCAACGATTTTTGGTGTGTACTATAATTGTTATGTTCTTGACAATTTAAAAATATTTAAAGAAAAAACTTAAAATTGACAAAAATATTGTTCATAATCGTAGCGCTGATGCGCTCACGAATATGAATTTCTAAGCGAATATTCATATAAGAGCTCATATCTTCTATCAAATTGATCCAAAATCAACGATTGTTGGTGTATTATATCATTTTTATGTTAATAATCGTTTAGAAATAAAATAATTTCGAAATTCTCAAAAATAATGAAAATATCATTCATATTCGTGTACTCGCGTTCATATTCGGTGTTAAGACAAACGCCTCTGCTGGTGGTTCCCGCATTGATTAGCGTTTGCCAGAACCCCAATGCTGTACGATTGGAGACGGGAACCAGACTAGGCCTGTAGTAAGATTTCATGTGCTTAATATACGACTATACCCCCAGAAAAGCTATTAAGAAGACACCTTTGAAGAAAAATGGTACTGTATCATTGGCTGGTCTCCATGTCATTTTCTCTACAGTAAGAACGTCAGTCTCTTTTACAATGATGTAATTCTTTGGTGGAATCTTGACAGCAAAATGTAAAAGCATTACAGGAAAGAGGTTCTTTAGGAAGAATTTGTCCAAACAGAATAATGTATTACTCGGTTAAAAAGTGACATCGCATATATATATAGTGAAGTAACTATAACTAACCCGACCTCTGTATTTCAATACAATGGAAATAGCAAAATTTCCTCAACAATATTAACTGTGGATGTTCTACTGAAATCTGAATCTGAAAAAATAACAATGTGAGTCGTTATAAAGTGGTTAAGTTTGAATATTATAATGGGAGATTACTGGAAAATTTTCTCATTATCCAGAACATTCACGAAAGCACGGACGTTCCGATGAACGGACTTTGTCGGGCATTTCTTTTGTTCCAAAACATCCCAAGAAGACCCTTAAGTATCCAACAAGACTCAGTGTCCTCTAGTACGCCACACGAACATTTTAGTACCGAACAAGTGTCCTATCGTTCGTCCGCCAACACAAAGACTAGGTCTTGTTAATAATAAACAATGAGATTTTGTAAATTAACCTGATCAGTTTTCCTGGATTCTCTACCAGCACTAACCTTGTTCCCCGCGAGCTACTGTCAAATATTGACATGGATTATTTGTCTTAGACGTCATGTCTTCAATCAAACAGTCCCGGAGGACTCGTGTTACATGTATACAGGGTTTGACCTTCATCATCGGAGGAAGATTTCGAAAAGTTGCAGTAAGATATTTTGGCATAAGGTACGGTTTATGGCAAATGCTAGTTCTGGCGCCGGACAAGTACCATGTATAGATAGATACCAGGTACAACATAAGGATTTCAAATAATTCTGTCCTTATATCTACGAATTAATGATAGAAAAATGTGATGCTTACTTTTGAGCATGAACCCATGACGAATAACAATGCATGCAAACAAAAATCGTCCACAAGAAAGAGATGCTGCTGATCTTCATTTATATACATATGTCGTCAAGGTAACGTATACGAATACGTCGACATCCTGAAAATGTTAAATTGAGTCAGCGTTATCAGCCAATAAAAAGAGACAGAATTCATTGTTTCCGAGCCTTAGCCATTAAATACGTCTAAAGCAATACTGACTCATCGATGTTTAATATCTTCTATAATAAATACGTTGTGCAAATAATATACGTGTACCATGTTTCCACTAACATCCCATAAAATATAGGGTCTCAGAAAATATGTAAGCCGACAGAATTTTTCTAATTTACTTCACATGTGGCAGTATCAGTGTTTGGTACATAAACGATACAAAAAATATATTAAAAAAATCCCGTGACTGAGCTTATTTACTTATATAGTATAGTATATAAGCTCAGTGACGGGAATTTTATTTTTATTTTTTATCGTTTGTGGACCAGACACTGATACTGCCACCTGTGATTTACATGAAGAGGTAGTCAACAAAAATACGACCGAGTCAGGAATTTAAGACTGCATTATTTCATGTTTTTTTCACATAATCATGATGGTTCTGAAGCAACATTTGAACTTTGGAATCTCACAAAAATCACTTAAACAACTCCTATAACTATAAATTTTGTTGATACACGAGTTTTAAGATACAGCAAAGTTTAATTCTCTGTTTACATATAAATAGATAAAATGGACCAATGAAATGTCGTTAAAATGGACCAATCAGAGTCCTTGTATCATATGAGAGTCAGTGACCTTGCCTTGATCTAATTTCATTCTGTATCAAGATGTCACAGAGAACAGTCAATATTATCAAAAGAAAATATGCTGCCTTAGGGCGGTATATTGAACAACTTGAGATGCAGTTGGAAGAGCTGCGCTTGGAGGTGAAGACCCTGAGAGAGGGGAAGCAGTTTGTAGAGGAGGTTGTGGTCAGCTCTGGGGAAGAGGACTGGGGGGAAACCCCTCAAGAATCAACCCCAGAGAACTGGGAAGATGAACTGGTAGAGGTTCCGTCGAACCTCTACCAACCCACACCGGATCCCAAGGATGTCCAGAAATGGGACAAGTGGTGTCCCGCTTGTATGGGGAGATGCGGTCAACGCCATTAATCCCCATACAAGCACCAACGGTCCTTTTCAGGACCACCAACGGTCCTTTTCAGGACTCCCCATACAATTCAGAAAGAATCACTCTCATATTGTCAATATTTACAGTCCTATCTGATAACACCAAATACAAACTTAATATACGGTGTGAGGTAAGTTTTCTATAAACATTATAACATTTCCTACAAAGTGCTGTGATTATATTATATTAGGTATACAGTCTGCAAAGTGCTGTGATTGTATGATGTGTACAAAGTATTTCCTACAAATATAAGTGCTGTGATAGTATGATGTGTACAATCATTTTCAACAAATGTATACAGTATTCAAAGTGCTGTGATAGTATATATTAAGTGTACAGTATTCAAATTGCTGTGATAGTATGATGTGTGATGTACAATCATTTTCAACAAATGTATGCAAAGTGCTGTGATTGTATGATGTATTTTCTACAAAGTGCTGTGTTAGTATATATTAAGTGTACAGTATTCAAATTGCTGTGATAGTATATATTAAGTGTACAGTATTCAAATTGCTGTGATAGTATGATGTGTGATGTACAATCATTTTCAACAAATGTATTCAAAGTGCTGTGATTGTATGATGTATTTTCTACAAAGTGCTGTGTTAGTATATATTAAGTGTACAGTATTCAAATTGCTGTGATAGTATGATGTGTGATGTACAATCATTTTCAACAAATGTATTCAAAGTGCTGTGATTGTATGATGTATTTTCTACAAAGTGCTGTGTTAGTATGATGTGTACAAAGTAGACCTTGAAGTGTCGGCCTTGACGTGTCACAATTGACCTTGAAGTGTCACACTGCTACAAAAAAACTTGAAGTGTCACACTTATTCAAAAAAAAAACTTGAAGTGTCACAATTGACCTTGACCTAATAGAACACTGGCGCGTGAAGGCAAAAAGTATAAATACCCCCGGAGCAGACACTATTTTTTCATTAGCTAGCATGGAGTCCTTCAACATGCCATACGATGTATTGAGAGAAGCACTAGAATCATCTGAGTTGATAGACCCGAATGCGGGTATGCATTACAACCAGCCGAAGTACAACCAGCCAAAGTACAATCAACTACAGTATAGTCAACCACAGTACAGCCAATACAGTCAACCACAGTACAGCCTGCCTAAGTACAGTCAACAGTCCATGGTAGATGTACAGCCAATACAGTCCATGGTAGATGTACAGCCAATACAACCCATGGTAGATGTACAGCCTATGGTAGATGTACAACCCACTATGACGAATACACAACCTATACAGCCTATGGCGAATACACAGCCTATGGCGAATACACAGCTTATGACGGTTAAACAGTCTAATACAATGGGTGATACAAAGCCTACAACGGGATTGTCTGTTCTACAAGGTATCAAGGAAGAAATGGTACAGATGAATCAAGTGATGCAAGAGATGGTCAGACTCATGAAAAATCAAGAAGTACGGTTTAAGCCACAAGAAATGATTGTACCTGTACAGTTTATGTATGATTCAAAGAAACGAAAGCATGAGCATGAGAAAAAGAAACCGGAGCATGACAAAAAGAAACCGGAGATGACAGAAACGAAGAAACGAAAACATGACCTTGAGAAACAACCTCGGGGCAAGTATAGTAAAGAAATAAAGAAATGAAGATCCGACTAACAGCTATGAAGAAACCATGACCAACCACCAACGGCCCTTTTCAGGGCCACCAACCACCAACGGCCCTTTTCAGGGCCACCATGTCTTTTCGAAAGAAAATTCTCTCATTGTCTTAGTCTATACACACACACACACAACAATAATGGTACCAGAACATTCCTAAAATTCAATTCATGTTATTTTGAGCACCAAACATTGATTTCCAATTTGTCCCAATTTGTCACAATTTTGTTTACTTCTGGTACCGACCCCCTCTATATTTTATATGACCCTGGTACCAGGGTACCGCCTATTACTACTTACGCCAATAAATTCATTTCGTAATCTTGTCCTTTTTCCATGTGTTCCACATCCATGTCTTCCATAAATAATCTTAATAATCTAGATTAATAATCTAGAAGCACTTCTCTGAATTGATTGATTTCAATTTGATTGTCGTATTCCGCAAATACAATCACGTTGATGGCTTGTGCAAGTGCTGTTCCAAAGTGAAATTCCAATCTCAGATTGCCCGTTTTTATAGGATGGAGTTGACCTTCCTCGCAATCTTGATCTGCTGTCAAGTCCAACCCCCAGAGTGTGTATCCGTACCGATAATCATTCATGCTCAATCCAAATGAACGATTGAGACCAAGAGCTCCTGTCGCTTGATAAAGTGACATGTAGGATCTTAGAACTTCTCCCGTTTCAAAATTGGGTTGAAACGCTTTGTTATGAATACTTTTTCCGTCAATGCTGACTTCCAGATGATTCAGTGTAAAATGACGGAAATCAAAGGGGTTGGTAGCCATATCTCCATTCATGTCTCCATTTCTTACCATACCGATGATAAGCCGTTTTGGCAATTGACCTTGAAATAAATGATCTTCAATCTTGGATCGTTGACCGTTAGGAATCGTAAATGTTTTTACTTCAGTTCGTCGGATGGGAATTTTCATGTTATGTTGAGCAATCTGTTGATTGAGTTGATTGGCTACCACTGGCAGTAAATCTACTGTTCTTACATTGAATCCTGCTTCTAGAAACTTGATTTTAGCCGGTGCAGTACTCATGAGACAGAATTGGGGTGACGCTTTGTTTAGTCCTAAGCGTATTTCCATACCATTGGGTAAATATTTATCTTGCATCATCAGATCTAAATGAAGTCGTCCACATAGTTCCACCACACGACTTTGATGGACACGATGACGCCTCTCAATATAGCCTTTGTTATTCCCGTCATGTGCTTTGGTGAGCATATGACCAGGGGTGTCTGCAGCCCATAACTCTAACGCCTGAAGCTGAGTGTCTTTACAGCTTGAGTTGAAGGAGAGTAAATTTTCTATGTAAGCCCGATAGGCATACGTGTCCGCATTGCTGGTGATCAGTTTATTATTCAGGTACACATCAATGCTTGAGAACATACTGTGAAAGAAATTGTTGACGGTAGCAATTTCACTGTCGACTGCTAGGTCTGTACCATCTGCCTGTATAATTTTGAGTTTTAAGTACAGGTAAGATTGATTCAGATCAGTCCATTTTTCTGTCTGTGCAGGAATCACAAATTTAATCGGAGCATTATTGTCCAGGGCAGAAATGGGATAATGCTCAGTCCATTGACCCTCTTGCATGGCTGTCATAGTAGGTGGCACAACAGACACATCCAACTCTGTCTTACTACATTCGCAGGAACCGTGTTGCATCATGATTAATCGAAAATATCAAGAGGTCTGGCCTGCTTAACTCGGCGACGATGAAGTTTCGAATGAGGTCTTTTCTTGACTGGTTTGCTCTTTATACGTCTTTTCGGGCTGGCCACAGCACGTAACAAGGATTCACCCACATCTTTTAACACAGAGGCTCCACGTTTTCGTATTACTTTTTTAGCGTTTGATCCTGTCAAGATATCTTTCATAGCGGCTCTTCCTTGCTGGAGTCCTTCTTTTTTCAAGGTGTGAACTCCAGATTTCACCAATGGACTCAGTAAAGGCATGATTCTTCTCATGGCTTTCTTAAACATGGATCCAAGTCCGTGTCCATATTGTCGAGGTTGACCTTGGTAAGTAGGTATCATTGTCTTTGGCGTAGGTGTAGTTTCACCATAGACTTCCCATGAATAAACTGAATAGACTGGCCAGTGTCACCCCTTATATGGATAGTGATGGTGTCAAAGTCGGCTTTAGCCAGTGGTACATAGTGTAAATTCAAGAACTCGAAATGAATATGGGGGTTAGTTCCTGCTTTCGTTCTCGGATCAAATGGAGCTACACGTAAGATGGGGGCTTCTATGTTTCCCAAATAGGTATAAGCCGCGAAGTCGGAATAAACAAACAAATGATTATGACCCATGTTAATATCTACGCCATGAGGAAACGGCTCCGGAGTGTCTTTAAAAAAGATGGTAGGAGAACTATCAGGGGCTCCACCCAGTTTAATAAACATGTGGGGATTAAATTGAATGCCTAGTTGATCCGAACTGTCCAGTTTTGCGCGTTTACTTTGTCCTGAAAAAAACATGGTAAATCGAAGGCCTTTCTGTCTAAATATTTTACCCAATTGATCTTTCACGGTAAAGTCAATCGTCTCGATCAAATGTTGGGGTGTGACATAAGTTCCTACAGGAATACAAAGTCGTACACCTTTTTCTTCTTTATTGGGGAGAGTACAATAGGTCTGAAAGTTTTCTAAGGCCTTACCCAGGACAGGATCGTGCGTGACAATGTAGAAATGTCGCTCTTCTTCAGTGACATTGATCACCTGACTAGGAACAATCATTTCCACTAAGGCTATTTCCCAGTCTTGTTTATTGAGGTGGATGGGTTTTGCCAGTTTGGTACGAAAACAACATTGCGTATTGTCTTGGAATAAATCCATAGAGCTGTCACTCATGAGTGTAATGTAAAACGAACTCATGTTGATTTAGGTTTATTGAATCTCAAGGAGGGATTCGGTAGAATATAACCTAGAGAACTACTTAAAAGCAGAAGCCACAATTCTCGATCGGGTCGTTGAAAACACAAATTGAATAGCGATACGGTAATAATAATAAATACCACTACAATTTGTGGCAAAAAAGTGACCTTATTTTTGGGTTCACACAATTTGGCTTGCTCTGAGGCAGTCACTTCTACACTTGCCGTATCAGCTTGAGACATGATGTATTTATTAGTTGTATAATGAACTAACTTGAAACGAGATGGGATTCGGGAATCCAACTGTCAAATTTCGAAGGATAGCCTTTCCAATGCACTTTAATTTCTCGTCTTCCGTCCACCTTTCTCTGACGATGTGCGAGCACTGATTCAATTTCATAGATAGCATCATCTTTTATAACCTGTACTTCAGAGAAATAAAACGAACCCAATATGGGTTCTCCGTCTAAATCAGTCAATTTCACAGTAGCAGGAGAGGTCTTTTTGACTTGGATCACTTTAAACAGTTCAGTGGTCCAGTTGGGTAGATAACCTTTATCAAATGTACGTTTTGTTTTATTGATACGAACAATATCTCCCACATGAAGGGTCGTCGACGCTTTCTTTCTTGATTTTCCATACAAGGTCAAGGCCACTTGAGATTCGTTATTCTCATTCACGGATACGGGTGCCATTTGTATACTACGATGAACACGATGATTATAGGCATGCACGAGATCAGGCAATACCTGAATATACCTTCGTGTTTTATGATGTGTAAAGTATTTACACATGCGTGATTTTAATGTCCGTTGAAAACGTTCCACCACACTAGCCTTAGTTTCTGGGTTTTCAGTCGTAAAATAATGAATCCCTACTTTGTCTAAAAACTGTTGAAACCTTTGATTCTTGAATTCTGTTCCTTTATCTGTTTGCAACGCTTTAGGTTGTCTCGTTTTAAGAATAGAGCGAAACGCTTCCACCAATGTGAGCCCCGTTTTATCCTTGAGGGGAACTACCCAAGCATATTTTGAAAACACGTCAATGACACACAACAAATATCGATAAGGGGTGTTGTACTGAGCCAGGGATTGCATGTCTGCCAAATCAGCTTGCCATTGATGATCAATACCACCCACGATCGTTTTCCGTCTCGAGAATGCCCTACGGATAGGTTTGTGTAGGGTATAGGTCTTTTGCCCCTTCAACCAGGATCGCACTTGACTTGGTGTAATGGATTTCAGTTGAGTTCGAGCTGCTGTAGTAAGACGTTGCACCCCACCAAAACCAGCCGGATGATGGGGATCATAATAAATCTGATGTAACAGACTGTCTACTTTTTTGTTCATGTTGTCTAGTAGGGTTCCCACTTAGGTTCTGCTTTAATCCGTTTGGCAGGCTTACTTATAGGTGAAGGAGGCTCAACAAAACTATCAAAGAATTCATCTTCCTCCGAATCGTCTGCTTTTTGTATCCATGACCATCTCCGTTTATTTCCTATCACTTCTTGTGGTACATTGACATCTCTTAGTCCACTAGAAAACTGTTCCCATCCTCTAGGGTCTGACCCTTTTCTATGACGTATGACATCATTTACCAAATCAATAATGTTGGATCCTTGTATTGGTTTTCCATGATATTCCAACATCCCTTGATCATTCCATGACATGTGAGGATGATTTTGTAGAAAGTGTAATAAAAGTTGAGTTTTTCGACGCATGGTAGTAGGAACACTTTCAAGAATCCTATCCGTCAATGTAGCAGGAGCAGCTTGTGCACCTTGTGCACCTTGAGCAGCTGGAACAACCGGTGCAGCCGGTGCAACCGTTCCAGCCAGAGTAGCCGGTTCACGTGCTTTTTGATGAGACAGTTGAAACTTTTGCAAGACTTGCCCATAGTGTTGTGCTTTTTCTGATTCAGACAACGATTCATTTTGTAATACTTTTCCCATTTGTTTCTGTAAATCGGATGTTTGACTGACTTGCGGGGGAGGAGGTAAACGTGGTCGTTGTTCTGTTTTCCATCGATTCATCTCTTCCAGCATTTTGAACGGGACGATAGCGCCATTTTCTTCATATTTTTTTCACCAGTGTGGCAACACCTCCACTGAGTGCTCCTGCAGCAACAGCTTTAGCAATGATTGGAGCAAGAGCCAGTAATGGAAATAATCCTCCTTTTTGATTCAACACACGTTTCCTTTTTTTGAATGGATACTCTTTTATCTGCTAAAGTGCGGAGATGTTGACGCTTGGACTTCAAGCTTTGCTTTTGAGAGGGGGATAAGGCAACATTGCCTTTTAAAACATTCTGACAGCATTCTGCCACACATTGAATCATTTCTTTAGATGCTCCATGTATCATCTTTCTTCTTAACCCATCTGGGGCTTGAGTTAAACCCAAAACCAGATGTCCGTATTCATGCAGGAGTGGTCGCTTTGGTGCCATCATGTCAAATAATGCCTGTTTTTACTTCTTCACAGCTTTTATAGTAAAGCATCTAAGGCTTGTCTTGAAGCTGGACTCATAGAGCCCTTTCTCATCAGTTGAATACGATGTCTCAAAAGGGGTTTCAAGACAGCCTGTCTTGATAAGGTAGATAAGGATAGGGGTGAAAAACGGCACAATGGAGTGTCTGGTGAACTTCTTGAACTGTGAGAGGATCTGCTGGATGAACTTCTAGAACTGTTAGATGATCTGCTGGATGAACTGTTAGATGAGCTAAAACTACTTGGTCCACTTCTAGATGAATTTCTTGAAGAACTCAAACTGCTTGAAGAGCTTTTAGATGGATTCTGAGATGAGCTAAAGCTACTTGGCGAACTTCTAGATAAACTGCTTGGTCAACTTCTAGATAAACTTCTAGATAAACTGCTTGAAGAATTTCTAGGTGTGCTAAAAGAGCTTGGTCCACTTCTAGATGAATTTCTTGAAGAACTCAAACTCAAACTACTCACAGGACTGATTGGAGACCATTGTAACTTACTGATTGGAGTTACAGCTATAGAGGGTGTTGAAGTGGTTTGCTTTCGACGACGGAGAGTAATAAAACGTTCATTGATCTTGGCAGGCGATTTTCTGACTGGAGATGCTTTTTTAGCTGGCGCTTTTCTTGCTCTTTTAGCTGGAGATTTTCTGGCATGCGCTTTTCTAGCTTTTCTAGCTGGTGCTTTTTAAGCTGGCGCTTTTCTGGCTTTTTTAGCTGGAGATTTTCTTGCTCCAAATTTACGAATAGTCTTTTGACCATTCCATCGGAGTAAACTTCGTATCATGACTCCACCAAGAAATCCACCTCCTCCTGGTTTCAATATGAGTTGACGTTTAGTATCCATGTCCACTTGATCATCTCCCAGCTGCTCTAATTCATGCTGATGTTTTTGCATAAAGTTTTGTGTTTGTTTAGGTAGCACAATTTTCTTTTTTAAAATCACCTTTGCTGCTAAGGTGAACCACTTGAGCATTTCTTTTAATCCAGACCGTAGCATTTGCTCCCGTACAGTAGGGTCTCGATTGAGCTATGGCTGTGGCTGACATGATGACTGAATGATTTTATATGAGTAAACGAATACAGTGTCGTTTATATATAGACCACTGGCCCACGTTTTTCTCCAGTGATCCAGTGATGAAAAATATCAGTTCTCAACCGATAACTGTCTGGTGTTTGAGGGTGAAAGTCAATCACTAAATACCCATGAGGTGTAGAGATAGCATCTTGATAAGAGGGTAACAAGTGTGGCAATTGAATTTGATTCGCCAACACTTTGATTTGTCCTTTATCTATTGTGTTTTGAAATAAGATCATGTAATGTGCATTTAAACTCAGGGTACGACTGGCTTTCGATTGTTGAAACATGTTTTGTGTAATGTATATCACACTAGCATTACGATGGTGACCTTTTCGTGTAAACCATAATTTGATTGTCTCTTCATCTTTATCACCAAGCATGTCATCAAATACAATTAAATGAGGAATGGATGTGTCCTCTACTATCTCTTCATCCTCGTCAGGTATCCCCTGTATGAACCGAATACTAGGTTCTTGTTCTTGTAACTGTGCATAGGCTACTTGCCATTCTTTGTAACACCATACAATACGCTCAGGTACTACTTGAAACAAATCTGATTTGTATTCCAACACCTTTTTTACAAATTGTGTTTTACCAGAGCCACTAGGGCCTGAGATAAACACATTGCAAGGATGCTTAAAAAGTAAACTGGACTCCATGACGTGAAAATCACAACTAACACTATTGGAAGAAAAACATTTTATTTATTTGTGTACATCATGAATAACCAGATAAAACATGAAATAGTTCTTTACAAGATGAATGTTTATGTATGATTTAGTTCTTTACAAGATGAATGTTTATGTATGACTACAAGAATAATCACAACAAGAACAACACAAGTCATGTAATGGTAACAACAGTTTGTCAGAAAATTCAAACACACATTCTGAATGTCCAAATTGACTCAGAAATGTTAACACAGAGTCATTGTTCACCACCTGTTTGAACCAATCCGTTTCACTAAAGTCCATGGGTACTGATTGTTTATAAAATGAATTCATCACATGAAGTCCATGTTTCATTTCTTCAAACATGTCTGGTGTACTCAACTATTGTCGAATCCATTCCAGAGAATGATGACCTTCAGGTATCTTCATACGATAAGCAAATACCAATGCTTTTCTTAACAGGGTATGGTTCATAATATCAAACTGTTCCATTCTTGAATCGTGTGAATCACTCTATCGTTACATACATAAGTATTCCAATCTTCTCGATGGATAGCTTTCAAGTCTAAGTGTGCACTGATCATAGCATCACGAATCATCTGTCTAAATAGTTCAAACGTGTGTGGGTTCAGAATCCACGCGCGAATGTCCTTGACCTTGACAAGGTCATCTTGTAAAATACTGTATAAGGTATCCGTATACAGCTCAAAATCCAAAATGTAATATAAACTTATATATCGTCTAGATGGTTTACCCATAATTGAATATTTCCTGAACAAATCACTATTTTAGGTCTATTCGCATGAAGGGATTCAATCTCGTCTTTGACTTCTCTTAAGCGATGCCTTAATTTATAGAACACGGCACGATACTCTAGAATATGAATAACATGAGTGAACGGTACCTGTCTCTTAAATACCATGATACCACGTATTTTAAACTGTGAATACGGACGTCATCCGGGGTGAGATCTCCCATTGTCCTCTTCAGCCATACTGAACCATATCACATTGGGGGTAGAACGAAAATTGTTAGCTAAGGCAGATACGTCGCTCAAATTGGCATCGTGGATTAAAAAATCCTATGTCGTAGATAACATGCGATCTAAGCTTTGTTGTACCACATTCAGTTTTCGTAGAATAGGTAATTTTTGGTTGTATGACAAGTCCTGGCGATCACCTACATCCTTCAACAGTATCTCTATCTTTCGATGATTCGTATGTTGTAAGCTATGTATAGCATTATGAGTAGCCCATGTGTGCACTAACTCCATCTTCCATGTTTTAGCGTTAGCCCATATGACATAACGATAAATTTTAAGTCTCAGCTCTATTGGTAGTAAGGGTATCCAATCCATGTCTTTATGAATAATGAACACACTTTGCTTGATTTCACTAAAAGTATCCTAAAAGTGACTTGTATAGTACTTCTAGTTCAAAAAGTATCCTAAAAGGTCAAGGTCATTCATGTAGATAACCATAAGGCACAGTCATATGATTCTCGACCACAATACGTTTGGTATATACCGAACGAAATGTTTTGACTTGTTTCTCACTGGTCACGGTTCTGTCCTTATGACGTTTAATCCGAGAAGCATATTCAACTACGGTCGAATAATGGTGTCTGTCTTTTACACAATCCACCATTGTATTGAAATTCACTTGTTGAGTGGCATTGTAGTCTAACGTAATGCCTTTCACTTTGCATTTTTGATGGAGTTCACCGTTTTCAATGTATTCATAGCCATAGTTCTTTGGACCTAAAGCGACATATCTCACAATACGACCCTTTGGTACCTCATCTGTCCATTTTCCCAATCGACTGGAGATAATAGAAACATTATAGCCATCAGGGTCATGAATGTACATACAACTGTCTGTGTCAAAATACAGTACTCTCTTTCCTAGAGGTTCAAGCACTTTGTACAGTTCTAATCGAGCATAAGCCGTCACAAATGAAGCCACCACAGGATTGTATGATGGATGAGGGTCTGCTTTGTCCGATTCATCTGTATAATTCATTAACATGAATTCATCATGATCAAAACACTCTGCATATTTCACAGACTTTTTAGGATCGTTCAGTATTCCGTAGAACTGGTCCAATCGATGAACATACTCTGTTTTAGGCAAGAGGTTGGTTTGAGCATTTTTAGCCCAGAGACAATTCAGCATGGTTTTGGCAAAAGCTCGTTTTCCTGGATTTTTCTCCACCTGTTGCAAACGAATTCCTTCTGCTTCCAAATAATCCTGTTTAAATTTATCTTGAGCCTCTTCCGTATCCACCCCTGGAGGATATCCACTAGCCTCTTGTTTCATTTTCAAGTATTTGTCAATGTATTGCCGATAGACGTCCGTACTCCATTCATCCCAGTGCCATACATGATACACTTTTGATACTTGATAGCCTAAAGCAATAGCTTTAGCCAATTCAACATGAGTCCATGTGCCATACAAGAATCGTTCATACGGTGAATGTGTACAATAATCCATCTCCTTCTCAGCACAGGTACGGCATAGCGTAAACACCATTTTGCTATTACAGTGTATGGGTAAGACAGGCATCCATAAATCTTGCGGGGGTAGAACACGGCATTTAATCAGTCCTTTGTATTTCTCAATATGCTGTTGATCAATTTGTTCTTGACTCATGATCACTGGATGACCTATCGGATAAGCCCTGTACTTGTTCACATACGGATAGAGAGAACAAATATCCACATATTTGATTTCTTGGTCGTTGTCTACTTCATGGTACAGTCGGACGGCATTCGTACGACCTCCGAACAAAGCTTCCCTGGGTTGAATCGGGTCTTGACCATGATAGAATCGTTCCACTCTTGTCTTATAGGCAGGATCCTTTTGACAACGCTGATCAAATTCACATTCCCACATGACCACAACAGGATACCCCTGTTCTTTTAAAGTCTCCAGTCGTTTATACGTGTCGTGATAGGCCTGGTACATGCTTCTCAAAGTATACGGATTGATGGTTTCCCGGTTAGGAAAACAGGTGGGGCACCCATGGTACCAACATCCCATGAATTCATACACGGTGTTGGTCTTTTGACAATAGCCATCCACGTAATAAGGTCCAATTTTGACTTCGCCTTTATTATTCAAGGCATGCCGAATATGAATCTCTTCTGTGACAGCCATCATTTGTAGCCAACGTATGCCTTTCATGGAATACCGGGTTTTATTGGGATACCCGGCATCAGAAATCACGGCTAAACTATGAGGTGGCATGGAATTTTTGCGCCAGGCTTTGTTACACACTTGGGCTAATGTGGTAGCTTCAGTAAATGGATCTATTTGATCACTGTCCAATAATTGTTGATGAAATTCTCCACACCCGCGTCTTAAAATGTCCACATCCGATTGACAGTATTTCTCCATTTCCTTTTGAAAATCATTGTACCAGGTTAAAAACTCTTCACGTCGCTCTGGTTTCATACTATCCGGTTTGTAAAAGTGTAGCGGCAAATAAGGTCCCACATAATCTTGATACGCCAGGGTGTTTGCATAAAATGGAAACCATCCTTTGGCTAACTCGGTCAGTCCAAATGTATTGGGAAAACCGGAGAGAAGCATACTCAGGAAACTGAGGGAGTCAATCATGCGTATTCCATGCACTCTCAATTGAATAATTTTACTGCCATTCATAATCAACTGGGGTTTCGCCGTCCCCTGAGTGACCACATATCTAAGAATAAACTGAGCGTCATAGCCTTGAGCATTGTGGGCTATCACTGTCGATCCTCGATGGGTAGGGAGGAATAGCCAAGTACAGAATTGTTGTAACGTATTTTCACCACGGAATGTCATTTGTCTGGCTTCATTCACCTCTTCACAATACTCACATGGAGCTTTCACTGACTTACACATACAGTCACCACAAGCACGTTGAGCCACACAAAAATTAGGTATATGTTCTCCAGAATCAAAACGACATTCAAAATAAAAAAAGATGAATGGTACTTCTGCTATCGGGTGGTTCATACGTTGGAATGTAACAGTCATGATCTGGTCCTACTATGGCTTTACAACACCTACATTTCTTTGTCCCTGGACAAACGTGATTCCGTTTCGTTCCAATCACCTTTTGCCCACATTTCTTACAATTCCATACGGATTCACAAATGGTTTTTACATTGTTTTCCCGTTTTTGTTTTATGATTGTCAAAACATGCCTGACTCTGAAATAGGCGACGGCAATCCGGGCATCTTATAGATTGTCCTGCTGGGCACAGGGTGTGAGCATAACACTGACAAATATGGCTACACTGGTGTCCTTCACGGTGATCATAACTGATATCACACCATTCACAATAATAAACCCGTCCGAGAAATCCGGTAATGGATACGATACAGTCATAATGATTATCATGGTGAAAGATATGAATCACACGACTTTTTTCAGTCAGAGCAGGTGGTTTGAATAATAATTCACTTCCATAATGTTGTGGATGAATTTTAATCACATAGCTCGGATAGAGATAGTCCTGTAGTTTTTGGTATTCTTCTATACCACACGACTGATCCGATGAAATACCCACTTGCTTTAATAATGCTTCGGCTTCGTATTTTTGAAGATTTTTCTTAGAGTGACGTATAAGACCCCATCGTTTTTTCCATTCCGGGGTTTGATTTTCATGTACTTTACACCGTCCTACCACAATCGATCTAGCTAAACACATAGAGTCCTTACTATTGTCAATACACACAACACTTGTCTTTGACTTCCGCATACTGAATAAGTTTGATGCCTTGAATGTTTTCTTTCCGGATCCCTGTGGCATAGCAATATGCGTAATTTCCATCTGTGCCGCCCCATCATGAATTTTAAATTGACGGTTACTTTGTGCCACACGTTCAATTTCATCCAACAATGTATCTCCACTAATACGAGATGCCCTATTAAACGGAACATGTATTCCAAAGTCCAAATCAGGATGTAAAATAGATACTCGAACTCGATCATTTGATCTCACTTCACATCTCTTGTAGAGCTGGTCCATCATATCATTAAACAACCGGTTTGTAAATTCAAACGATTGATTATACGGTTGAAATGTCACATCATATACTCTAGATTGAGTCTTGAATTTCCTTGACTTTCTTTCCATGCGTGACTGTATGTCATAATAGTCGCGCACAGGCTCAAACTTGCTTCGCTTAGTTGGAGGTTCATCCTCACCACTAGTACTGTCGGTATCTGACATGATTATGATCTTAGAACTTCTCCGCCGTTTTTTATAGTTCGGGTTCAAGGTCACAACGAGTGACACTCTATAAAAGACGTACGCTCCGTCAGTTTTTTATCATTTCAACATGAGCGATCCTAAAATGAACCAAGCTGAAGAGAACCGAGATCAAACTTTGATGTATTCATTAAAGAGCTCAACAGCTTAGTGGATCAGCTCTGTGCACAGAAAAATGTAACATGGGATCATATAAAGTGTTATCGTTGAATGTTTTTATTGTCATGAACAAGGACATTTCATCGCAGACTGTCCTATGAAACAAGGTGACCAGGTCGACCTACAGGACGCAGAACTGAGTAAGAAAAAACGTAAATACAAAAAGAATCCAACAAAAACTGTGAGTGACTTTGTGTAATAGTGTTCGGACAATGTGTTGGACAATTTGTGTTTCGGGACAATTGGAGACTAAGTGAGTTGTATTTTGTTGTACTTGATTGTATTTTGTTGTACTTTGTACTTTGTTGTACTTTATAATTTGTTTCAAAAATAAAATGATATACAATGTAATATGCTTTTGTCTTTGCTTGAGAAACAAAACGAATCTAACACATATGGTGGCCCTAATAAGGGCCGTTGGGTATTTTATTGCATTTCTGCAAAAAATAAGTAACGCCAATAGTTGGCTGTCAATTCCTCATCATAATAGATGGAAAGGTCTGGGTACAAATTACCCATCTTGATATCCACCGCACAAGCATCTTGAAACTCTGACAAGTCTGGGTACAAATTACCCATCTTGACCACACAAACATCTTCTTGTAACTCAGGCAATATACCCATAGGTTCATCAGAAGTACTTTTCAAACAGTTGCCCATGTTGAATCATGAAACACAAATGAGCTATGGAACATGAAAAACCACTGACCTTGAACAGACCAATGAAATGCCATTAAAATAGACCAATGAAATACCGTTAAAACGGACCAATGAAATGCCGTTAAAATGGACCAATCAGAGTCCTTGTATCATAGTCAGTGACCTTGCCTTGATCAAGTTTCATTCTGTATCGAGATGTCGCAGAGAACACTTAACATTATTAAGAGGAAATATGCTGCCTTAGGGCAGTATATTGAACAGTTAGAGATGCAGATAGAAGAGTTGAGGTTGGAGGTGAAGACCCTGAGAGAAGGGAAGCGGTTTGCGGAGGAGGTCGTGGTGGAGTCTGGGGAAGAGGACTGGGGTGATACCCCTCAAGAATCAACCCCAGAGAACTGGGAAGAGGAGCTGGTAGAGGTTCCTTCGAACCTCTATCAACCTACACCGGATCCAAAGGATGTGGAGAAATGGGACAAGTGGTGTCCCGCTTGTATGGGGAGATTCGGTCAACGCCATTAATCCCCATACAAGCACCAACGGTCCTTTTCAGGACCACCAACGGCCCTTTTCAGGGCCCCCATACAATTCAGAAAGAATCACTTTCATATTGTCATACTTTACTATTTACTACTATATTTACATTCCTTTCTGATGACGTCAAATCATGACGTCATTTATAAACTTGCTGGTGCGTAGACGGTGTGAGGTAAGTGTACGTTTTATAGAGTTATTTTTTCTATAAACATTTTATTGCTGTGATTATAAAAAAAAATTCCTACAAATACATGCAAAGTGCTGTGATTGTATTAAGTGTACAAACATTTTCAACAAATGTATGTACAGTATTCAAAGTGATTGTATGATGTGTACAAAGTATTTCCTACAAATACATGCAAAGTGATAGTATTACGTGTGATATTTTTCTACAAAGTGCTGTGATTGTATGATGTGTACAAAGTAGACCTTGAAGTGTTGGAACACATAAAACCTTGAAGTGTCGGCCTTGACGTGTCACAATTGGCCTTGAAGTGCCACACAAAGACAAAATCCTTGACGTGTCAAAAATAACCTTGACGTGTCAAAAATAACCTTGACGTGTCAAACTGCTTGACGTGTCAAAAATAACCTGTCAAAAAAAATAACCTTGAACGTCGCGCTCTACGTAGCCTTGAACATGTAGAACACTGGCGCGTGAAGACAAAAAGTATAAATACCCCCGGCGCAGACACTATTTTTTCATTAGCTAGCATGGAGTCCTTCAACATGCCATACGATATATTGAGAGAAGCACTAGAATCGTCTGAGTTGATAGACCAGAATGCGGGTATGCATTACAACCAGCCGAAGTACAACCAGCCAAAGTACAGTCAACTACAGTATAGTCAACCACAGTACAGCCTGCCTAAGTACAGTCAACCACAGTACAGCCTGCCCTAGTACAGTCAACAGTCCATGGTAGATGTACAGCCAATACAGTCCATGGTAGATGTACAGCCAATACAGCCCATGGTAGATGTACAGCCAATACAGCCCATGGTAGATGTACAACCCACTATGGCGAATACACAGCCTATGGTAGATATACAACCCTCTATGGCGAATACACATGTAGCCTATACAGCCTATGGCGAATACGCAACCCATACAGTCTATGGCGAAAACACTGTCTATGGTGAATACAACGGGTGATACAGAGCCTACAACGGGATTGTCTGTTCTACAAGGTATCAGGGAAGAAATGGTACAGATGAATCAAGTGTTGAAGAGATGGTCAGACTCATGAAGAATCAAGAAGTACGGTTTAAGCCACAAGAAATGATTGTACATGTACAGTTTATGTATGATTCAAATAAACGAAAACATGAGCATGAGAAAAAGAAACCGGAGCATGACAAAAAGAAACCGGAGATGACAGAAACGAAGAAACGAAAACATGACCTTGAGAAACAACCTCGGGGCAAGTATGGTAAAGAAATAAAGAAATGAAGATCCGACTAACCTAACAGCTATGAAGAATCAGCGGTTCTTTTTTTTTTTAGAACTATCAACGGCCCTTTTCAGGGCCACAAACGACCAACGGCCCTTTTCAGGGCCACCATGTCTTTTCGAAAGAAAATTCTCTCATTGTCTCAAATTTTAGTCTATACACACACACACACACACACACAAAACAATGGTCCCAGAAGTTTCCGAAAATTCAATTCATACTATTTTGGGGTTCCCAATTTCATTTCCAATGGATTCCAATTTGTCACAATTTTGTTTACTTTGGGGACCCACCTACTATATATTATATAGGCCATGGGTCCCAGGGTTACGCCCAATACTACTACCGATGATTCACAGAAACATATATTTTAGTTTAACTTGCTTCTATTCATCCACTGTATTTTTCATGCGCAGTCGATGCAAGTAGGCATGACACCCCCTCCTGAGAATATTATCTATATGTATGCATGTATATAGTAATGATTGATAGATTGTAGTCAAACGACTACATAAGTCCTTAAGTAAATGAAATGCGGTGAACTCTCCGATCTATTGAATGATCTACTTAACACAAATAAAACAACGACAGTGCAACAATAAATAAACTATTTATTTTCCAATCAACAATTTATTAGTAATCAAACATCGTCAACCAACAACAGGGTTTTCTACAACGTACTAGTTAAGGATTCCAGTGTCCTCTAACAGGTTGAGGATAATGATGAATAGTTACCTTTTAGTTTGAGCATCATAATTATAACATAATCATAAATTACCAAATGGATAAGACACATGTATTAATCCAGATGTACCCTACAATGATGATCGCTAGCGTGTGACAAACAAAAGAAGACATTCTTTCTTTACTTGCATTTTATAAAATCTCGTGAGTTCAGTCATCCACCAATAGAACACAACTAGTGACTAGTTAGACGCAATTAGTCAGGTAATATAATTCGGAAACAACTATAATTTAATGCACAGTATAATTTCTAATACAACTAACGTATAATGATATACATTTCTCATGTATACACAAATGATAATAAATTGATTATACCATTAACGAAGTGTTTTGTCATGAATCTCTCATGACATACATAGATAATCATAATTGGAAGTCAGATAACGCGAAACAATTGGTTCAACGGGGCATGCGCAAACTTCAGAAGAACCAGGAATGGTGTTACTGAGATCATGCGTTGATCATCTTTGGGAACGACCCTTGTAGACAATATATTAAAAAAGCATCGCATGGTATGCACAGAAAGCAAAAAATATATCAAAAAAGCATCGCATGGTATGCCCAGAAAGCAAAAACATGTATAAAGTTAATGGATTCTCTAGTCTGATTAAATTCAACTCATACCGTTCCACCGGGACGTTGTCAGCATAGGTAAGCATCGTAATTATTTTCATACAAAAACATAGAATGAAGTGAAACACACATATACGCAACGTGTCAGTGATAATTTAAGTTTCTTTTAAATGAGATAATTGATGAAAGTATCATTAAATATGTCTGTGAGGTCAGTATTTCTTCCTCGGAAGATGGGACAGTAAGAACACGTACACTGTAAAAAGTTCTCGTAAAATTTTACGGTAAAAGCCCCGGCAGCTGGTTGCCAGGCCTTGTACCGTAACATTACGGTACTAACAGTAAATAAAATTCACGATCAACACCCGTAGAATTACGGTACTGGACCTGGCACCAGCTGCCGGGGCTTTTACCGTAAAATTGAAGACATAACGGAATCCTAAACTGAGTTTCACCAACTTTATAAAACGCGAAGTGGGCCACAAATGTTCGGATTGTTTAAAATAATTAAATACTGTCGCTTGTGTATAATTTGTTAAATACTTACTACATACTAAAATAGTCACTTAAAAAAGACAAAAAGTGAAAAAAGTCAAGGTCGGTGTCATTCATTTCTGGAGGAGGAATAATATAGAATATATTGTCTATGTGAATACCTGTAATTTTTGACATTGTATTATATTTTTTATCTTTTTCTGAAAGTTTACTTTAAAATTGATTTAGACCTAAAGAAAATCTTTAAATGAACAAAATGAAAGGCAACACTTATTGCCCTTAACAAACGCGAGTTGGTACTGCTTGTGGTGCTCTAAGTCTTGTTTTCTTAAAGTATCAAATAAAAACTATTGTTTTGAAACATGGATTATTTGTTTACCATATTAATATGACTCAGTAAGGAAAGTAGGGTACATAACTATTGTTTTGCTTGAATTGTTAATCAGGTTTTTGTTTGAAACTTGGAACACTTGCCATCATAAAATTCAGTTCAATGTTCTTTTGTTTGCCTTGCATTTTGTCTCAATTATGGCTTTTTTTGTACTTAAAAAATGCATATTTCTTGGTTTAGGTAACTATATACTTTGACATTGAATTAAATATATGTATAAGTAATGTAACTTTGGTTTTCTTAAATTCTTGAACAAGTGTTTTCAAAGGTAAATGTTTGTTATTTGTTTGGGTACTGTAAATTGACAAATATTCCTGTGGGTTTTATTTTCGTGAATGGCTGATTTCTCGAATTAAAAATTTGGTAAAATATAAACAGCATTACTAACTTAAAGTTTAAATAAGGTTCATTGGTAATTCAAGATCTCGCGAAAGTAGTTGTGATAAAAAAATCACGAAAATAAGACCTTACAGATATTAAGCAATTTACAGTAACCTAAAAAAGCCGATACTTGGAGTGGATTTAACGATTTCCAACTGAGCTTATGGCAGGGTTCTTTACCTCTAATGCACCCAGTCGAAGCTAATACTGGTGTGAACAAAACCCAGTTATGAAATCACCCAGCAGTGAATGTCAGCAACTGTGACGACTGTGAATCGAACTCGCATTGTCGGCACCGAAGTGCAACCAACTTACCACTGAGCTTTTAAAAGGTTTTGGTTTGGTTGTTTCACAACGTTGACACGACTCCACACTTTAACGTTGTCACAACGTTATTCAAAACGTTGTCGCAACGTTCTCACAACGTTACTGTGTTTGCTGGGTAATGGAAGTGGGGACATTTCCTTTAAACAAATTACTAAATCGTCGTCAAACATGAAGAATATTGATCAATGGTTTAGAGCTTTCCATACATTTATTTGACCTCCAATTCAGGTTATTGAAAGAAGCTAGTACATCAGCTTTATCATACCCGGATGTGGATACGGAGCTGTACACACATGGGGCTCTAGGAGCTTACATAAAAATAAATTACCATATTGTAAATGTAAGGGTATCATTTTAGTCAAATGATCATAACTGCTCATTTTCAAACTTGTCTGTTCTGTCTCATTTATCTATTAACTTATTTTTTCAATGGTTATTTATTTAAAGGGAGAACTATTTCTGTCCTCAAAGTCACATATTTCTGTTTATTTCTACAATTTTATAGATGTAATTGTGTAGTAATTGAAATGTAATTGTCATTGATCATTTTATGAAATTAATTACATTACATTCACTTGTTATTGAAAAAGATTTCAATTACTCTGTGTCTGAGCAATGCTTTGAATTTTTCTGAACCATTCCCTTATACTAAGTATTCTTTTGACCCATCTAACCTAAAACTTATTTCAGTGTAACCCACAATTGATACATGTATTGTCATAGAGACATGACTTTTATCTTGCTTACTGTTCATCTTTTATTGCCATAAAATTACATACAAATGTTGATTAGAATATGTATTCACTTATTTTGAATTTTAAATCTTTTGACTTTTGGCATTGTTACTATTTAGTTTTGTTAGTAAACTCTTCAAAGACTTGTACTGGTGTTGTCACTTCGTCAAGACAATGTGCAAACCTGGCACAGCTGTGCCTAAGGTCAAAATCATAGTAATGGTCAAAAGCTTAACCAAATAGTCAACAGTTTAGGGGGATCGAGATGTGGTTTTGTGATAAGAACTAGTCTTGTTATAACCTGTAACAAGGTATAAAACTAGGCCATGAAATGTTTTAATTTCAATGAATAATTTCCTATTGTTATATAAAAATTACTTTCTATTAAGTTTCTCCCTAATTATAATGTTATTGCTAAACACGCAAAAATGTAATGTTTGTACTAAGTTCTGAGTGTTAATCAATTAGTTTTTCACACCAATCAATTTTACATATTTCAAATTCTAACTTCTATAGATATGTTTTATCAACTTAGATTAGGTAATTAGTTTTAAGCTTTATCAAAACAGACTTAGGTCAATCTGCCATATGGCTTCAATAAGTTATTATAAGTTATCATTTAAGTATTTCCTGCCAATATGTTTTAATTCTATTGGTCAAATTTTATAAAGGATCCAGCCCCTTTTCTCATTGATTATTTTGTTATTTATTATAAAGTTAGTCTTTACTAGGTCTTCGGAGAGCCTACAATAAGTTTTCAATTAAGTAACATCTGGATTTATTAAATTAGTCTTCGCTTAGTCTTCAAACAAGTTACATCTGAATTTTATGTCATCTGGTTTCTAAACTTATATCTTTGGAACTGAATATTATAAACGTTTGTTATGACTGAATAAAATAGTGAAAATACTGAATTGGACTAGTTGTGTATAATTCCAAGACATACACATTTGGTACCCTTATATGCAAGAGGTACCAACAACAAAGACACTGTGCAGCCGAGGTGTTGGATACAATCGGGGCTGTCGGCAGAATAAGCTAATTCCCCGCCGACACATAACCAGGAGCCGACGCCTCAGCCCGGCCCTCGGTCACAGATGTTTATGGTGGACGAACCGGGTAAAAGATCAAAAGAAGTCTTGGAATTAGAAGTTTTTACTGCTGAAGAACCATATGTTTACACAAGAATTATATCTGACTTTACACCATATCAACATAGATGCTTTAGAATTGTACCAAGTTGTGAGAATGATTCAAATTGGACCAATTGTAGAACCATACCAAAGGATCCTGGACGATATCATCAACAGCTGACTGGTGGACAGGGAAACAGAAGAACAAGCTGTCATGAAAAGTGCTATAGAATGAACTGTCTAAAATTATATAAAAAAGCTGTTGGTAAGTGAAAGTCTTTATTTTGTGATATATTTTTGTTGTTGCAATTGAGCAGTTGCTAAAATTAACCTATTACTTGTCCTATTTCAATATTTATTTACAGTTATACACTTGTTACCTCTTATACTTATTTACCTGTTATTTATTTTACATAGATTGTTGCAAAGTAGTCCAAATATCAATTCTTATATTTTTGCATACTTTTTTTACATCAGTTGAATCAAGTTGTTTTTAAATTTGCAAGTACTTGTTTTTGTTTACACTTGGATAGCGCATTACCTGAATTTTTTACTGTTGAGTAACTTTCATGCAATATAGTATATTCCGCATTTTGTATAATTTTCATAGTGCTTAAAAGTTAAAATTCTCATTAAAATGGCTCCAAATAAGGCAAATTGGCAGTGTTCTAAACAAGTATGTTCTACTGTTACACATAGTAATCGTAAACAGCCCACTGTGTCACTGGTGTCCTCTTTAGACCAACATGGTCAAGCTCCTATACAAATTGGTAAAAAGTCAGTCATAGCTCTTTTTGTTTCTGGTGCTTCTATATCCTGTATTAGTGAACATTTAGTCAACAAATTAGTTTCTAACCCTGAAATTCAAAGTGCTTTAATTCATAATGTCCGTGGAGTTTGTGGAGAAACTCATCCTGTTATTGGTACAATAGATATTTCTTTTCTGAATAGATGGTTATCCTTTTGTTCACAAATTTCATGTCTTTTCAAGACTTCATCACTCATGTATTGTTGGGCGTGACTTCATGCAAAATGTTGGAATTCAGCTTGATTTCAATGAAAATTGTATTAAAATGAAAAATGGCCAGTCTGAAACTATCACTATTGCCTCACTATCAGAAACTATTTCTAAAACTGCACTTGGTAAAACCCTGTCATCCCATGTTGTACCCCCACACTCTGAATATGTTCTACCTTTAAAAACTAACAAATTCAATGATGGTGATACAGTTCTCTGTGAACCACCAAATGAATTATCAGAAAGACAACATGCAGGAGGGAAATGTCTTACAAAAGTATCTAATGGTTGTATTTTGTATCGTGTAATGAATCCAACTGCTGCTCCAGTCTTTTTAAAGAAAAATAAATGTATTGCTGTTGTTACAGAGGTAGATCAATCTTTAGTTCAACAATTCACTGACCATGAATCAAATTCTTCCCACTCTGTTAATTCTATGACTAATAACTCCCTTACTGATGATCAGTATATTGAAAAAGCTGAAGAATTGGGCATCAACCTAGATAATTCTGATCTTTCCGATCATCAAAAAGTCCAACTCTTAATTTTCATTGGTAAAAATAGACAAACATTTGCAAAAGATTCTTCTGAACTTGGTCTCACTCAAATTCATTCTCATCGAATTGAAACGGGCTCAAATAAACCGGTTAAGAAACAGCCATACAGACAAAGTCCAGACATGAGACGTGAAACAGAAAGACAGGTAGAGGAGATGCTACAAGATGGAATAATTGAGGAATCTGATTCACCATGGAACAGTCCAATTGTGCTGGTCAAGAAAAAGACAGGAGAGTACCGATTTGCTGTTGACTACCGTGAACTAAATAAGATTACAGAACCCATGTCATTTCCCATTCCCCACTTTTCCGATGTATTCGATGCAATAGCTGATGCTAAAGCTGAAATATTTTCTGTTCTAGATTTAAAATCAGGTTTTTGGCAAGTGCCCCTTGATAAAGACACTGCACACAAGTCTGCATTTGTTACTCACAAGGGTGTATACCAATGGACTAGATTACCATTTGGCTTAATGAATAGTCCAATGACTTTCCAAAATCTCATGACTAAAGTCTTGAAAAATCTTAACTGGAAAATTGCTTTAGTGTATATTGATGACATCCTTGTTTATAGTCATAGTTTTAATCAGCATTTATCACACTTGGATCAAGTTTTTTCTAAACTTAGAGCGGCAAATCTGACCTTACAACCATCTAAATGTAAATTTGCCATCAAAGAAGTCTCTTATATTGGCCACCTGATATCTAAAGATGGAATTAAAGTCAATCCAGAGAAAACTAAAGCAATAGATGAATACCCTCGCCCCAAAAATGTTAAGAATGTAAAATCATTTCTTGGTATGGCCTCATATTACAGGAAATTTATAAAATCATATGCAAAAATAGCAACCCCTCTGAATTCACTGTTACGTAAAGATACAAAATTTAAATGGACTAATGAATGCGAAGACTCATTCAATGCTCTTAAGAAGGCTCTAACCTCTGCCCCTATTCTTGTGTTTCCAAAATTTGATCGTCCTTTTATATTAGCGACAGACAGTAGTGACTATTCTATTGGCTATGTATTATCGCAACAGGATGAAAATGGTAAGGAACACCCGATAGCATACGGCGGCAGAGCGTTACATGATAATGAAACCAGATGGCATATAACAGACAAAGAAGGTTTGGCTTTGGTAGAAGCAGTGTCTCATTTTAGACCGTACCTGGCCAACTCTTCATTTACAGTGTTTACTGATAACATTTCAGTCAAGTGGCTTAAGCAGATAAAAAATGCAAAGGTCGTCTTGGAAGATGGGCACTGACGTTACAGGCTTACAATTTCCAGATAGTCCATAAAGCATCAACTGCTAATGGTAACGCTGATGGTCTCTCCAGAAGGATGTATACAAATGGAGAGATTAAGGAAGATACTGATGGTCTTTATGAAGTATGTAACGTATCAGATCAGCAAGAACTTGCTGCAGTTACAATCATATATGATCAACAACAAAATTCCCCATCAGTTGCGCCGGTCACAACATACACTGACAATAGACCAATATCATCCACATCAAATGATAATGTTGGAAGAAATGATCAAAATAACTCCATGGATTTTGATAACCCATTAGCAGAAGAAAATGACTTAGTAAACCTTCAACAAAATTGTGCATTTTATAAAGAAATTACAAATTGAATACCCAATTGCCAGATGAAAACAAAAAGGCTAAACTAATAGTAGCACAATCTGATCAGTTTGAAATTCTTCCAAGTGGCCATTTAGTTCATCTGTACTCACCCAGAACTAAAGGGGTCCCTAAGGAAGAAAAGATTGTTATGCAAATATGTATTCCATCAATTCTCAGAGATGAAGTACTCAAATCTTTTCATGATAGTCTAGCTGGTGGAATGCATCAGGGCTTTGAACGTACCTATGCAGCCCTACGACAGAAATACTACTGGCCTACTATGTTTGAAGATTGTAGAAAATACATTCAGTCCTGTGAAACTTGTCAAAGAGTTAAAAGAGATGTACATGGAAAGCCACCACCACTACAGCCAATGCCAGTAGTAGATGTTTTCCAAAGATGGCACATAGACATTTTAGAAGGACTTCCGACCACTAAAAGTAAATACAAATATGTTCTACTGGTTGTGGACAGTTACTCTAAATGGTGTGAGGCATTCCCACTTTACACTCAAACAGCCACTGAAGTTGCTGCTATTCTGTTCAAGGAAATCATTTGTAGATATGGAGCCCCTTCTGTCTTAGTTTCAGATCGAGGTCAACAATTTCTATCAAAACTGGTAAAAGCACTCTGTGAACTATTCCAAATAACTCGCTACTATACTAGCAGCTATCGACCACTTCTAAATTGCTCAGTTGAACGGATGAACTCAGTAATTCTTCAATCTCTCCGTATGTACTGTAAAGGAAGACAGAATGATTGGCCTGAACTCTTACCTTCTATCATGATGGCATATCGTATGACCCCTGCAACTCAATCAACAACTTTCTCTCCATTCTATCTCTTATTTGGTCGTGAGATGCGTCTTCCAATAGACACTGAACTCACTCCAAAAAGCACTCTTTCATCTGACTTTAAGGTACATTTATCTCAAGTTTTACAAAATCTTGAGATCTCCAGACAAATTGCTGCTAAAAATATTGAAAGAGCTCAAGAGAAGTATAAAACACAATATGACAAAATAAGTCAAGTCCCAAATTTCAGACCTGGAAACAGAGTATGGTTATTCTGTTCAAAAGTTCCACTAGGCATGGCACCAAAACTTCACCGTAATTGGATTGGCCCCTACTACATTGCAATGAATGGTCCCCATAATGATGAAGATGATAAAATGCATATGATTGGTTATGAAGAAATGTATGATTTGACCAATCAAAAACTGTTGATGTTCAATCCTCTTCGTAAAACTAATACTTATTGTGGGGTTCCTTTTAAGATAAGTAAAAGAAAAGAATACATACAACCTTATCTAAATACCTTGTTTGACATGCTGAAAAATACTGATCATGTCGATGATTGGGATAAAACCACAGGGCTCTCTGACACAGGTCAAGAATTTCAAGGCAAATTTGTCAGAGCAGTTATTACTAATGATGAATGGAATGTGGCTGAAACAACATTTTTCAAAGTTTATTCTGTTGATTCCAAGGAACCTACTTGGTTACCTATGGAGCAAGCCCCTATCAAATTAGTCAGACAATTTTTGTTTAGAATGGCTGCCAAGATCACTCAAAAAGGAAAATTATTTCAACTGAAGTTACATCGCAGATAATGATATTTTTATATGATGTGAATACAAAATATACAAGTTACATGTAATTGTTTGTGTCAAGCTGTGAAACCTATAAGTTATCATGAATAAGTTAAAACAAGTGTTATTTCTGTTTTCATATATATATTATGTTTAACAAGTTATAAAGTGATATTTCTATTTTCCCCAAATAGCAACTGTCCTCTTGCAGAAAGAAAAATGTTTCATGATATTTTGATTTTCATGGTGCAATAGTATTTTTCCATAAAAAAATGATGTTTTATTTAGAGCATTCATACAGATTCTATAGACAGTTAGAAAAGAATGAAAATGATACAGTGTGTAAATGTGTATCTTGAATTATGAACATAGTGATGATGATAGTGACTTCAGTGTGATTATATATTGTTATAATTATATTAAAATTATGTTATATTTGAATACTCAGGATAATATTCAAGAATAGTATGTTTATTGAAAATAGTACTTGGTGAATGATAAGAATGTTTTATGAATGGTAATATTCATGAATTGTACTAAATGAAATAGTTGCATAGCATAAATAAGAAATGTATTGTGTATGTGTGTAATATATATAAATACTACATGGCTGATTAGTCAATGTTGAATAATTGAATTGAATTATAATCATAGCCATATCAAAAAGTTGCAAATAGCAAGAACAGATACATTTGTTGAATGTATTATATTTATCAATACTATGTGGCTGATCTTTTTATGTTACATAATTGAATTAATATGATCAGGGCCATACAACAAAGTTGCATATAGCAAGACTAAACATATATGATGTGTTATATTAAATAATAATACATGGCTGATCTTTTTATGTTAAATAATTGAAATAATATGATCAGGGCCATATCACAAAGTTGCATATAGCAAGAACAATGAACATATTTGATGTGTTACATTTAATACTACATGGCTGATACCTTAATGTTAAATAATTGAATTAATATGATCAGGGCCATACAACATAGTTGCATATAGCAAGAATAAACATATATGATATATTAAAATAATGATGCATGGCTGATCCTTACAGTCACATATTTGAATTAATATGATCAGGACCATAATAAAAGTTGCATATAGCAGGCTTATAAAAATATTATTTTGTGTAGCTACATTTTTTTTTAATGGCTTCTTACCCAAAGTTAAATATTATTAATGTAAGGCCATAACCTTAAACTTTTGTTGAAGACTTCAATCGGATAGATTGATAATACATAGCTATATAAGGCAATTACTGCATGTACATTTGTTAATAATGTATTTTTTTATGCTGGTGAATTTTAATGTTTGATTATTTAATTTTCTTCACACTACCATTCGTTATTGAGCCTGTTTTTATAAACAACGTAAGTCGTTAATACATTGGTTTTTGACTGCATTTACATTTGGTTTAATGTACTATTGCAGGTGATAGAAATTTTGTATCTAACAGTTATTTCACATTATGCCATGCTTTCAATGTTAACTCTTCAAACATTAGTTGTATGTACCGGTATGTATTTTCAAAGATACCTATTGTTTAAATGTTTATGTGTATTTTGTGTTTTAGATCCACAATATTATGTGTTTAATATGTAACTAATCATACTTTCTTTTTCAGGAATATATTGAGTTACATGTATTTGTTATATCATGAAAAAAAATAAGATTATTGTTGACTTAATTATGGTTAATTAGAAAAATCGATTTTTTTAGTATACTTGTCAAAGGTTATAAAAAAAGAAAGATATTGTGTTGGCTTAAATTGTTACAGTTTTATATGAGCATGTCACTCTAATGTTTGGAAATTTATATTTGATCTAATATTTTATCAATAATTTCTTTATTGGTATGTAACTAGTGCGCAATAGTTATAGACTAATATTGTAAATTAGATGATACTAAATTTTAAAATTACTACATGTCTATATTTTTGTTATGTTATTTAAATAACTAAGATTGAGGACAATCTTTTTAGAAGAAAGGGTGACATGTAACAAGGTATAAAACTAGGCCATGAAATGTTTTAATTTCAATGAATAATTTCCTATTGTTATATAAAAATTACTTTCTATTAAGTTTCTCCCTAATTATAATGTTATTGCTAAACACGCAAAAATGTAATGTTTGTTCTAAGTTCTGTGTGTTAATCAATTAGTTTTTCACACCAATCAATTTTACATATTTCAAATTCTAACTTCTATAAATATGTTTTATCAACTTAGATTAGGTAATTAGTTTTAAGCTTTATCAAAACAGACTTAGGTCAATCTGCCATATGGCTTCAATAAGTTATTATAAGTTATCATTTAAGTATTTCCTGCCAATATGTTTTAATTCTATTGGTCAAATTTTATAAAGGGTCCAGCCCCTTTTCTCATTGATTATTTTGTTATTTATTATTAAGTTAGTCTTTACTAGGTCTTCGGAGAGCCTACAATAAGTTTTCAATTAAGTAACATCTGGATTTATTAAATTAGTCTTCGCTTAGTCTTCAAACAAGTTACATCTGAATTTTATGTCATCTGGTTTCTAAACTTATATCTTTGGAACTGAATATTATAAACGTTTGTTATGACTGAATAAAATAGTGAAAATACTGAATTGGACTAGTTGCGTATAATTCCAAGACATACACATTTGGTACCCTTATATGCAAGAGGTACCAACAACAAAGACACTGTGCAGCCGAGGTGTTGGATACAATCGGGGCTGTCGGCAGAATAAGCTAATTCCCCGCCGACACATAACCAGGAGCCGACGCCTCAGCCCGGCCCTCGGTCACAGATGTTTATGGTGGACGAACCGGGTAAAAGATCAAAAGAAGTCTTGGAATTAGAAGTTTTTACTGCTGAAGAACCATATGTTTACACAAGAATTATATCTGACTTTACACCATATCAACATAGATGCTTTAGAATTGTACCAAGTTGTGAGAATGATTCAAATTGGACCAATTGTAGAACCATACCAAAGGATCCTGGACGGTATCATCAACAGCTGACTGGTGGACAGGGAAACAGAAGAACAAGCTGTCATGAAAAGTGCTATAGAATGAACTGTCTAAAATTATATAAAAAAGCTGTTAATAAGTGAAAGTCTTTATTTTGTGATATATTTTTGTTGTTGCAATTGAGCAGTTGCTAAAATTAACCTATTACTTGTCCTATTTCAATATTTATTTACAGTTATACACTTGTTACCTCTTATACTTATTTACCTGTTATTTATTTTACATAGATTGTTGCAAAGTAGTCCAAATATCAATTCTTATATTTTTGCATACTTTTTTTACATCAGTTGAATCAAGTTGTTTTTAAATTTGCAAGTACTTGTTTTTGTTTACACTTGGATAGCGCATTACCTGAATTTTTTACTGTTGAGTAACTTTCATGCAATATAGTATATTCCGCATTTTGTATAATTTTCATAGTGCTTAAAAGTTAAAATTCTCATTAAAATGGCTCCAAATAAGGCAAATTGGCAGTGTTCTAAACAAGTATGTTCTACTGTTACACATAGTAATCGTAAACAGCCCACTGTGTCACTGGTGTCCTCTTTAGACCAACATGGTCAAGCTCCTATACAAATTGGTAAAAAGTCAGTCATAGCTCTTTTTGATTCTGGTGCTTCTATATCCTGTATTAGTGAACATTTAGTCAACAAATTAGTTTCTAACCCTGAAATTCAAAGTGCTTTAATTCATAATGTCCGTGGAGTTTGTGGAGAAACTCATCCTGTTATTGGTACAATAGATATTTCTTTTCTGAATAGATGGTTATCCTTTTGTTCACAAATTTCATGTCTTTTCAAGACTTCATCACTCATGTATTGTTGGGCGTGACTTCATGCAAAATGTTGGAATTCAGCTTGATTTCAATGAAAATTGTATTAAAATGAAAAATGGCCAGTCTGAAACTATCACTATTGCCTCACTATCAGAAACTATTTCTAAAACTGCACTTGGTAAAACCCTGTCATCCCATGTTGTACCCCCACACTCTGAATATGTTCTACCTTTAAAAACTAACAAATTCAATGATGGTGATACAGTTCTCTGTGAACCACCAAATGAATTATCAGAAAGACAACATGAAGGAGGGAAATGTCTTACAAAAGTATCTAATGGTTGTATTTTGTATCGTGTAATGAATCCAACTGCTGCTCCAGTCTTTTTAAAGAAAAATAAATGTATTGCTGTTGTTACAGAGATAGATCAATCTTTAGTTCAACAATTCACTGACCATGAATCAAATTCTTCCCACTCTGTTAATTCTATGACTAATGACTCCCTTACTGATGATCAGTATATTGAAAAAGCTGAAGAATTGGGCATCAACCTAGATAATTCTGATCTTTCCGATCATCAAAAAGTCCAACTCTTAATTTTCATTGGTAAAAATAGACAAACATTTGCAAAAGATTCTTCTGAACTTGGTCTCACTCAAATTCATTCTCATCGAATTGAAACGGGCTCAAATAAACCGGTTAAGAAACAGCCATACAGACAAAGTCCAGACATGAGACGTGAAACAGAAAGACAGGTAGAGGAGATGCTACAAGATGGAATAATTGAGGAATCTGATTCACCATGGAACAGTCCAATTGTGCTGGTCAAGAAAAAGACAGGAGAGTACCGATTTGCTGTTGACTACCGTGAACTAAATAAGATTACAGAACCCATGTCATTTCCCATTCCCCACTTTTCCGATGTATTCGATGCAATAGCTGATGCTAAAGCTGAAATATTTTCTGTTATAGATTTAAAATCAGGTTTTTGGCAAGTGCCCCTTGATAAAGACACTGCACACAAGTCTGCATTTGTTACTCACAAGGGTGTATACCAATGGACTAGATTACCATTTGGCTTAATGAATAGTCCAATGACTTTCCAAAATCTCATGACTAAAGTCTTGAAAAATCTTAACTGGAAAATTGCTTTAGTGTATATTGATGACATCCTTGTTTATAGTCATAGTTTTAATCAGCATTTATCACACTTGGATCAAGTTTTTTCTAAACTTAGAGCGGCAAATCTGACCTTACAACCATCTAAATGTAAATTTGCCATCAAAGAAGTCTCTTATATTGGCCACCTGATATCTAAAGATGGAATTAAAGTCAATCCAGAGAAAACTAAAGCAATAGATGAATACCCTCGCCCCAAAAATGTTAAGAATGTAAAATCATTTCTTGGTATGGCCTCATATTACAGGAAATTTATAAAATCATATGCAAAAATAGCAACCCCTCTGAATTCACTGTTACGTAAAGATACAAAATTTAAATGGACTAATGAATGCGAAGACTCATTCAATGCTCTTAAGAAGGCTCTAACCTCTGCCCCTATTCTTGTGTTTCCAAAATTTGATCGTCCTTTTATATTAGCGACAGACAGTAGTGACTATTCTATTGGCTATGTATTATCGCAACAGGATGAAAATGGTAAGGAACACCCGATAGCATACGGCGGCAGAGCGTTACATGATAATGAAACCAGATGGCATATAACAGACAAAGAAGGTTTGGCTTTGGTAGAAGCAGTGTCTCATTTTAGACCGTACCTGGCCAACTCTTCATTTACAGTGTTTACTGATAACATTTCAGTCAAGTTGCTTAAGCAGATAAAAAAAATGCAAAGGTCGTCTTGGAAGATGGGCACTGACGTTACAGGCTTACAATTTCCAGATAGTCCATAAAGCATCAACTGCTAATGGTAACGCTGATGGTCTCTCCAGAAGGATGTATACAAATGGAGAGATTAAGGAAGATACTGATGATCTTTATGAAGTATGTAACGTATCAGATCAGCAAGAACTTGCTGCAGTTACAATCATATATGATCAACAACAAAATTCCCCATCAGTTGCGCCGGTCACAACATACACTGACAATAGACCAATATCATCCACATCAAATGATAATGTTGGAAGAAATGATCAAAATAACTCCATGGATTTTGATAACCCATTAGCAGAAGAAAATGACTTAGTAAACCTTCAACAAAATTGTGCATTTTATAAAGAAATTACAAATTGAATACCCAATTGCCAGATGAAAACAAAAAGGCTAAACTAATAGTAGCACAATCTGATCAGTTTGAAATTCTTCCAAGTGGCCATTTAGTTCATCTGTACTCACCCAGAACTAAAGGGGTCCCTAAGGAAGAAAAGATTGTTATGCAAATATGTATTCCATCAATTCTCAGAGATGAAGTACTCAAATCTTTTCATGATAGTCTAGCTGGTGGAATGCATCAGGGCTTTGAACGTACCTATGCAGCCCTACGACAGAAATACTACTGGCCTACTATGTTTGAAGATTGTAGAAAATACATTCAGTCCTGTGAAACTTGTCAAAGAGTTAAAAGAGATGTACATGGAAAGCCACCACCACTACAGCCAATGCCAGTAGTAGATGTTTTCCAAAGATGGCACATAGACATTTTAGAAGGACTTCCGACCACTAAAAGTAAATACAAATATGTTCTACTGGTTGTGGACAGTTACTCTAAATGGTGTGAGGCATTCCCACTTTACACTCAAACAGCCACTGAAGTTGCTGCTATTCTGTTCAAGGAAATCATTTGTAGATATGGAGCCCCTTCTGTCTTAGTTTCAGATCGAGGTCAACAATTTCTATCAAAACTGGTAAAAGCACTCTGTGAACTATTCCAAATAACTCGCTACTATACTAGCAGCTATCGACCACTTCTAAATTGCTCAGTTGAACGGATGAACTCAGTAATTCTTCAATCTCTCCGTATGTACTGTAAAGGAAGACAGAATGATTGGCCTGAACTCTTACCTTCTATCATGATGGCATATCGTATGACCCCTGCAACTCAATCAACAACTTTCTCTCCATTCTATCTCTTATTTGGTCGTGAGATGCGTCTTCCAATAGACACTGCACTCACTCCAAAAAGCTCTCTTTCATCTGACTTTAAGGTACATTTATCTCAAGTTTTACAAAATCTTGAGATCTCCAGACAAATTGCTGCTAAAAATATTGAAAGAGCTCAAGAGAAGTATAAAACACAATATGACAAAATAAGTCAAGTCCCAAATTTCAGACCTGGAAACAGAGTATGGTTATTCTGTTCAAAAGTTCCACTAGGCATGGCACCAAAACTTCACCGTAATTGGATTGGCCCCTACTACATTGCAATGAATGGTCCCCATAATACATACAAACTTAGGAGGTGTAGTGATAATAAACCAGTAAAGTCAATGATAAATGCAACTAGGCTTAAAACATTTTATGATGCAAATGAAAGACCTACTAACCCACCAGACGACTGTACTGACCTTGACCAAACAATTCAGACAGAACAATCCAATCACGAGACAAGAGTAGATGATCCTCCCAGTCAACCACAAATACAAACAGAAAACAATCCGAATGCCAACATTTCAAAGAAAGGAAAACATCCAGCCAACAGAAAAATACAGGCAAAAGTAAAATCAAGCACAAATAAAGCAGAATCAAACAAACAGCGACGAAACAACAAGCAACAAACGGAATCAAACAAACAAGCACCACAGAATGAATGTATAACACACCAGCAAGCAGTACAACAAGACAAGAATCAACAAGTCATTACAAACTCAAAGCCACAAGATAAAGATAACAATACAAGGATACAACAAAAACAAGGAAACAAAATAACTAAACAAGCAACCAAAACACAATGTAAGAAGTACCGCCAGCAAAATCAAACTCAAAATTCAACACTGCCAGAGTCACCAACAAATACACAGTATCCAAACTCCAGTCAACAAAAATTCAAAGTTGAAGACATTGACAAAATTCTATCATCACAGCGCGATAAAAACACACTTTACTATCGCATTAAATGGAAGGACACAAACAAACAAAGTACATGGGAGTATGCAACCTCTATCCCAGAAGTTTTTATCCGTGAATTCCATATTCACAAGACAATGTCTGGACGGAGACGTAAGAGACCTTTAAAGGACAACAAATTCTTTGTCAAACATCCTGATGTTAACATCATCTATGATGAAGATGATAAAATGCATATGATTGGTTATGAAGAAATGTATGATTTGACCAATCAAAAACTGTTGATGTTCAATCCTCTTCGTAAAACTAATACTTATTGTGGGGTTCCTTTTAAGATAAGTAAAAGAAAAGAATACATACAACCTTATCTAAATACCTTGTTTGACATGCTGAAAAATACTGATCATGTCGATGATTGGGATAAAACCACAGGGCTCACTGACACAGGTCAAGAATTTCAAGGCAAATTTGTCAGAGCAGTTATTACTAATGATGAATGGAATGTGGCTGAAACAACATTTTTCAAAGTTTATTCTGTTGATTCCAAGGAACCTACTTGGTTACCTATGGAGCAAGCCCCTATCAAATTAGTCAGACAATTTTTGTTTAGAATGGCTGCCAAGATCACTCAAAAAGGAAAATTATTTCAACTGAAGTTACATCGCAGATAATGATATTTTTATATGATGTGAATACAAAATATACAAGTTACATGTAATTGTTTGTGTCAAGCTGTGAAACCTATAAGTTATCATGAATAAGTTAAAACAAGTGTTATTTCTGTTTTCATATATATATTATGTTTAACAAGTTATAAAGTGATATTTCTATTTTCCCCAAATAGCAACTGTCCTCTTGCAGAAAGAAAATGTTTCATGATATTTTGATTTTCATGGTGCAATAGTATTTTTCCATAAAAAAATGATGTTTTATTTAGAGCATTCATACAGATTCTATAGACAGTTAGAAAAGAATGAAAATGATACAGTGTGTAAATGTGTATCTTGAATTATGAACATAGTGATGATGATAGTGACTTCAGTGTGATTATATATTGTTATAATTATATTAAAATTATGTTATATTTGAATACTCAGGATAATATTCAAGAATAGTATGTTTATTATAAATAGTACTTGGTGAATGATAAGAATGTTTTATGAATGGTAATATTCATGAATTGTACTAAATGAAATAGTTGCATAGCATAAATAAGAAATGTATTGTGTATGTGTGTAATATATATAAATACTACATGGCTGATTAGTCAATGTTGAATAATTGAATTGAATTATAATCATAGCCATATCAAAAAGTTGCAAATAGCAAGAACAGATACATTTGTTGAATGTATTATATTTATCAATACTATGTGGCTGATCTTTTTATGTTAAATAATTGAATTAATATGATCAGGGCCATACAACAAAGTTGCATATAGCAAGACTAAACATATATGATGTGTTATATTAAATAATAATACATGGCTGATCTTTTTATGTTAAATAATTGAAATAATATGATCAGGGCCATATCACAAAGTTGCATATAGCAAGAACAATGAACATATTTGATGTGTTACATTTAATACTACATGGCTGATACCTTAATGTTAAATAATTGAATTAATATGATCAGGGCCATACAACATAGTTGCATATAGCAAGAATAAACATATATGATATATTAAAATAATGATGCATGGCTGATCCTTACAGTCACATATTTGAATTAATATGATCAGGACCATAATAAAAGTTGCATATAGCAGGCTTATAAAAATATTATTTTGTGTAGCTGCATTTTTTTTTAATGGCTTCTTACCCAAAGTTAAATATTATTAATGTAAGGCCATAACCTTAAACTTTTGTTGAAGACTTCAATCGGATAGATTGATGATGCATAGCTATATAAGGCAATTACTGCATGTACATTTGTTAATAATGTATTTTTTTATGCTGGTGAATTTTAATGTTTGATTATTTAATTTTCTTCACACTACCATTCGTTATTGAGCCTGTTTTTATAAACAACGTAAGTCGTTAATACATTGGTTTTTGACTGCATTTACATTTGGTTTAATGTACTATTGCAGGTGATAGAAATTTTGTATCTAACAGTTATTTCACATTATGCCATGCTTTCAATGTTAACTCTTCAAACATTAGTTGTATGTACCGGTATGTATTTTCAAAGATACCTATTGTTTAAATGTTTATGTGTATTTTGTGTTTTAGATCCACAATATTATGTGTTTAATATGTAACTAATCATACTTTCTTTTTCAGGAATATATTGAGTTACATGTATTTGTTATATCATGAAAAAAAATAAGATTATTGTTGACTTAATTATGGTTAATTAGAAAAATCGATTTTTTTAGTATACTTGTCAAAGGTTATAAAAAAAGAAAGATATTGTGTTGGCTTAAATTGTTACAGTTTTATATGAGCATGTCACTCTAATGTTTGGAAATTTATATTTGATCTAATATTTTATCAATAATTTCTTTATTGGTATGTAACTAGTGCGCAATAGTTATAGACTAATATTGTAAATTAGATGATACTAAATTTTAAAATTACTACATGTATATATTTTTGTTATGTTATTTAAATAACTAAGATTGAGGACAATCTTTTTAGAAGAAAGGGTGACATGTAACAAGGTATAAAACTAGGCCATGAAATGTTTTAATTTCAATGAATAATTTCCTATTGTTATATAAAAATTACTTTCTATTAAGTTTCTCCCTAATTATAATGTTATTGCTAAACACGCAAAAATGTAATGTTTGTTCTAAGTTCTGTGTGTTAATCAATTAGTTTTTCACACCAATCAATTTTACATATTTCAAATTCTAACTTCTATAAATATGTTTTATCAACTTAGATTAGGTAATTAGTTTTAAGCTTTATCAAAACAGACTTAGGTCAATCTGCCATATGGCTTCAATAAGTTATTATAAGTTATCATTTAAGTATTTCCTGCCAATATGTTTTAATTCTATTGGTCAAATTTTATAAAGGGTCCAGCCCCTTTTCTCATTGATTATTTTGTTATTTATTATTAAATTAGTCTTTACTAGGTCTTCGGAGAGCCTACAATAAGTTTTCAATTAAGTAACATCTGGATTTATTAAATTAGTCTTCGCTTAGTCTTCAAACAAGTTACATCTGAATTTTATGTCATCTGGTTTCTAAACTTATATCTTTGGAACTGAATATTATAAACGTTTGTTATGACTGAATAAAATAGTGAAAATACTGAATTGGACTAGTTGTGTATAATTCCAAGACATACACATTTGGTACCCTTATATGCAAGAGGTACCAACAACAAAGACACTGTGCAGCCGAGGTGTTGGATACAATCGGGGCTGTCGGCAGAATAAGCTAATTCCCCGCCGACACATAACCAGGAGCCGACGCCTCAGTCCGGCCCTCGGTCACAGATGTTTATAGAAAGGGTGACATGTAACAAGGTATAAAACTAGGCCATGAAATGTTTTAATTTCAATGAATAATTTCCTATTGTTATATAAAAATTACTTTCTATTAAGTTTCTCCCTAATTATAATGTTATTGCTAAACACGCAAAAATGTAATGTTTGTTCTAAGTTCTGTGTGTTAATCAATTAGTTTTTCACACCAATCAATTTTACATATTTCAAATTCTAACTTCTATAGATATGTTTTATCAACTTAGATTAGGTAATTAGTTTTAAGCTTTATCAAAACAGACTTAGGTCAATCTGCCATATGGCTTCAATAAGTTATTATAAGTTATCATTTAAGTATTTCCTGCCAATATGTTTTAATTCTATTGGTCAAATTTTATAAAGGGTCCAGCCCCTTTTCTCATTGATTATTTTGTTATTTATTATTAAGTTAGTCTTTACTAGGTCTTCGGGGAGCCTACAATAAGTTTTCAATTAAGTAACATCTGGATTTATTAAATTAGTCTTCGCTTAGTCTTCAAACAAGTTACATCTGAATTTTATGTCATCTGGTTTCTAAACTTATATCTTTGGAACTGAATATTATAAACGTTTGTTATGACTGAACAAAATAGTGAAAATACTGAATTGGACTAGTTGTGTATAATTCCAAGACATACACATTTGGTACCCTTATATGCAAGAGGTACCAACAACAAAGACACTGTGCAGCCGAGGTGTTGGAGACAATCGGGGCTGTCGGCAGAATAAGCTAATTCCCCGTCGACACATAACCAGGAGCCGACGCCTCAGCCCGGCCCTCGGTCACATAACCCTTAAATTGATGTTTGGGAGGGGTTAGTAGGAGTCATCAAGTTGGTCGGGTCGGTTGGTGTTAGGTCTGGAATATATAAATTTTATGCCCGCTACCGTAATTGTGAACAAAAATTTCCATAAATTTTTTTACATAAATGTTCCAGTGGAAGATTTCAAGTTTTGTTCTAATGTCAAAAGAAACCAAGTACAATCTTAGAAGCTACCTCATATTCAGTGATTTCAACTTCATAAAAGTTTGTTTCAAACAAAAAGCAGACAGACATTAGTTAAGTAGAATATAATTCATGTGTATTTGTGGCTAAAAGTTAATTTATTATCTACAGTGAAAAGTCAGTATTTACCACAAATAAAGGCATTCAACAATATTGTCTGCAGACCTTAACCAATATGCCTATCAATTTAGCAGAACATAGGCATACATGTATCTTAGTGTTGTCAAGTTATATAGTGCAAACAGGAGATGATGATAATACCAACAAACGAAAAAGAAGCAGAAAACTGGTGCACCAAAATCTAATATTATAAGTACAATCCAAGCAAGTTGTTTCTTAGAACGGGCATGATTAATGTATTGCCAATGCACTAGCTGCCATGTACTATTTCTAACTCAAATGTTTCAGCAACACATTATTAAATTTGTAATGATGACATAAGTAACTTCAGCAATCTGATACGAATTCTGCTGCAACTTCAACAACCAATATAATACAAAAGTAAATACCCTGATCTGGGCTATCTGAAGCATGATTATGAAAAAATGTATCTTAAAATTTGTAAAACAGGTAATATTAAAGTTGAGTCAGAACTAACACATTAATCATGATAAAGTCTTCACCATACTAAATGTCTCTGTAAAAACTGGCACAGTACAAACACTTTCCTCAGTTTCAGTAATATCAATCCCACTAGAACATTAACTAAGAAATTGGTGCTACCAACATCGTAAGATAACTATATGTACATGATCATATGAAACATTGATCAGTGATCCGGTGGTTAAGTCGTGAACCTTTGACAGTACAGAATTCTTCCTATCCATTCAAAATCAGTGATCTGGTTGATGAGAGTGAGAACTTTAGAGTTGACAGTTGAAGGATTGATTCCAATAAAGGATCTGCAATAAGTATTCTTGAATAATTAAATCTTTGCAACTAGTGTCAACTACTGTATGCTTTCATATGTGGTCAAATGACATACTGACAACATGTATTATTATATAAACAACACGTATCAGCAAGGGAGATATAGTCCGACAACGACCTGTGAATGATCAAAGATCAGCTAAGTCCATTTTGTAGGGTGAGTGGCTTTTCGGAACGTTTCGTAGGTTTCCGTAATATATAAATATCAGTTATTTGACCGTCATAGCTGAGAATAAGTGCGTAGCGCGATCGGTAAAGGCGCCAACCATTTTACTTTTGAAGCCTGGTAGTCAAGATGCTATGGGTTCGAAACACATATGAACGTTTTTCCTTTCCATTTTTATTTGATATTTGGCATTTTATTATTGCAAAATTTTATTTCAATATTTGGAATGAATTTCATATGTATTTCATTTAATTTCATTTCAGGTAATTTCATGAAATTTCAATTACTGCGTTCATTAGCAGTATCTGTACTTGCGCCACTGTCAGAATCTAATATTTTGCTTCATTATATTAAGTTATATAACATGACATCCTCTACATACTTAGGAACATTATTTGAACAGAATTTGATTTTGATTGCATATGATATATATACCTTTCAAAACATAAATGCACCGAAATCACGTGCAATGCATTATTTGAAAAAAAGTGGCAAGATTAAGGACACGAAAAACACAATTCAGTTTTAAATTAATAATGTTACTAGTGCGGCGCACTGATTTCAGGACCACGTAGCTAGGCCTTTTACAGTGGTCTACAAATGTAAGAGGCCAACAGTGGCCTACAAATGTAAGGTCGTGTTTAGTAATGTACTTGGTCATAGTATTACTTATCCCTATTTTAAAGAATGGAACAGTCCATGACCTTCCGTCACGACTCACTGCTCGATTTCTATCTATACATGATAATAACAACCCGAGGTCAATCAATAGCCAAGACGCATTGTTGTTCAATTTTAATAAGCGTCTATTTAATAACAGGGACACTGGAAAAAACAATACCTGGGAAAAACACCCACAGGGCGGTATTAAAAAAATATCATACCTGTTTTTTTTAGAAATGAAACATAAAAAAATAAACAAGAGGGCCATGATGGCCCTATATTGCTCACATGACAAATCACTGTTCATTCATTAAAACTTTGGTTTGAACCAGTGACCTAGTTTTTGACCCCAGATGACCCATGTTAGAACTTGCCCTACATATAAATAAGACAAACATTCTGACAAATTTGGTGAAGATCCAATCAAAACCGTGAAAACTACAGCGTAGACAAGGGTTTCCTAAGATTTGACCTTGTGACCTAGTTTTTGACCCCAGATGACCTATATTCGAATTTGTCTTACATATCATTAAGACAAACATTCTGACAAGGTTTAGTGAAGATACAATCAAAATTTGACATCTACAGTATTAATAGCGTTTTCCTAAGATTTGACCTCGTGACCTAGTTGTTTACCCTAGATGACCCATATTTGAACATATACTTAATATCATTAAGACGAACAATCAGATCAGACAAGGTTTGGCCAAGATCCAATAAAAATAATGCAATTTAGAGCTTTTACAAGATGTTTACCTAATATTTGACCTGGTGACCCAGTTTTATACCCCGGCTAACCCATATTCTACCGTGAACCACATATTATTGGGGCAAACATTTTGACAAGATTTGGTGAAGATCCAATTAAAACTGTGACATCTACAGTGTTAACAAAGTTTTCCTAAGATTTGACCTGGTGACCTAATTATTGACCCCAGATGACCCATATTTGTACTTGATGGTTATATCATTAAAACAAACAATTTGACAAAGTTTGGTGAAGATCCAATCATAACTGTGAAAAATATAGTGTTAACATGGTTTTTCATAAGATTCGATCTAGTGACCTAGTTTTTGACCCAAAGACAAATATTCTGACATGGTTTCATGATGATCCAATCAAAACAGTGACTTCTAGAGTGTTCAAAATGTTTTCCAGCAATTTGGCCTAGTGACCTAGTTTTACTACAGAAATGACCCATTTTCAAACTTGACCTACATATTATTGAAATAAACATTCTGACAAAGTTTCATGAAGATATGATAAAAACAGTGATTTCAAAGTGTTCACAAGGTTTTCCCTTATTTGGCCCCGGTGACCTAGTTTTTTACCCCAAATGGCCAAATATCAAACTTGTCCGAGATTTTGACGATATTAACATTCTGACCCAGATTTGCTAAAATTGGGCTAAAAATGTGGCCCCTAATGTGTTCACAACATAAAGTTTGACGACGCACGACGCCAGACGGAGACTGATCCTAATAGCTCACCCTGTCACTTTGTGACATGTGAGCTAAAAATCTGTAGGCCTATGGAAATTTAAAACTCAAGTGTTTACCCAAGGTAAAATAGATATCTTTGTTCGTCTTGTACAGTAAAATTAATAATTTTGTAAGGCACTAATGAAGACCCAACAAACATCATTTTTTTTGTCATTCACTGAGCACTTTCAACATGAAATCCATATACTCTAGCTAAAATACTTTTATTATTATACATAAGTTATTATGTTGAACTTTTGTGTCAGACATACGACTGCCAAACAAAGTGGAAAAAGCAATGTCTCCTAAATCCTCCCACCAATATATCTGGGGAAACATAAAAAGTATATATTATTATATAAGCTGACAATAAAATTATGATCTACTGTAGTACTTATTCAGACCTCTGTATGAATTCCAAGGTTGCCGCACCCTTTTCAGGATACTGGATGTTAAAGATGTAATATGCACAGAAGAGTAGACAAATGGCTTCTAAGTAGCTGCGGTTACAACCAACAACTTGGTTATCAACAATGCAAACTCTCTTGCCACCAGACTGTTTCTCCTAAAATAAAAAGTGTACCTGTTAGCTTAACAGTTAAGACATAAAAAGTAAGACTCTCATCCAGATTTTAGAAATAAATTGTAAGGTGGGAGTGTGAACTAATATTGCTATTAACTATTAATTTACCTGGCCCCATTGTCACAAACAAAATTGAGTACAAACTCAATTTTGGACTCAAGTTTTTTTCTTTCTAGAAATCTTGTGTCCTTGGCCAGATATGTGACCATTTGTTTTCTTATTTATTAAAATCATGTTAAACATGTCAGCAGAAAATATTTTTGGTCTGGCAGACTAAGTCTCATAACTCCTTTTTCATTTAAGTCAAAAGTCAAATTCCCAATAACAGACTCAAATCATTTTTATTCAATATCAAGAGATTATTGTTAGGTTGAAATTGTGGGAAACTGTTATTATACTATGTTTGTACCTTCTTTTAATACCACATTCAGAATTACATACAATAAAACAGAGAAATGATTGATATAATAAGTTGAGTTTGAGCAAAATCTTTCTTGTGAAACTGGGGCCTGAGCCATATTTGGACAAGAACCACAGCTGCAGGTAAACCGCATACAAAAATTTAACACAGAATTAAATTTGTTGTTTGACATTAAATATATGTACAGAAAGCACACTACCAGTTACATGTAGGTGTCCAGTTTTTAGTGAGGCTTATAGTGGTATAGGATGAGAAATTCAGACAGCAGTTTTAGTAACAATTTTTTGGAGAGACAAGTTTTGGCATAATGGCATGAACAAGACTTTAGTAGCATAGTTTTTTCTACTGTACATACCCAACATGGCAAGCCTTGGACAACTCTCAGAGTTGGAACTCTCAATCTCTTCATTGGAAGCCATCTCCTGAAATAAATGCGAGAGACCATCTAACATATTAAACAATTACATGTATTTATCAGTTGCAAAACTTTCACAAAATTTACCCATCTGAGTTTTGGAAATGAAAATGTTTTATTGTTAAAAGAAGGCCTTACATAACTTACAACATATTCAAGAAGTTTGGTGAAGATCAGTTGATAATTGGTCGACTTGGGAGGAAGGACACTGCTAATTCAGTCCATTTCAACTATTAATGGGGCAAACATTTGTTTCAGGTAGGATCATTTTTGTCTCATAATTTGCATTTTGAAGCACTCCGAAGTTTGGTTACGTGTCTAATTCAATTTCGTAAGCACAGCTTTTTACCTGTCATTAAAATCTTGTGTAATTTTACTCTTGATAAAGCAAATATTTCAGTTTGTGTGTATACATTAATATATATATATATAAATATAAAATGTTAAAAAATATATCCGAGTCAAGTAAATTAATAATGAAAAATAACTAACATTCCATTTGTATTATTATATAATTCAACTGCCGACTGGTTTCGTACTTACATCCCCTGAAAACATCAAGCTTTCTTCTGCCTCACCTAGACATTTCTGGATACAGAGGATAACACCCTGCAGTATAGCTTGAAGGTTGTCATTGTTCTTTTCATTTCCAGATGAGCAAGGGTGTCTTCATGGACACCTGATTTAATAAGATAGGTGCTTTCTGTTTGTATGCAGTTTCCAGTGTTTCCATGACATTCAGTCCCAACAAAATTTCACTGTGGTTAATCAATCCACTATCTTCTACAAGGTACGGCCATCTGATAATAAGATCTTTGAGTGTTGCACCATCATTTATGTCTTTCCTGATTAGTTGATAAGCTGCTTTCATTTTTTCACATACTTTGCCCAGTCCTGTTCTTTAACTTCACGCATGTTTTTAGTTCTTCCCTTATGTTCTCCTGCTCTTCCATCTCCTTTTCACTCAACACTGGTCCCCAGTTGACACACCCATAACTGTCTTTATGATATGGCCTTTTCTTTCTAGTAGCACATTTTTCATCTATTTGCCCCTCACCAATACTGGCTGTTTTTACTGGCAGGACCTTTCTGTTCATATTTTCATTTCTAGAGATGAGCTGCTTCATTAGAGAGTCATATTCACTACCAATACAAACTTCTCCAATTCTGTCCTCAAATGTATCTGGATATACGAGGGGCTATCCAAAGGTTCGTGGACAATGTTTATAAAATGAATATTTCGCAACAGATCTTTCTGATATTTAATACATACAAATTTTAGTTCAATATGAGCTGGAATACAAAATTTCATACAGAAAAAAATGAAGAGTTACTATGCCATAAACAAACAAAGAACACCATGTCTGCAGATCTGCGGCCATTGTCAATAACGTCACGTCATTAACGTTAAAATGTGTCACACTTTTTCAAAGTCCTGACCACCTACAGCGACGCATTTACGGTGGTGCTTTACTCCATGAGAGAAAACTCCATCAAAGTAATCTTTCTCAATGGTGTACAAGTATGTCTGAGATGTTTTACGTATCTCATCAAAACTGTTGAAACGCCATCCCTTTGAGCTCAGATTTCAACTGTGGAAATAAGGCAAAATCATACGGATAAGATCAGGCGATGATATAGGAATGTTGAAAAATCTTCCATCTGAATCTCCATTGTTGTCTGTAACTCACTGGACACATAGGCTGGTGCATTATCATGGTGAAATATCATCTTGCCACGGTAACCATCCGATCACTATTTCATATGTAATGTTATGCGGCGGTCGCTGTTCACAACGTCGTGAACGAGTTCAACGTCAGTTTTCCGGCTTTTGGTGATGGGTCATCCAGTGGTTGTGTCATCCCTAACCGCCTCATGTCCTTTTATTTGCTAAACCTTTTATGCCACTAGTGCACGAATGAGCAAGCCACCTTAGGCTTTCCGGAAGCTTCTTACATCAATTCCATATCCTGCGTTGGTGTTATACCGAAATTGAAACAGAGTTGTATGACCGCTTGCTGTTTCATCTTGTCTTCAGACGTCATTTTGGCAAAGTATGACGCTAGGATTCAGGCATGTTATTCACTGCTGACACACCCAAACATTGGTTTGAAATGACGTCATTAATGGTCAATAACGTCAAAATAACATGGTTACATTTTAGCGCGTTTTTGATATTGCAAATGTTTGTTATTAGGTATTAACAACAGAAAATAGTGAAGAATTTTGAGCTGCCGCACTAAATGGACATCAGTGTTGCCATAGTTACTACAATACGCACAATTTTATTTGGATTGCTAAAAGAAATATGCAACTTGCAAACATTGAAATATAGTTTATCTGTTGCAAGTATTGGACTATTTAAACGTCAAATTTAGAAATTATTGAGGATGTCCACGAACTTTTGGATAGCCCCTCGTATGTCCACAATCTTCGATGCTATCACTTCAATGTCTTTCTTGGAACAGTTTTTTCCCTCATTTTTCTTACTTAATCAACCAGTTCCCGGATAAATTTTCTTCTCAAGTCCGGATTTAATCTTTTACCAGCATCCACTTCTATCAGCAGTTCGGGCATTTTGTTGATCACTGTTTTAGCACTGAATAACGACAAGGTCTGTAATGACCGTGACCCAGGAGACCGTGACTGAGGTTTCACTTGAAGTGTTTCTCTTTTTGTCACTCAGGTTCCTGCTCTGGTTTGTTTCCTGCAAATAAATACTAATGTTACTATACCTTGTATCATATGATTGCATTCAGTCAATTTACCACGATAAACAAAGTTTTTGGGGGTTTACTGGAGTCACCTTGTCCGTGCATCCGACCATTCCTCAATGATTTGTTGAATAAATGATTAATCAGGACATCACTACAATATCTAAATGTACACACTGTACACAATGGGAACTTTAATTCATTACATCATGTCTATTACAGTGAAAGATCACTTGTTTTCAGAGATTTTAGTTATTTTTTAATTTTTGGAAGGTTACAAAGTACTGTTTTACTAGTATGCAAAAAGTTCATTTTTTTTAAAAAGTATCAATTGGCACTTTTTTGTATTCACCCCTTGACATATACACAATGTAAGGAACATTCATACATACCAGTTAAATTTAGTTATTGTATAAGAACTTACCATTAACACTGTTTAGGAACCTCCTGATGTGAAAAGGTTTCATGAACCCCAGATCTGTTTCCTTCAAATATTTCAGGTCCTCTTAGTCTCAACACCCAGTTCTACTTTAATACTTTTCATAGACCACATCTATGTCCACTGACTTAACATTGTTATTTAAGCAATTTAAGAAATTTTTGACTTGGATGACATGACTGCCTACTAATTATAAGCACATTTAAGGAGAGGAAACAACACTGATTTATTTTATAGACTGGCACTGGAATTGAACACTTAAGACTAGAAGCACTCACACATCTATAAACTACAGTACCTTGAGACATGGTGTTTTGCTGGTATATACCCAATTCATGAATATGATGAAAAATATCCACTGAAACAATGAACAATAATTGAATTATTCATTGAAGTTGTCATGCATTACAATGACCTGAATCTTGTCCACTTCAAGACTTCCATCTTCACATTCTGATATCACTATATAAAAGCCAAGTTTGTACTCTGTATTCTCATATGTGACATGACCACTGACAGAAGCATTTTCAGACAAACCATTAGTCTCAATAATTTCTTGAACTGACAAGTTATAGAGACTCTTGTTTAATGAGAAAGCAGCATCGTGTAAGACAGGACTGTTTTTAAATAATGATCCATGGGTATAATATGCCTGAAGATACTGGTGTCTATTTGCTAATGTCTTAGCAATATGTTTAAAATTATGCAGCCTCCTGGCACATTTCTTAAAATATGTATGTTTGCAGTGTCCGATCTAGAATGCGCGATTGCGAGATTCACGCTAATTTTTTGAAAATCCCCCATTTTAAATGATCGGGCGCGTGACATTCCTGTCAAAATCCCCATCCTCAGTAAGCAGTTGCGAGACATACTACCTTAGGATGTTCGTCATAATCGTGGAATCCCGATTTATTTAAGATCTACTAGCTTTAATAGGTAACATGAAATCGAAAGTAGAAATGTTATCTTTCCGATGGTTGCCTATTCTGCATGACACTTTACGATAAAGCTGGGAACCAAGTATTTTCATTCCGGTTGCGTGATATCTGCCTATAATACGAATCGAAACCATGAGGGAACAAAAATTATTTCATTATATTTTTCTTTTACCATCATACGTTGTTACCGTTGATATTTTTTTCCGATATATTTTCATTTAAATGTGGAGATATCTAATTGACGTGCCAATTAACAAATACTAGTTTTTAAATAAAATTTCTTGAATAACCGTTTTGTTTTTTAACTAGAACTGCCACAGAACGACTTAAAATACCCCCACATACCGCCTTGTCACAGATGTATGGCTTCTAGTTGTACAAAATCTATGTGATAATCCGTGTGATTGCTTGTTATTATAATGATGGTGATCAGCTAATTTAAAATCCCACAATAGATAACTGAAAGACAAGCTAATTTATGGCCATTTTTGAGAATTGATATTCAAGTGTGACCATGACCTTGGAGATATTGACATAATTATATTGCATGACACACCGTCCCATGATGGTGAACAAATGTACCAAGTGATTTTAAAATCTCACAATAAATGACATAGTTATGGCCCGTACAAGCTAATTTATGGCCATTTTTTACCTTTGAACTCCAAGTGTGACCTTGACCTTGGAGATATTGACTTAATTCTTTCGCATGACACACCGTCCCATGATGGTGAACAAATGTACCAAGCAATTAAAAAATCTCACGATGAATGACATAGTTATGGCCCGTACAGGCTCATTTTTTACATTTGACCTCCAAGTGTGACCTTGACCTTGGAGATATTGACGTAATTATTTTGCATGACACACCATCCCATGATGGTGCACAAAAGTACCAAGTAATTAAAAAATCCTTTAATCCATAGTTCCATACAGAAGTTACAGTGCAGACAAGTTTCGGGACAGACCGACTGACCGACAAAGTGACTCCTATATAGCCCCCCTACCAATGGTAGTGGGGGTATAATAATTATACAACTTACTTAAACCACGCTAAGTATTAAACCTCGCTATATAGCAGACGATCAAGAACTTTGATAATGAGTCAATGACAATGTCACAGCCGTCAAAAAGGGGAATTACTGACTTTTTCAATAAGTGAAGTACCCCAAAACGTAATTTAACTCTCTTGAATCCGGATAAAAATACCGTCTTAAACGGATTTTAAACAGGCACCGATTGACACCTGTGTGGGTATCGATGCATCAAGATCCAATGAGTTTTCTGATGTCAATATGAACACGCCCCCATACTTTAAAAAAATCCCCCTACATTTTTTAAGGTAGGGGGGAAATACAGAATACACTTCCTTTAATTGTTTCACCCTCAACTGTAACACCTACCTGTTCCAATATCACTAAATCTTGAATAAGCCTTTCATACACAGTACTTAAAGAAAAATATTTTAAGTCACTTTCTTAACACAACAGTACCAACTGTATATGATTAATATTTGATCTTTTTTCCCTAGAAAAATTAGCAAGTGTATAATAGACTCCAACAAGTTTGTGCTTTTTTTTGGCTGAACCAAGTGGGTTGACCACTTCAAATGCATCCTCATATAAGATGATAGGGAAAGATTTCACCTTAGTAAACATAGAATTTTGTTGGAAAACACTTCCATGTGTTACATCATGAAGAAAAATGGTATCCACACAATAATCATCAGAAAAAAAATTGAAATGTGACCGATTATGACGATAATGACTAGCTACAGACTGGCATATAGAAACATATTGGTAGGCCATGCCCTAAGAACATTTCCACAGGTTCACAAACAATGAAGTGTTTCTGATAAAAAGAAAAGCTTTTTGCAGCAGTTTTCAAGGGCCCTTGATTGCAATTACTAAATAAGTCATTATTCATCATTTCCATTTTTACATGTTCAATATGCTCACAGGAGACATTTAACTGGAAAAGTTTTGAACAAACTCGACTGATAAAGAGATTCTGACTAGCTGAGTGACATTCATTAAACTCAGAAATAATAGCATGAATAGTTTAAGTAGGTAAAAGATATTTTCCCTGTAATTTAAGATAAAACAGTGCTGGATTCTCTAAAAAATGCCTCTCAGTTTCATTATCTTCAAAATCAAAACCAGACTGATCTGCGATATGTTCTGAAAATTCTGCTATAAAACCCTCAGACATTTCAGCAGCATGATTTTCCCCGGAACCAAGCTGCAATATGTGTTCATTACATTGAGTTTCAGACACAGGCATTTGATGCATACAATTTCCCTTGTGCTTTCTTGAAACATGAAAAGTGAATGTTGACTTCACTCTAAAAGTACAAGAACAGCCTTGAAATGGACATTTTATCTCTTCCTTTTTAAGATGTCCCTTTAAATGTGTCATTAACGTTCTATATGAATGGAAAGATAGTTGCAAACACTCCACCCTTTGGCAGTTTCTAAATTCCTGGTCAAAATTGTTAGTGCTATTACAGGTAATTTTTGGGTTTTGACTAGGCCAGGGTTTTTTCTCGGTATTTTGGGAATATGACCCATACCCTTGGTATTGGGAATTTTCGCGGTGTACTTATTCTCCCATAGAACAGTAGCAGAATAAATCATTTACTACCAATAGTGATGTTAATGAACTTATAAAATTAATAAAAAAAAAATTACAATTTTTTTTTAGTTTTTGTTTTGTTTTGTTTTTTATTGGGAATTTTTGTCTGTCAATTGGGAAAAAAAGATACTATTTTCCATTGGGAATATGACCGAATTTCGGCTATAAAATCGCCCCAAAAAAATCCCTGTAGGCACAACTCCCGGTTGGCATTATGCGATCTGTATACATGTGCCTTGAAAGATGAGAATTTGTAAAAACGCTGACTACAGGTTTCAAATTCATGTGGGCAAATGGCAATCAAAAATAATATTGGGTACATTTCGGTGAAATCTGCAATGGGAAGTATACTTTGATACAATATCACATTCAAATGCGCAAGTGTTACACTTGTAAATGGGCATTTCCTGTATCACGATGATAAATATGCAGCTACAGCCTACAGGGGGAGGGAACAGTATGAAATCTGAAAATTGGGATGAAAATCACAATAACAAAAAGTGAAATTACTGATGTCAGCATCCGACCATCTTTAAATGATCTTATCAGATTAGGTGTACCAAAATTTCTCACCGGATTTATATTGTACTTACCTACAATAGAAGTGGTTTTAGTCGTATCTTCCCCACGGATCCTGGAGTTTCACTCGACAGAGGTCACGATGTAGATAGATAAGACGTTGAACAACAGAAAATAGGTAATTCTTCAATAGCGCAAAGGAAACGGAACTAGTTCTTTCCGGATGTTATTCATCTACCTGCGACTGACCACGATTATCGCTGTCATCACACTTGGACGCTACCACACTCCCCCCCCCCCCGTTCTATAAACAGCGTCCCGGGGTCCATGTCTTCTGCCTCCCCCCTCGGTCCACGTAACACAGGCTCACTAAACAACATCCGCAAAAAGCCTGTGGCCGTTGCGGCGGGTGACGGCTAAAATTTCCTCCGTGGGCACCCCCCTAATCTCTGCCACCGCTTTCGCTACATCACCCACAAATGCTGGTGTGTTGAAGGTGGCCGACCTATCCGTCCTCAGGTACGGCGCGTCTGTCTCAATCAACAGACGGTCTGCAGGGATTCGCTTCACTGCCGCCCTCTGAAACCTGTCGAAGGTCTTGACCAGGCCGGATATGCTGAAGTAGCAGCTCGGGAACGTGGTCATCTAGGCCAAAGCTTGATCCACCCCGCCAATAAAGCAGTGTAACTGCATTCGCTGGCGTGGAGAGACCCACTCCTTCATAATCTGAAGTCCCCTAAAGTAAACCTCACTCTCGTACCCTCCATCCCGACTCTCCCGGAAGTGTAGAACTACCGGCCGGATGGGACAAGCCAACTCAAGGAGAGCTTTGAACATGGCTTCTTGTACCTGCCACTGTGCGCGAGGCCTCGTATAATCAAGGCCAATCTCCCCCAAAGCCACCACGCCTTCCTTTCTCAACTCGTTTCTGACCAAGTTGACTGCAAACTCTGTATCCCCAATAGCATTGCTGGGGTGTATCCCTACCGCGGAGCCGAACCCTCTCTCCTGCGGATACCTCTGTGGGAAGGTCGCTTGGTCACAAAAAAACATGACGCCTCCATCCACGTGCACAGGGACCTTTGGCGTAGTCCCCCGGTGAAACTTGCACAACTCTTGTACCGACAGGACCGCTCTATCTAATTTGTTCTGGCTCCTGTCGAGGTGGAAATGGCTGTCGAAAGCCAACGATACCGGGACTTCTACCGCTGCCCTTGTTGCTTGACCAGTAACACCAGCGCTTCCCGATTCTGATGTCCCTGGTCCCACTCCAATATCGTCAGTCGATTGACTACCCGCACCCCCGGGACGGTCTTCCGAGCTGTCATATCCCACTTCATCCACCACCTCCAAGTCCTCCTCGGCCTGGATGTTCACAGCACTCTCTAGCTGGAACCTCTCCCTGTATTCCTTCTGACCATAAGGCCGAAGCAAGCTGAGTAGAGCCAACTGTACCCTCCAGTGGAACAGAAGTACTCTGCTAGTCACGCTTGACAAACGCAAATTTCTTGGGACGTTCCAATGAAATCGTCTCCCCACCCTCTCGATCCAAGGCCTGTCCAGATCATGGACGACTGCATTTTCAGGAATCCCCAGTCTCCTACGATGGACCAGCTCCATCCCATCATTCACCGTATTAGCCCCTACCAACCTCAGCAGAAACAATAAGGCTTGTAGTCTCTCCTCGTCTCGTTGAGGAGCCTCCAACAAACTATACCTATGGAAAAGTCTAGGTAGGTGAGCCGACTCTGCATGCCGGTGCAAATTCCTTCGCCTCGCTCTACAAGCTGGCACTGGGCAAATCTGCATGCCTCTCCTCCCTACTGGCTGCCACCTCGACCTATCTCTCTCCCTCTGACCCCGGGCTTCCTCCCTGGGTTCCTCACCCCTATCCTCTCTAGGCCTGTGTAACAAGGGAGACCTCGACCTGTACCGTCCTTCCGCGTTCCCCCTACGTTCCTCAGATCGGGACCGATCCACTTCACTCACCGGTGACAATGCTGCTGCCCTGGCTGCTCGAACACTCGCTTCGGCTCTCCTCGCCACCTCTTCTAGTGTCTCTCCAGCATCAAACTCTGGAGGGGCCGAACCCTCACCTTTCTGCTCCTCCTCCGTCCCAACTTCCATTGGGGTGGGTATCTTTTCCTCATCCGAAATCTCAATTACCTCGGATTCCACAACCTCCTTCTTGACCTCCTCACCCTCCGGTTCCTCCTTAATCCCAGGCAAAGCCGGGAACTCTGCACGATCCAGCCTAATCGGCCTCTGCCGTCCCACCCTAGCCACTAGAGTTCGAGCCGGACCTCTAGTCCTCATCCCAGATATGGTCATTCCGGGTCGCCTCTTCTTCACTGGTGCCCTCACAACTCGCGCCATGAAATCGTCTCCACACACCAGCTCACCGAATTTCCGGATATCTTTCACAAAATATATCTTGTTCCGGCTCCTAGCCAGCCTTAACTGTTCCTCCACTAAAGGCTCTATCCTCTTATGATCGGCCGGCCTCATCGTGCCCAACTCCACGATCAGGTCCCTTCCGGAAGACCAAAGTCGACCACACTTGTTGGCCTCCTCTACTTCCGCATATATGTCCCGGTTATCTACCCTGGACGCCATCCTGAAATACACAAAAATGACCTATTAAATCCCATGCATATAACTTACTGTTTTTATTTGCCTGCCTCACACCTTGGACATAAATATATATCCATACTCTCTGAATCTTCCTCAGTTACTCCCACACAATTACCATGAAACCACTCATCGCATTGGTCACACTCTATCATAAAGCTGCCATCATCCTTCCCCCGGCATATACAATATCTCTCATCCTTCCCAGTCGGACTGGACTCTCCACAATTTAGCCTTGCTCTAATTTGTGTCAGCCAAGCGGGTGTTTGCTCCAAATTGCACAACTTAATTCGGTCATGATTTACATTCATTTGTTTTGTACTTAACCTAACTTGAAATAAATACGGGGAAAATTTCCTGACAATGATGCCTGGTCCTATCCACTGTGGCAATAGCTTCTTAGTGGTACCCTTCTTACCCGCCTTGTTCAATACAAAAACATAATCCCCCTGAGCAAATGTGGCCTTTCTTAACCGCAAATCATAATCTCGTTTCATATGGGCCTGATAAGACCTTAACTGTTTACGGGCCATTTCATGGGCTTCAATCATGTCCCTTTCAAGCATTCCCACATAATCCTCTGCACATTCAGCTTTGTTGCTACCACCTGGCACTGGATAAACTAGGTCGGCCGGTGTATGAACCTCCCTACCCAACAAAAGTCGGTTTGGGGTAAAGCCTGTACTCCGTGAAATCGAAGACCGCATGGCTGCGCTACCTGCGGGAGACACACATCCCAGGTATTCTGCTTGTTACCCACAAAGCAACGAACTGCATCCATCAACGTGCGATTGTATCGTTCTACCTGACCGTTCGTGCTAGGCCGGTAAGCTGTTGTCCTAGTCTTGTGAATGTGCAACACTTTACACAGTTCTGTAAACAACGCACTCTCAAAATTAGCCCCCCTGTCCGTCATAATCTCCACAGGCACTCCCAGCCTGCTGAACACATGTGTAACTACTGCTTCCGCTGTGTCCTCGGCAGTTTGGGATTTTAAAGGGATGCACTCAGCCCACTTAGTGAATTGATCCACTACCATAAGGATGTGACGGTTACCCCGCTCCGTCACTGGCAATGGACCTAGGAAGTCAATGTGGACTCTCTCCATAGGCAGTCCTGAGTGGTAGTTGACCATCTCCCCCTTACTCTTCCTAACTGGCTTCTTACTTACACTACACCGTGGACATGCAGCCACATACTTCCTGATATCACTGGACATTCTATGCCAGAAATATTTTTGCTTGATCCTGGCAATTGTTCTATCCTCACCTTGATGCCCTGCCATCGGTAGATCATGTCTCAATGCCATAATTTCCCTTCTCATACTAGTGGGTACTAATAGCTGTCTCCTGTTGGAGTTAGGATCCCACCTCCAGATTACACCGTCTGACATGGAGAAACACTCCCTATTTACCCAATAGTACTTACAGGAGGCGTTCGCCAGAAAAAGACTACCCTCAGGTGGTTCTTTCCTGTGCATCAGCCACTCCCTTAGGACCTTGAATTCGTCTTCCTTATCCTGCTGAACCAGCCACTCTCCTGTCTCCTCCTGTACCCCCTGTACCTTAGGGCCCTCGGCTTCTTTCTTGGTGGCAGCTAAAGGGACCACATCATCTACACATTCAATAAACGAACCCCAGCTTTTCTCAGTTCGAGTGCACTTACTACACCCTCCACATGGTAAATCCTGTAATTCCACCCCATGTTTAAAATGATCAAGGTACTCTCCTGGCATTCTCGACAATGCGTCCGCGTTGCCATGTTTCTTGCCAGGCCTATGCTTGATTTCCATGTCATATTGGCTAAGCTCCTCTAACCACCTTGCCATCTGACCCTGTGGCTCTTTGAAGTGCAAAAGCCAGATCAAACTACTATGGTCAGTTCGCAAAGTAAACCTACGGCCAAGAAGGTAATGCCTGAATTGCCTGGTAAATCGTACCACCGCCAACAACTCCTTTCTTGTGGTGCAATATCTCCTTTGTTCCTTAGTCAAAGCATAAAAACCATAGCTTATCACTCGAGTGGTACCATTCTGCACCTGGCTCAGGACACCTCCCACTGCCCTATCCGATGCGTCCGTATCCAATATGAATGGATCTTCCCGATTGGGTAAACCCAGGATTGGTGCCTCTACCAAGGCCAGCTTTAAATCTTCGAAGGCTGCTGCCTGTGTTTCACCCCATTCAAACTCCTTAACTGCATCATACAGTGGCCTCGCTTTTTCAGCGTACTTCTCGATGAACATCCGATGGTAGTTTACCAACCCCAAAAACCTCTCAATGTCCTTGGCTGACTTAGGTTCTGGCCAATTTGCTACCACATCCACATCATTTGGGCTCAGGCCCAATCCATCTGGCCCTACGGTCCTCCCCAAAAAATCTACTGTGTGCTGAAACAGCTCACACTTTTTGGGTTTCAGCTTGAGCTGGTACCGCCGGAATCTTCCAAATACTTCACGCAGTGTCTCAAGGTGCCTGGCAAAGGTCTCAGCCATGGTCATAATGTCATCCAAAAAAGCAAGCACTGAGTTCCAGTTCAAACCATGTAACACTAGGTTAATCGCCCTGGCGAATGTAGCCGGCGCATTGCACAACCCGAATGCCATTCTAACAAATTCGAACAGCCAATATTTGGTAGTAAAGGCTGTCTTTTTCCTGTCTTCCTCTTTGATTCTTACTTGCCAATATGCCGAGTTGGCATCCAGCTTGGAAAACCATCGCTGGCCCGCAAGCATATCTATGCAATCTTCTATTAATGGGAGTGGATAGACATCCTTCACTGTAGCCGTATTCAACCCCCTATAGTCTACACACCATCTTACAGACCCGTCCCTCTTACGTACCAGTACAGGAGCCGAGCACCATTCCGAACAAGATGGTTCTATCACTCCTGCATCCAGCATTTTCTGTACATGTGCCTCTTCTTCATGCACAAAAGCTACTGGAGTCCTTCTCATCTTCTGCTTGATGGGCTTACTGACCCTAGTGTCTATGCCGTGTTCCACGGCAGTAAAGTTACCCAGATCAAATTCGTCCTTAGCGAACACATCCTGGTGCTCCGTCAGTAACTCTGCCAACTGAGATTTCTCTTCCCCATTCAGATTTACGGCTGATCGATTGAAAAGATCCTTAAGGTGTGAAGGCACTTCAACTTCTCCAGCAGCTAGTTCCACCCTCTCACACCTAGGTGCAAACTCCTGTGGAACTGGGTTTACCAGTACTACCTCTTCTGCCATAGCTACCTCTATACCCTTCTTCAATCCCACATTGTGACTAGTGAGATTCACCACTGGCAGTTTCAACGATTCCCCCCTTCCAAACACAGCCGCTGGAATTAAGAGATCCCCTTAGTTAATTCAATTAATACAGTACCCACGTCTCCCTCAACACGACATGACCCTAAGGTTACTGAACTTCGGGGCACATTGATAGTCTTTGCTACCAGCACCCTTGCTACCTTTCTCTGCTCTCCCCCCTCACCACTGTCCATGGCTATTTCCTCCTGGTTTATAGTTAAGGTGGCCCTAGGTATGTTTATAAGGGCCTCGTATTTCCGTAGAAAGTCTATGCCAAGTAACATATCATCCCCAATCGGGGCAACATAAACCGTTTCTTGGCAAACTTTACTCCCTAACTTAATATTCAAAGGACCGATTATGGCTCCTCTCATCTTCAAACCTCTGCCGGCTGTTTTCATCACCACATGCTTCACCACTGGTATATCCCCCGGCAATGTATCAGCAACTCTGTCCGAAATAAGTGTGACTTCAGCCGCAGTGTCGACCACGGCTTCTAACCTCACACCATTGAGTTCGATTGCCACCTTAAACATTGAATCGGACTTCACCTGGTTCACCACAATCGAAGGACTTTCCCCCTCCTGGGCCAGACTAAGGTCCTCTAATCCGACCCGCTGTCGTTTAAATCAACGAATGACACCCTTTTATTAGCTGCCCCACCCGCCTCATGGTTCTTCTGGCACTCACTCTTGTAATGCCCTCTTTCGTTACAGGCGAAACACACCACACCTCCCCGTCGGTTCGGAGATGGAGATCTGCTCCCTAACTGTGGGCAGTCTCTCTTTATGTGCCCTGATTGATGGCAACCAAAACACACCACATCTTTACTATCTCTACTCGGTGATGGGGATGTTCTCCGAGGAACACTGGCCATTGCACGCTCAAACTTGTCCAGGCTCTTGGTCAACAACTCCTCCAACCTACCCATTCTCCCGTCTATCCTGCCCATCCAAGACTCCAATTTATCTAGACGGTCCTTGCTATTCCCCGAGCTAGGAATACCGGTACTGCCAGCCCCAGAAGCTCGCACCTCGGATACAATTGGTGCCTCCTGAGCCTCTACCTTTCGTACAGACTTCGAGTTGCCGAACACCATACCATGAGTATGGATCGCCCATTTCATTTTGTCCAAAGCCTCTTCCATTGTTTCAGGCTTCTTATTGATCACTTGCTCTCCAGCTTCCTTCTCTCTGGCGCCCGTGCAAAACCTCAATATGGACTGCTTGACTATGAACTGGTCCGGCAGATCACGGAAAGCCTTACCCGCAATGGTCAACACCCTATCAGCCCAATCATCAAGTGACTCCTCACTACCTTGCTGGGCTCCCGAGAAAGTAACCATGGCTGTCTCCGGCAGCTCACGAAAACCAAACCTCTTCTCCAACTTCTCAATCATCTCCCTGTAGGTTACCTCCCTCTTGTCTGTGGCCAGCGCATAGACTTCGCTGGCCTTGTCTGTTAGACACAGGCATAGATAATCCCTCCTCTCCTCCTCCGACCATTCCAGAATACCTGCATATTTCTGGAATTTATTATGAAAAGCCTGCCAGCTCGAATTCCCGTTATACTGCAGCGTTTTCGGCAATTGCTGCAACCTGGCTCTGACTGACCTGTCTCTGGCAGACTCAGAACTCCTTGGTGCCACCGATGACATGGCACTCCCTTCCCCACTGCCACATGCAGGCCCCCCATCTCGCTGTCCCTGTCCTTCAGCATGTACCCCTGGGAAAACCATATTCATACCATAAGATGGGGGATACATCCATGGCCACATACCAGGCATTGGATATAGCGGAAAAGGGCTTCCGTACCCTGGTGGTGCTCCAGCAGATGCCATAGGGTAATGATATGGGGTCTGTTGAGCGGATGGCATAAACCTCTCATCCCTAGGCCTCGCCTCACTATACCCAGCATGACTGGGCACACTTGGTTTCGAGCCTCCCATCGTCGTTGAATAAGGCTTCTCTTCCTTCTGTCTCGATCCACCAATCCCATATGGGCTGGCCTCATATTTATTGTGGCCCTTACCGCGCCACTTTCTGACTTGTTCAGTAGACGACGGACCTCTAAGGTCTGCATTGTCTATAACATCAGTCAATCTTGAAATCGTGTCCTTAACCGGCTCTGCTTTGCCCGGCTTGTTAAATGATGCCCCCTTCCCACTCATGACTCCCGCCCTACTAGCTGAGTCCTTTGGCTCATCCTCCTCTCCCAACTGGTAAAGACTAGACAAGTCTAAATCAGTTAAACTTTTATTCAAGTCATCTTCTAATGTCTTTCTCAAATCCCCATTTCCCAGTTCCGACGGGAAACTGAGCATGGACCACAACTCCTCACTACATTTTATGTGTGGGATTGATGCCAACTGAGCTTTAGTTATACCACCACCAAGCTCACGCAATGAAATAATGGCATCAGCAATTTTAGGCCCTATCCCTGGTACCTGTTGTAGCTCCTCCCTCGATGCCTTGTCAATGTTAATTTGTGACATGTTTGTGTTTAATATAATAAATGTAAGACAGTAAAATATTTTTATTTATTCTCTCCCGTCCTGCAAGTACAAACACAAAATTCCAATGGGTCTTAAATCAATCTCGCGTACTGGGGCAATTTCAAATGGCTATATTTACCTCTTAGTACCTCTTCTTCTGCATTAACTATTCTTCCAAAATAACCGATCCTTAACCCGAACTAAATATATTATGTCAATGTATCAAAACAGATGTCTTGACACAACTTTCAATTAAGCTTCATGGCTTAACTGAATGTATTGCAATTTTATCACTTTTATACCAATTTCACTTATATTGTGCACATGTATTTGCACAAACCAAGTAATGTACACACAAACTGATGTGAGGCAGGGCTTATCTCACCAAAATCACTGAATATTATAAATTTATCAATTTAAGTTTTTCACTGAACTTATTTTTAACAGTAAGAATTATTAAATGCACCTAGCTTATAATAAACTATTCCCTATCAATTATATTCAAATTTATTCAACATCCAACAAAAAAATTAATTATATATCTTAAAAAATAAAAAATTATTAACTTAATTAATTTGTCAACTGAAGAAAAATTATTTCCTTACTATTTCCTAAACAAATGTTAATATTACAAATGTTACACTGTCTATCATAATATTATCCTCACTTAAAACTAAAAATAAACAGCCTATAATAATCTGTTTCAAAAATTAAACTTTGCCTTTAATAAATACAATAATAAATTTAACCTGCCTCTTTTACTGTACTCTGACAACAGTCTACGCCTCCACAAAATACTAAAGGCTGCAACCCACTATGCTCTCTGGGTGAACTCACAAATCAACGCTGGACAACAAGTCTCAACAGCCAAAATAATGGCTACAATCAACAAAAAATCCTACAATAAAATTGTCAATTAAATACCAAATACTGATACAGACTATAATTGCTATACGGTCCAGTGGCTCGGACATCCACTGCCACGCTAAATATCTGATAATTGCAAAAAATATAATTTCAACTCCTCTAAATGCAACATAAATCCCTTCAGCAATATTGCTTTTAATAATAAAATGCTTATATAATAGTTACAAGCCTTCTAATCCTAGTGAAAATCTTGCTTAAAATTCAACTACACAAAATATTCAATATGGCCGCCTGCACAGACAAACGGAAAAATTGCAGAGTTGAAATATTTCCAAAAAATATCAATTAATCGGTGCTCGCAGCGCCATTAATTGTACTTACCTACAATAGAAGTGGTTTTAGTCGTATCTTCCCCACGGATCCTGGAGTTTCACTCGACAGAGGTCACGATGTAGATAGATAAGACGTTGAACAACAGAAAATAGGTAATTCTTCAATAGCGCAAAGGAAACCGAACTAGTTCTTTCCGGATGTTATTCATCTACCTGCGACTGACCACGATTATCGCTGTCATCACACTTGGACGCTACCACAAAACACCAACTTACAGCCCAACAATTACCTTAAATGTTGCGAAAATATTGAAAAAACTGTGAGCAGACGACGTGAATTCAGTTGCCTCAGTGTTTCCCAGAATGCAACTCTGTATAACGGTAAAACCCGTAAATAAGTGAACGGTACCGGTACCGTCAGGATATTAACGGTATTGCCCGTAACAAATACGGGGACTTTTCTAGACGAATTATACTTACGAGTATTTGTTTATTATAGCTGTTTGCGAGTACTTACTGTAATGTCTATTACTAGTTTGGCTAATCCTGGCCATTTGATTGGCTAATGGTGATTTCGGTCATTTTTGATTGGTCAATCATTGGACTGGCTATTCGTCGCGTTACCTGTCATATTTGACTGAATCTGTTCGTCTGCTCTGTTGTTGAAACGTAACTAAATGTTCTATGATGTTAACGTGGCATAATTTCGGAAACATCATTAGTTGTAAGTTTAATGTGGTTGTATCATATCAGACTATGGTGGATTTAGTAGTATTTAGGGTGTACTTTAGTCCATCGATGTATGGTATGGTAATACCATGTACATGTGAACTATATACATGAATGTATTCATTTGACAAATACTCATGATTGTCAAAATATGTGTAATATCTATAACTTGTAAAAATGTTATACTCTCCATTATGGAGGAATGAATTAAGTAGACGGTCAATAGCCTTTACGAAAAAAGCAACTGCATACAAATAACTTAAACCAATACTTCTTGTAATTCGTCAACCTATAACGTTTCGTTATATAGTTTTTCTTGTTACAGTGAACGTTGACAATATAGTCATGGCCTGTACACCGGAAACCCCAGTCAACTGAAATACAAATACATGTACACTGTATAACATTTACCAGTCAAATATAGAATCTCTCATTTTTGTCACGTGTTACCACCTGTACTGTTACCATTCATATGAAGGAAGAAAGACGCTAATTTCTGAATCATTGTTTAAAAAAACATATACACAATAATTTACTAGAGACAAATAAGCCAAAGCTCCATCACCATATACATAGCGCTCTAAATCCCCATAGTGCTAAGGAGGGAGCACGTCAATTACTGTTTGAAGCAATATCGGAATTAGATGAAGTTCTGCCAGAAATATCATAATTGCTAACAAAAGCCTCTTGAAAAGTGTCTTGTATTTTTATACATATGTAGCTTGTTCGTAATAGACATTTAGGAATCCAGGATTTCGGTTGGACATTATATATACAGACAACTCACCTTGATAATAGTTCTGTAATTATCCCAGAAATGTAAAGCGTGTATTCTGTATAATGCGATAGAGCATGGAATATATGCCTTTGTCTTAGCTGAATCTTTGCATCTGAAATGAGAAACAACCAACAGCTCAGACATAAATCAACATTTACCTATTTGTATGAAGAGACATGTCCAAAGTACTGTATGGAAGTACATTTTTGTGATAAATAACTTGTTCGTTTGTCGTTCTTTCAGAAATGTATTTCAAAGGAACAAAGCAAATTTCAAAAGTTAAATTGAACAAGAGTGAGTGGTAAACTCTCACAAAATACGTCAGTCAAATTATCTAGTGAAGATGGAGTATATTTCTTCTTCACTTAATATTTCTTGTTTGCTGAATCAGGGGTCATAAGTAAAGAATACCAGAGACGATTATGTAGATCAGGCCTGTAGGAAGCTATTTCAGTCCGACAACGTGGAGGGGATAGATGTAAGAGAATCAATTATATCCCCTTTTTAAAACCATTGCAACCGAACTTAATCGGGAGTTAAGTCCCCTGGTCGCCTCGACGATTCCTGTAATTCTCGAAATTCAAAGCATGCCAACCAATAGCGTTAATGGCTGCTGGATTGTTCTGTTTAACAAAGAAAAAGTTTATACAAATGTATTAGAAAAACGAATTGACAATCACTTGATGATATCTTTTTTGTGTTAATAAAATTCCTGATGACAGGTAATGTTGTTTTTGTTAAAAAGTGTAAACGCTTCCTGCGCAGACTGGTCTTTTTGTGCTTCTTGTGGCAGGCCCTGTGGGAACCACCAGTGGCTTTGATAAACATGTGACCCTTTTCAAGACAACAATAGGATTTTGCAGCGATGGTAAGTCGATGTAATTCTCTTTGATTATACACTTCTTTGCAAATTGTTGAGTCACTGCGGAATTATTTATGGAATGGATCAACTATGATGACATCAAAAAATATATTTTGGCGAAATCTTCATGCGATTCCGTGAAACTCAAAAGAAAAACGTCCAGTCCTCTTAACCTTACATAAACTACATACATCATTTGCTATTTCAGTAAGGAACACATGAAAGACACGTCAGAGGCAAAAAGCGAGGGATTTGTATTCAGAAAAGCTGCTGCCTTAGAATAACGACTACAGTAATTTCAGAGCGGAATCAAATAAGGGACATTAGAAACAATCGTGTTATACGACTGCAAGAAAACGTGACCATGAGAGATATGAATGTATTCAATCATTAATCTACTTCGCCTGTTGTGCCGATTGTTTGAGATGTTTCAGACCAGCATCCATGTCCCTTTTCACACCTAGTCCCTAAACCGAATTTATATCAAAATATTCACAATTTCATAGAGAATGACACTGACAGATATGATAGCCATTACAAGCACTACACATTTCAAATAAAATTGGACATACAGTGTTGTTTACAAAGCGTAATTAGCTTTTGTTATGATTGACTAAGGCCATCGACAGTATTTCATCAAAGTACACAATCAATATAATCAGTGCTCATGATAGCCTAACCATTAATATCATTGATCATCAGGAAGCGGAAGGCAAACACAATATCTGAGATCACAAAGGAGTGAACTAATGTAACGGATGATGATAAGTTTTTATCCTACATTAATATGACATGTATAAAAAGTGTAGTCACGTTTTCACCAAGGTCATATGTAAAGTTCCTCAGAAGCTGATAACGATTAGAACAACATAAAGTATACCTACCCTTAATAGTACAATACCATAGTCATATTGTGACTGAGGGTCGCCCGTCTCCGCACTCATCTTGAAATATTCAACAGCAGCAGCCATGTTCCTCTTTAAACCTTACTGACCCCAGAACAAGGTCCTTGCCACATGTGTCTGAAACAATGTGATTACATTGATGGACCCCGAGTTATATACTTCAATTTAGCACCCAACATTGTCCGATTGCATTGTCGCCGTAACAATACATGCTCAAAACTAAGAGGCTCGTAAACAAAATCACAATGTGCAATATAAATTGTTGCTACAACTGTATACAATTACATTATATATAATTCATTATTATGTATAACGTAGTTGATGATCAATAATGTTGGGAAATATTTGAAACCAATAAAAGCATTGTGATTCTTGTGTAACCTTATTTAACCTTTGCATACTCATATATATTAACTTCATGAAAAAAACTCGTTCATAAACTAAAAAGATTGAAGAATTCAGTTTAGTTTTTGGTACAAATGAAATAACATAATTATGCGCTACCTGAGCGGAAAGAACACCTTGTTTAGCTTGATATGTCAACCATTGAAATATGTTTCCATCCTCATCCGTTTGTTGACTGACTGCCTCCTCGTCTGTGAGACGTATTGATTCTGTGAATACCTAAATTAGTTTGATATTTTTAAGCTTATTTACCTAAGAAAATTAAAGCGATTAGAAGCCGTTTGATAAAATGTAGAATTATTTATTATTCTTAGTTCAAGTTAAGGTTGGGATTGATCTATTTTTTCAACGTTCATGAGTCCATTTCAGATTCTATAATCGCTTGCTTTGTCAGTGATTCCAACGGACCTTACGTTAACTGACAACGTAACTTATACCCGATCGGTAATCATCTTAAATTATAATATATTGCTTTTGTTTTTATGTTCATACGAAGATCTAAGGGAGCAATGAATGAAGTGCTATTGTTTGATAATTTATCAAATATTGCAATGAAATGTTTCTACGTATATTTGAACCTTATAATAATTGAATTTTTGAAATGTGTGATGGAATATTCGGACTTTATCGAATAATTTGCGTGCGATAATTAAATTGTTGTACTGAAAGCGTACTGGGCGTTAGATCTATATTGCAGCATAATGTTACAAGCCAGATGAAGTAGAAGATACTGTTAGCTTACGTCTGTGTCTTTATGCGCTTCTTTGTCAGCGTTAGTTGTGTCTGCTACATGAAACAAGATAACGTCAATAGTGATATCAGAATGGCCATCAATTACCTTGTTAGTACGGTTCTATTTGTAAAGAAGTGAACAATTGATTTGAAACTGAAATACATGTCTGAAATAACGCATATTTTCTTGTATTCAAAATGACGTTAATTTAGTACGTAACATAACACCATACTTACGATATGATACTTCCCAATCTAATGGCACGCCATCTATACCGTACCTATGTTTGTGACCAAGTGCAAGGGCAGATAATCTATGATATTCGTATATAATTAAGAATAATAATTTGGCTATCAGGATTAATACATAACTGTCATGTAGTCGAATTTGTATAAAGATAAGCCAAATTATACCAAAACGTTGTGTAAAATTGAATGGAACACACAATTAGGACTAACTAAATGAAATGGTTGTGGAAAAAGTTTGAAAGTATCATATGTCTCATTGTGATGGCCTCACAATTTTAGTTCGGTTTTGAACATCTATTTTATATTTCTATTTGATTGTGAGCAGCAGTTTGGTCAGCATTCTCATGTTGTACCTGAATATGTACACGTCCTGTAAGATAAATTCAATTAGTTAAACCCTCATTAAACAAATCTATTCGAATTAACAGTCTTAGTTTATAAAATTATTTCGTTTTGTTTGGCTTCACTTTAAGTTAAATAGTCTTTGAGCGACCTCATTATAAACTGGTCGAAAATATTTTACATTTTTTATGTTGCTAGGACGAATTCTGGCTTGAAATTGCATGTATTTACAAAGTTCAGAAATGACCGACACTTACTTAAAATGAAATAGAAAGGAAAATAACAAAGTGCATGAGAGCGTATTATTATTTTTAAGTGCGTTAAAAATAAACAAATCAGTAGACTTAGATTCCACTTGAATAAATGGTGTATTTATAACATAAAATAGCTGTACTTAATATAGAGGTCTTTATATACAGGTGTCCGTTCACTCAGATTACATAATACTTACATTATTAAATCAAAACATTTTATTCATCTTACAAAATGACCCGTATATTCGCGTCATGCAAAATCAATACACCCACCTCCATGGTCGAGTGGTTAAGGTCGCTGACTTTAAATCACTGTAACCTCTCACTGATGGAGGGTCATAGGTTCGAGCCCAGCTACCGAGTCGAACATGTCTCTTTATGTGAGAAAGTAAGTAGTTGGTTACAGAGGATGGGAGTCTAGTACTGGTTCTTCCCAGGTGAACTGTCCGCCTCATATGACTCTGACTGTTGAAAAGGTGCGCAAAACTCAAATAAACAAACAAGCAAAAACGATAGATTAAAATACCTTTAATTCATTAATCTTGTGAAGTTGACAATTAGCTTGAATGCCAAGACACCGTATTTAGATTTCAAATATATAAAAGATTGAACGTTTACCTTGTGTATTTATAAGAATAAGTATTGTTTTGAATTTGCCATCCCAAGCTGTACGATGCATGATACTGCACAGTTTTGAAATACGTAGTCTTTCGAAACAGTATTCCAGTAAATATATCCAAAACGAAAATGTCAACCTGTAATACTAAGTGTTTGTATATATACGAGTACTGTACAGCGTCAGTAGTTAAACTGGTCCCAGTTGACTTGTGTGTACAAAGCCTTTGGTGCACTGCAACATGGAACGGGAACCAGTTTCCCTCAATATCAAGACCATCTTTGGAACCAATGAAAAATCACAAAAAGAAACAATGAAGGTTAGGCCTAAAATGTTTGTTTCTGGTTACCGGTCCTATCCAAATTTCCCCATCGGTCCCAACTATACCTCCACTGTCTCAGTCTTTTTACCTTTCTGCACGCTTTTAAGAGATAAATAAAATCCCGACCTATCTAATAAATAGTATAGAACCACCACGAAAGGTCTCTTATATAACAAAATAATATACCTATATAACATTATGTTAAACTTGATCAAATGCACAGCACTTACTTTGGTTTTGTTACTTGATTGATTCTGTTTCTTTCAAGGTCTGTATTCTTATACGGACTGAACTTTTTAAATACTCCAGAATTATCAACACCAAACACAACAGAGTACCGTATTATTTCCAGGGTTTCTAAAATACAAAACATAAACAAACATTATTTACAGATTGTAAACTGTCACCATTCTAGTTATTATATAACCACTATTATTGCCCAACGCATTATGTAAATGTTAATTCGTTATTTTTTGCTGTTTTACCAAAGACCTATACATACATGTATAGGTCTTTGGTTTTACCAAAAAAGTTTGATATTTGCAATTTGAGTCATACTGCAAACTGTTGACCGGTCAGCAGTTTTGAGTGTTGACTGCCTCGATATCGAGTGTTTCTGTAATGAACGTTCGGTTACAATCAGTACATTCTGTCAATGCGGAACTTACCGATGACAGTTGGGGTTATAGTACGACAGTGTCGTTTTGGCACTGCAAGCGTTTATATGATTCTGATTTCTGCAAGCGTTTACATGATACTGATGTAACAGTGATTTCGTAGAAAATTGTCAAATCCAAATCGTTTCCAAGATTTTTCGGAGGAAGAATTTAATATACATAAATATTAATACAATACATCGGGTACAAAAACATTTACATTTTACTAGTATTTCATGGGCATTTGTGGAACAGTCAAACTGAATTCCTCAATTTCAAAAGTGTACTTTTTTTGCCAAGATCAATGGAGAAATATACGTACCGTCATCTGCAGGACATGTTGGTATGTTATATGATGTTGCTATGGTGATGATATTAAAAGCCCATGATTTACATTGTGTTTTTCGATCTATTTTATAAAACGGTCTTGAAAAGGGGGGGGGGGGGGCTATCTTGATATCATGTGATACTTTCACAATTGATCTTGTATAACAATGGCTTTGTCTAACACAATGCGGCCACTATTCTTTTTCCAGAATCCAAACCCGTAGTTTTTCATTCGATGTCAGATGAACTACGGGATTAAACACGTTATGGTTAAAAGTAACTTCTCGTTTCAATTTCAATTTGACTCTCTTGATATTTGACGTTGATGCTTGACCGTTTCCATGATAACGTTAAACTTTCTGGAACACTTTGATTTGGACTATTGTTTATGAAAGCACTAATTTCAACACCGACATATCTTTCCCAAGCACACTCATATTCCACGGTCACTCTATTGGAATCTCCAGCAATCGTTCCCGGTGACTTGATGATTTGTCTCTTGCACTGACTTCAATACCGTTGTTGGCATCTTGTAAGTTGTCTATTGAAGTACCTTGATCTGCCTACAAGACGTAAATTATCTATCAGACTTAATACAAATATAAAATATTGTCTCCAATGTTGTCAATACAATCTCATATATTTCACGTAAAAGGACGGTAATGAAATGAAGCGCAGTCATGTATTGATATTTAAATATAAGAACTAAAGGCAGTCTGGCCTGATAAACACTGATAACGCTTTTGATATATTTACAATAGTTACAGAAAGATCTCTTTCCAAATTAAGAACGTACACTGGACCCCTACAGCTTTCATTAGGTTGATCCACACTGATAACATGCATGAACAGATATCAAATTTGTTATTACAAATCTTTGTTGTATAAACTGAGTAATACATGTATAGGATTTCTAATTTGCCTCTGTACGTAAATTTCGTGAATGTTATCAAAAACATGTACACGCATATACTTTGTACATGTATAGATATTTCAGATACATATTTTTAATTGATTTTCGAATTACGTTGTATTGCGTTCTTTGTGTACGTTTAAGGTCTACGCTAGTTAATTAGAATTTCAGTTAAAAACTACCGAAGAATACGGATCACCCATGAATAATACAACACACAAACCTCAAAACCTTACATAACGATCATGTACGAGTATTGTTTTAATCTTTCCTTACATTACTCTTGATGACATTAGGTTTTGTGTCGTTTGTCAGTTCACAACGGTGCTTAGTCTCATATCAGTGAGAAATTAACCTCTGAATAAAAACCTTCTGTATAGAAAAGTCGCATTTTTCTCTCCGTTATGTGACATGAACAGTACATTAAGTTGAGTAGGCAATTTAACAGACACGTCTCTCTCTCATACTTAAATTTACTCCTATTGAATTGAACCTATTGATTATCAGTTTTGATTGTGATAAATTCTTGACCATTTTAACCGGACGAGGTAAAGGAGACAATTACTTCAGATCAAAGTAAAATGATTGGTTTGTGAAAGGTACATTGTATTTTTATCCAAGAATAACAAACAATTATGAATATAGTTATAGAAATATCAAGAAAAATATCCAAATATTGTCGGAGAATTGACATTCGGATATTGTCGAAACTGTGGTGAATGATCGTATTGTACGAACCGATACATTAATATACACTCTTATTACAAATTAGAAAACACAAAGTTGTTCAATACTTGTATAGTACAATCACCAGAAAGTAGAAATACCAAAATGTGAACATCAATGTCATCTGCGTTTTATTATTATTAAGTGGTTTAAACAACTCATCAATGCTCTACTAGAAACTAGAAACTATTCTAAACAAATCTGCTTACTTTGGTCAATACGAACAAAAGTGTGATATATAACAATTTATGCAGCATCGCTATTGGAGCGTGTAAATATGTCTGTATTCATGTAAATCCAAAATCACTACGTGGTTTAAACACTGAACATCGATGTAATCTTTCGTTTTATTCAGCGTTCAAGTGAATCAATTTGACGATATGCCGGGTAACAGATGGGTCCGACATTTTGTTCAAGAATTCAACAAATAATACACGCAAGCGCGTATACAAATATGGAATGATGAAATGGCTAGCGAAAGTGAACATATCAATTATATTAGGCCAATAAAGAATATTAAACAATTATATCCAGATAAAGTAGATAGAACTTTTAAGCCGACCAAGATATTTGTGTCCGGTTTTAAACAAGATTATTGCAAGACTCAAAAGGAGATAATGTGAAATCGAAATAATAACGAGTTTTTCACATTTTTTGGGAATAAAATATTTGGATTTTTAAGTTTTGACTGATAAAGGTGGTCAAATACATGACCAAAAACAAACATGACCGTTGTTTTCTCTTGGCCTGAATGGTATTTTAGGGGATTACTAAAAAAATACCAGTTCACCGACTATGTGTTAATCATTGGTCACTGATTATTACAGTCAATGAAAACAAGTCAATTTAGAATTAATTATATGTTTTTGAGAGATACAGTGATTTGAAGTCAGCGACATTAACCACTCGTCCATGAAAGTGGGTCTACTCACTCTGTAAGCAGCAGTCATTTAAAGTTCTTCAGAAGATGTGTAGGTCAAAGAGGAAACATATCTTGTGGAACACGTACCGTGCCAGCATCTCGAACCCGCAACTACTCAATTATCAAACCTAAGTTGTACAACTTCTGATACAAATCCAGTATTGTCTTACACTTCGTGGAGGTAATGGTCTGCATTCAGTTTTTCTTAGCAACAAAATGATTATGTGGTAAGCATCGAAAACTGAACACTTTTTCCTTCAACCGTTTGGTGAAATGAAAAGACAGACTCACAAATTAACATAATGTTAACAAATGTTGAATCGCATGTGAATCTAACAGAGGTACAGAAACATGTTATCTTGTATCCATTGAGTCTGGGGTGACATCATACTGGGAGTGTGAAAAGTCTTCTCTGAATTATGAAGTGTTTCGTGCTTTCGATAACGTTCCTTAAGTTTCATGCACGTGGTAAAATTGGTGTGGGCGGTGATCCATGACAGAACTTTCGTATGTTTTTATTATTTTATGCATGGGTAAAATACACTGGACTAATATGATCGTGGTATCAAAATGTTACGAATGCAAGAGCATCGATCTTCAGGGTTATCTTGACACAAGAATGTGTCATTTATCTACTAATATTGGATTATTTGAAAACATCATTTTTCAATACATTAACAACAGGCAGACAGGGGGGTAAATTTGGGTGATCTTTGACACACGTGTGTTTGTATGTAGGGGGGGGGGGGGGGTATATCAGTTACTAGTATAACCCTTTTATTTACAATTACAGTCGAAATTTTTGGGGGCCTAAGCCTCCATATCCCCGCCCTGTCCTCAACGAGGACTTATTAAGTCCTTGATACCAATAAATACATCCAAGAACTTATATACGTATATTAGTTCTTGATATATCTGATAACTTTACAAAATGTTCGTATAATAATATTTAATAGCATGCTCCGTACTGTCTCAAAGTATGGTCCGCACTGTCCCAAAATATGGTCCGTACTGTCCCAAGATATGGTTCGAAGTATCTGGTCCGTAATATCCGTGGTCCGAAGTGTCCATAATTCAAAAAACTAACTAGATTGGTCGTCAGATATCACGTGATGGCTGTTTGTGTTCGAGTTGAAAAAAATGGCAGGTAATTCTGGTGGTTGTATTTTCTGCGAGATTCTTAACTGCAAGCATGCGTTTGATCTAGCCAAGTTGAAGAAGTATTGTTGGAAGGAAATTTTAGTTTAACTTTGGTTTTAATTGTGATATTGTATTAATTGTGCGTATAGCTGCAATGCTTGGTGGCATTTTGTTTTGAAATTTGTAGATTTTTTTGTAACGGAATTAGACAATGAGTTCAAAGGATTTACAACTTTGTCTTTAATTGCAAACATTCAATTTTTGAATACGAGGATTTTGTTCTAATCTAATCTGTTTACTATGTTACTATGTATGATTTCTTTTTTTATTTTCGCAGACTTGCGGCAGACCCCACCTTCACAACCTACTGTAGGATGGGTCCCCACGGTACCGGTATACAGAGAATCCTTTAAAAATTATGGATACACCAGGGGGAAATGATACCAACTGGAACTCATTACCCAGCGATTGTGTTATAAACTGAAACAGTGGACAGTTTTAAAAAATAATTTAATCAGTGCCTGGAAGAACAAAGCTTACACATTTATTATGACTTTTAATACTGTGCCATGACATATTATATTTGGATGTGAATTGATTTTCATTGGCTAAATCATCATGATTTACTAAATGACCCATACTTGGTGGCTGAATCTAAGGTTAGTAATATTTATACATTTTGTACTTACATTGTCATTTTTTTTCATTGAATTGTGCATATTTCCAAATTGTCTGTCTATTTACTTCTTTCAAATATTTTCTTGTGGAACAAGCCTTTCATTTATTATTTACAAGTGGTACCCACTATATTTTGGTCATGTGGTACCCAATATGAAGTCAGAAAAAAATTGAAATGGTACCCACATGATACATGTACCCACCTACTGACCTAGAAATTAACATGTACACACGTATGTATTTTATTTGATCATGAATTCATGGTGGTTAATATTGCCAAGTGCTATGAGTTTGAATGTGAACTTTAAGTTTAACTAGGAAATATGACCATACATTGGAAGTTTAACATGTTTTTTACAGATAACAGATACAACATAAACTAATTTACAACAAAAAAAAGTAACACTAGTGCTAAAAGGTATTGATTTTCTGCAGATTAACTGATAAGCCACTTAAGCTTTTGGGGTTTCTAGTAGTAATGCTAGATTGATAGAAAATAACACATTTAAAGATAAACATGTATCTACTCATTTACAGGCACATTTTTCTAGTCAAACTTCACATTCAGTAAGATGTATCCATGTGTTTTATTTGATCATGACAGGGCCCTAGCTGCACGTTAGGGGCCCTCTGGTAGGGGAATACGGCATCATTTTTAGGAAAAAGGGGAATTTCAGGGGATCTTTTTCAACTGCCTTATAACCCTGCAATAAGCATTTTAAGCTTAGAATGACTGTATTAAATATATGACATACATTAATATACTAATTACTATTAATCTAAGGTTAATAACTTAATATGAATCATTCAAGCAAAAAAAAAAATTATTATTTTTTTTTTTAGGGGAATTTTTATCAAAAATAGGCGAAAAAAGTATATTACTCTAGGAGGGGAATAGGGCCAATTTTCGGCCACAAAAAACGTCAAATGAGGGCCCTGTCAAGATATCAGCAAAGACCTATCGATACTTTACACATATTAGACACTCTCCGAAATACCGTACCACCTCATGGAATTGCTAGCAGGTGCGCATGATTTTGTGAGTCTATGCAAATTAGGTTTCTTCTGCAGTAGCGGCGTAGTATATTTGTCCAAAAAAATCGAGGATGACTTTCAGTTATTTTGTTAGATGTTTTTGTGCATGCATATGCATGGTCAATCAAAAATATAACTAATAAGTTGCTAATACATTGAGAACCTGTCGATGATTCGTGTAAAGTTGACCCACTTTCGCTTTCAATGGTTACACAAAGCTATTTTCGGAAAATCAATCAAATGTTAGGCACTGTGAGCATTATCTGAAAATTGCACTTGTCAGCGGACACATTACTCAGACATTGAAGGGTTTGTTTACTAATTGCTACCTTTTCTGGCGAATTTTTCTTCTTTAAATTGCATACGGGAAAATTTACTTTCAAGGGAATTGTTTACTTCTTAAGGGAAAAAAAACTAGCCTATTTTGCTTGGGTGACGCTGATATTTCGTCTGTTATATAAGGTACAAAAACCCTGACCAGGAACATAATTCAGTTTCATTTTCTTGGCCATTTTGTCCAGGATTCCTAGCTAATTTATTTGAAGTAACAAAGTGGGAACCAGAGTGCCACCTGTTTCCTGCGCAGTAAACGTAACTCAAACCCAGAGAACATTAAAAGGCAGGCATTGAATTATTTGTTTTTGTTATATCTGTCAGTTTGGTACTTGTCCATTTCACAACAGTGCCAAACAGCACATTTGGCCCAAGTTTCAAGAATTTGGCCCCAACTTTTTTCATTTGGCCCCAACTTTTTTCATTTGGCCCATACCTTGGCGCAAGCAAAAACTTAGCCAGTGTGAGCCCTGAATTTCGACCACTGCTTTCTTTTTGTTCTTCATAGTTTCTATCTATCTTTATTTCCTTGCAATTTGTAAGGTACAAGTGGGATCGACCCACTTGATACCATTGACAGGGACAATAAAGGTATAAGAAAAGCATATGACAACAAAAACATTTTAAGCGAAATAAAAAATTGGGGGTCACTGATCTCGTTTTTGAGTTATTTGCCCTTGAAATTGATTTTTTGCTTATTTTTGGTCATTTCAATGATATATAGATAACTTGTACATAAATCTCAGATACTATGGATTTACTTTTGGTTAATGTTTTTCATTTTATTCTTCGTCAAAAGACAAAATTTCATGTAGTTCCATTAACCATTTTTATTACCTTTTCTCAGTTAAAGTTAATTAAGAGACTGAAAATTCTTTAAAAATTGACCATTTTTAAGGAAAATTGGCATTGGTCTAGGTAAAGAAAGAAAAAATGAAAGAAAAACTAATAATTCATGAAATATTTCTCGATGACATGAAAAGATGTCGGCTACATAAAAATGAAAATAGAAAAGGCCTTGCTTTCCTTTATGGTGAATCATCAGCCCTAGAAATGACCTTTTGTACTTTTTATCGTAGTTTTGTGTCTATCCTTCGTATTTTAAAGAGGTAATTAGGTAGCTGACAGGGGAGACTACCTGTGTCCTACTACATTATCTATGACAAAAAACTTACATTCAAAGCCCTCAATTTGAACCAACATCCATATGAACCAGTAAGTTTATCATCTCTCAGTCAGTCAGTGACCATTCCTATATCAAGACCATTTAATATAAAAACCCTTTCAACAGATTTTTATTATATTCCCTGTACATTTCATCTAGGAAATGAGAATACATTAAAATTAAGACGGTTTTGTTTGATGCCTTAACACCGAGGTATAACAGTACTAAACACTCTTGCAAAATGACAATAGCCCAAACTGAAATTTTCTGACTATTGATACATTTCTCAAAAGTAATGCTCATCTGCGTTGTTAATGATTATCTATTGTTCATTTCCTTGCCACAACTAATTACCTTACAATCTGCTGAAATGTCTTTATAGGCCCAAATTTATGATTTGTTTTGCTGCTGTCAAAAAAACACACTGAAAAAACTCCAAAAGACTACCCTACCACACATTTTTCATACTGTTACCCGAAACGCACAATTTTTTTTGGCCTTAAGAAAACAGTGTTTATAGGAATAAATAGTTGTGTACATAACAATCATATAAAATTAAACCATTCCTGCTATAACAGTAAACTGTGTAAAGTATTAATCTGAAAGGTGTGAGGTCATAGTTCACCTTGTGTTTAGTAGGTAAAAAGTCACACCTGCTGATTTTGTAATTTCAATCACAGTTGTAACATAGACTTTTATTGGTGAATATTATAATCATTCATATATTTCTAAATAACCTTGTCTTTGATTGGTCAACAAAGGGTCAGATAATCAGGAAGTGACCCTAGTTTGTGGTTTAGTAGAGGTCATAAGTATTTGAAAGTTGTGTTTTGTGTATTTATTTTATTGTGTATTTTGGATGTAGGATTTGCTGTAGGTAGATTTTGATGTTTCTGTTCAAACTAACAATTTCATGTTTCTTCTGTACATATTTTGCAATACAGCTTTTACCAAATGATGGTAAAGAACAATACTTGTTTGATTTCACAACACTGTTGCTCATAGATCTATTAACTATTTAGATTGACTCAACTCAGTATTTGTATGAAAACATTGACATGTAAACAAATTAATTAAATATTGTTTAAATCCTTTGTTTAACTTTCTTAAAGTTCTTTGTTTTGTGTGTAAAACTCTCAGTTCTTTATCATTTCAGAATGTATAAATTTTTGTTTTTGATTGCAGATTTGGAATAAGAGGTTAATATGAAGTTGTATACTTGGTGTTTGGCTGAGTTACAAGAAAATCTCCAATTTGAATACCTGTACTTTAATGGAAGAAGAATGATGAAGAAGAATTCTCAGACGCTTTAGTCCAGTGAGTACATCTGTATCATACAACTTACTTTTTACGTGTTTCTGTCATGGAACTATTCTAATGCCTTTCCAATAAAATCAGAATTGACTGTGAGTGTGTAACAGAATAATGTGAACTGTACCTGACATTTCAAATGTCTTTTCAAGTGCAGTAAAGTATACACAAATTGGACTTTTACTGAATATTGAAACTTGCTGAGTATTTGCTCATAAAACATGCCTACCAATGCATGTTTTAATTTGGCTTCAATATTTGTGTCAGAATTTAAGATGTAAGGTTTACATTTCAAATTATATACTTTATTATGGGAGGGGGCCCAAATGCCTTTCAACACGCTTCGACTCTTGAGAATTTCAGTTTGACTATGAGACATTGACTTCTAAGTTTCAAAGTCTAGTGAACACCCTGCATTGGTTTAATATTCAGTTTTAAGACATTGCTCATTTTTGTTTCCGGCAAGGACTTATATATACATGTACGATAAAAAGTGTTTGAATTTTCCCCTTTTTCCAATATGCCGCATGTTTTTTCCCCTTGAAAAAGGCTACAGCATGAAAAAAGGCCTGAGCATAATTCAAACTATTATAAAGGTAAACTGCACAAATTTGATGCCAATGGTTCAAAAACTCTTGATACAATTCGGGCTATTGCTTAGCAACATCTGGAAACACCATGTTTGTATCATTTTGTTGAATCTTACCCATTTGTTATTCTGCTCTGTATGATTGTAATTTCAGACTGATTAATGTGGATTTACAACAAAACATTTTTTTTATAATTTCAGACAGGTAACAACTTACTGAACAAACTGTACGACTGTTCCACTACATGATGATAGACTAGTTGTTAAATTCTGCCAACTAGTAAACAACCGTTCTGGGAAAGGAAACAAATTGTAAGTTTTATTTTGGTAATCAAGCATGTACATATTTCTGCCTGACTAATTATTTGTCTATATACATGCATTTATAACTATATGAGGGCTGATCCAGAAATTCGTAAACAGTATGTGTTAATCAAAAAGTAATATACCCAATAATGTTAAATTCCATTTCCTGACTTACTGTACATTTGTCAATAATTCTTGAAGACTTCATTTATAAGTGAATGAAATATAGCAACTCTACTTTGAAATTTGGCAAGCAGATTTAAAATATATTTGTATATATATCATATGAAGATATTGTAACAGTAGGACTCGACCATTCTCAGAAAAACACTGTGTCTACAAACTTCTGGATCAGCCCTGGTATATTTGTATATGTGTGTTGACTGACAGCAAGATATTATTTTATTTGGGTCGGTCATTTTCTATCTAATAAAGAGCTGCATATTTGTGTGTCCAGTGGTATTTTTAACCCTTAGGAGAATGGTGAGCTCTTAGGATAAACTTGTATCCTAGGGGAAAAAGGGAAATAATAACTTGTTGGGATTATTTTCTTTAGAAAATTTTACAACATGTTTACTACTTGTAAATTAAGTACAAGAAAAACATTTGTATTAAATCAAATGTTACACCTAGACAGGGTCTTTCAAATGAATGGTCTGGACTCCGTTAATTAAACCGTAGGGTGTTGATCACCTGATCGCGTTAAAAACGCTTCTTCAAATAGATAGAGTATTCACATTTGTACAGAGCTTCACAAAAAGTTAGATGGTAAGTATCTTCTTCTAATTTGACCAATTTCTTATGATAAAATCCATATATTTATGTTGAAATTTGATGGTACATAAATGGAAGAAAACTCATTAACCCAGATCTAGATTTTTGTCGCAAAAAGTGTACATTTTTCGTAAGCAAATACAACCTTTTTAAATTATATTGTGATGTAGTCAGGATTAATTACATGTCTTTTAAAGGTTGTTAAAGTGCATTATGCAGTTACTTTTTCATATTTTTCTAATGCTAAGTAATAATGATACACAAATTTGAGCCTTTTTAACGAAGTCACAACGATCAGTCGTGTTTCTGTGGTTTGTTTGAAATACTTTTTTCATTTCAGGAAAAAAGTTTTGGAGACGAATTTAGCAAAGCGTGCCAGGTTTGAAAGTACCCGTCTTCAGTTTTGAACAAAAATTATGAATGAGCAAAATAAAGAGGCTGGATTTTGATGAAACAAAGCAGAAGTGATTGGTTTCGGTGGCACTTCACGGAATGATTGTGTATATATATAATTGGCATGTTCTGCTCAGATAATTTTAATCCTAAGGCACACATATATTTGCCCACATAAAATAAAAATGATAAGTTTTATACTGTATCATACATGCATTTGCATATATTTATTTCTAATTCAGTTAAAGCTCAAGAATATCACTTTATGTGTATTATGTCATTTTATGCATTTATGATTTATTAAATATTTGAAAATAATGTGTATAATATTATGCTTGATATAATTTACATGTACAGTAAGAAAAGAATAAAAAAAATCATAAAAATCTTGAAAACAAATTATTTTTCTTATAGATTATAGTTACTGTATTATAAATTTATAAACATTGAGAACTTCAATGTTTATTCAAACTACATGTGTATGATTACATATTGTCTTATGTTTATGTTTGTGATTTTATCATGATGGCTGTAGTCACATTTGCAATTTCGGAGCCTTGTCAAAATTCTCACAATGTATATTAAATGTTTGCTTGTGCGTGTTGAAAAATCTTCAGCATTAGCAAAGACCTTATAATGCTATACATATATTATAGGTCTTTGGCATAAGAAATAAAATGACAGGTCCTGTTCTATTGAAAGTGAAGGCTAAAAGTTATTATGATTGATGACCTACAGTACAACCCTCTGTAGAGCAACACCCTGTGAGTGCTGACAATATTGACTGTTGTTTAGAGGTTGTTTCTCTACGGAGGTTAAATTTATAGTAAATATCAGCATAGGGGAATTTTGAGGGTGTTGTTATAGAGAGGTTGTGGCTCTACAGAGGGCCGCTCTGGAGAGGTTGTACTGTATTTCTAATTTTTGATAATTCCAAACTTGAAATAAAGGCTTATTCAATTAAGGAGCTACAGTACAACCTCTGTAAAGCAACACCCTGTGGGAGCTGCAAATGTCGGCCATTGTTTAGAGGTTGTTGCTCTGTGGAGGTAAAATTCATAGTAAATATCAGTTTAGAGAAATTTTGAAAGTGTTGCTATAGAGAAGTTGTTGCTCTACAGAGGGCTGCTCTGGAGAGGTTGTATTGTACATTGTACTCATATACAGTTGAATCACGACAGTTCGAAATGCTGAAAATGGTCAAAATCGGAACAAGCTGAATTTATTTGTTTACCCGAGACAAGCTTTACAAATGATAGCTAAATATACAAGGGATTGCTTTATGTGTCTTACACATGAACATTTTTTCCCTGGATTGTCACAGACGTTTGACTTGCGTCTGATACGCACATGCTACTTTACACTAATGTTAACGGTACAGTAAACAATTACAAAATACGCACAACTATTGTAGTCAAAAATTTAAATGCCTATTATTTTATATGATACTTATAATTCAGATTTTCACAGTTTTACGGCCAAATTATTTACTTTTAACAATAGCGCGTGTCAAAGTGGTAGACAAATAAAATCAGTTGACTATCGAATGAATTGAATAGGTGTGAAAAACAGCGTACAGTCACTTCAAACTTTTGCATCTAATTGTAGTGTAAAAATGTATCTCAGGGGACTTCAAATTCATTTCGAACTTCTGCATTTTTCGTACTATCGCATTTTGTACCATCACATCAAATCTATATTGAAAATAGAAGGAAATTCGCCGGGACTGACAAATGATTTTGAACTATCACATTTCGGACTATCGCGATTCAACTGTAATTGTAATTAAACTCGAACAATGCTCACGATGTGAATCACAATATTTAAATCATATTCAAATCCTTTGGAATGGAAGAAGACATATACAGTCAAAACTCATTATATCGAAGTTTGTGGGACTTGCCAAAATACTTCGATATAAACGAACTTCGATATAGGAATTTCGATACCCGTGTTTACATTTTAGAGCTAAAGTCAGTGTGTTGTAATAATAATGTAATCATGTTATTTAGTGTACGGGATTGTAACGGGTTATAAGAATAAGGCATTTATACCGGTGCTTATACGGGTACTTTCGATATATTTATTTTGCTATATATACATTTCAAATATGCATGAGATAGTTTTAAATGAGCGTATAGCAGCATAAATAATAATTTGTTTCATCAACGAAAAGTTTGTATCAGTTTAATAACACTAACATGTTTATATAGCTGTCAATAATTAAATATCGATTTTAAATTGTGTTTGTTTGCAGAAAAGGTGCAAACATTTCTTTTGTGAGTTGGGGCGATAATTGGACATAGATGGTCACTTTATATTTGAAGTTTTTGGTTCGGACCGAAAATCTACTTTAACATATAGAAGTATCGAGAACCACAAATTCGATATACGTGCGTCTTTTTAATATGTAATAAGAAGGATAAAAGTCCGAACTTTATCTTCACTTCGATATAAGCGGGATTTCTATATAAGCGATTTCGATATAATGAGTTTCGACTGTATTTTCTTAATTAAGAAGTATATTAATTCATAAAATTAGTGAACCGCACTAATACTTAAACGCGTACTGTACGGTATAGGTACAGTATAAAATGTTACTGTTGTAACAGGCCATTCTTTCTCCCCTGGCCATTTTTTCCCCGAGGAATTATTGGCCTTGGCCTTTTTTCCTCAGGTAAAAAGTGACCTAAGGCATTTCTCCCTCCCACTAGCCACTTTTCCCCCTGATTTTTTCATTATTTAGTATATCTTTTGCTTTATGTCTGTATGTTCATTTGTCTGAGTTTATAATTATGTCTTTATGTTCATACTCCTGAGTTAAATCTTCATGGATTTATTTCTGGGTTTATACTTGTAAACGTATGTATGTTAATATTTGTGAGCTTATACTTGCGTCTGTACGTACATATTTCTGGGTTTATATTTACGTTCCTAGTTTACGCTTACATCTGTATAATCATATTTCTGAGCTTATACTTACGTCTGTACATTCATATTTCTGAGTTTATACTTACATCTGTACATTCATATTTCTGAGTTTATACTTCCGTCTGTACATTCATATTTCTGAGTTTATACTTACGTCTGTACATTCATATTTCTGAGTTTATACTTATGTCTGTACATTCATATTTCTGGGTTTATACTTACATCTGTACATTCATATTTCTGAGATTATACTTACATCTGTACGTTCATATTTCTGGGTTTATATTTATGTTCTAAGTTTATGCTTACGTCTGTACATACATATTTATGAGTTTATACTTACGTCTGTACATTCATATTTCGGAGTTTATGCTTACATCTGTTCATTCATATTTCTGAGTTTATACTTACGTCTGTGCATTCATATTTCTGAGTTTATACTTACATCTGTACATTCATATTTCTGAGTTTATACTTACATCTGTATGTACATATTTCTGAGTTATGTCTTGATGTTGATATTTCCGAGTTTATACTTACGTCTGTACATTCATATTTCTGAGTTTATACTTAGGTCTGTACATTCATATTTCTGAGTTTATACTTAATCTGTACATTCATATTTCTGAGTTTATACTTACGTCTGTACATTCATATTTCTGAGTTTATACTTAGGTCTGTACATTCATATTTCTGAGTTTATACTTACGTCTGTACATTCATATTTCTGAGTTTATACTTCCGTCTGTTCATTCATACTTCTTAGTTTATACTTACGTCTGTACATTCATATTTCTGAGTTTATACTTACGTCTGTATGTACATATTTCTGAGTTATGTCTTGATGTTGATATTTCAGAGTTTATACTTCCGTCTGTACATTCATATTTCTGAGTTGATACTTAGGTCTGTACATTCATATTTCTGAGTTTATACTTATGTCTGTACATTCATATTTCTGAGTTTATACTTAGGTCTGTACATTCATATTTCTGAGTTTATACTTACGTCTGTACATTCATATTTCTGAGTTTATACTTACGTCTGTACATTCATATTTCTGAGTTTATACTTAACGTCTGTACATTCATATTTCTGAGTTTATACTTACATCTGTACCATACATTCATATTTCTGAGTTTATACTTACGTCTGTACATTCATATTTCTGAGTTTATACTTCCGTCTGTTCATTCATACTTCTTAGTTTATACTTACGTCTGTACATTCATATTTCTTAGTTTATACTTCCGTCTTTACATTCATATTTCTGAGTTTATACTTACGTCTTTACATTCATATTTCTGAGTTTATACTTACGTCTTTACATTCATATTTCTGAGTTTATACTTACGTCTGTACATTCATATTTCTTAGTTTATACTTCCGTCTTTACATTCATATTTCTGAGTTTATACTTACGTCTTTACATTCATATTTCTGAGTTTATACTTCCGTCTTTACATTCATATTTCTGAGTTTATACTTACGTCTTTACATTCATATTTCTGAGTTTATACTTACGTCTTTACATTCATATTTCTGAATCCCTGGTGGGAAAAAGAGGCCTTGGCCAATCTTTCCCCGGGGAAAAACTAGTGGGGGGGGGAACTAGGCTGGTACAGGTATTTCTGGACCAGACTTTGTAACGGCGATTTTTTTTGGCGAGTCCAGACCCTTCTATTTGAGTGACCCTGACTTTTTGCCAGGTTACATGGGTATTAAAAGTAATGGTAGGACTGATGCGAGTGTTAAATCAGCCCTAGTATTACCAATTTCAGATGAAAAAGTTCCATACAATCTTTTATTTTATAAAATTTTATTACATACCTACTATAAAATAGTGGGTCTATGTATAGGAGTCACTTAGTCAGTTGGGGCTGTCACAATGTCATTCGATGGAGGATTTTCAAATAACTTATCACATATGTTAACCACCATTAGACGATGTGTCGCGCACAACTCCCATGGCTGTAGTAGCTGAAAGATCAAGATCAAGCTTAAAGTTCAAAAGTTATAATTTTAGTCTTTTTGGTATGTCCGCTCTGTTACTTGGTCACCCATCAGAAGTTATTGCAATAACTCGCCACAAATGTTTACCATCATTTAACGATGCGTGCAACTCCCATGGTTGTAACTCCAAAGTCAAGATCAAGCTTAAAGTTCAAAGGTCTTAATTCTGATCTTGTTAGCATGTCCACTCAGTAACTTGGTCACTCATCAGAGGTTATTGAAATAACTAGCCACAAATGTTTACCATCATTTGACGATGCGTGCAACTGCTATGGTTGTAACTCCAAAGTCAAGATCCAGCTTAAAGTTAAAGGTCTTAATTCTGGTCTTGTTAGCATGTCCACTCAGTAACTTGGTCACTCATCAGAGGTTATTGTAATAACTCGCCACAAATGTTTACCATCATTTAACGATGCGTGCAACTCCGTTGGTTGTAACTCCAAAGTCAAGATCAAGCTTAAAGTTCAAAGGTCTTTATTCTGGTCTTGTTAGCATGTCCACTCTGTAACTTGGTCACTCATCAGAGGTTATTGAAATAACTCGCCACAAATGTTTACCATAATTTCACGATGCATGCAACTCGCATGGTTGTACCTCCAAGATCAAGTTTAAAGTTCAAAGGTCTTAATTTGGTCTTGTTAGCATGCCCAATCCCTAACTTGGTCACTCATCAGAGGTTATTGAAATAACTTGCCACAAATGTTTACCATCATTTAATAATACACTCAACTCCCATGGTTGTAACTCCAAGGTCAAGATCAAGCTTAAAGTTCAAAGGTCTTAATTCTGGTCTTGTTAGCATGTCCACTCTGTAACTTGGTCACTCATCAGAGGTTATTGAAATAACTTGCCACAAATGTTTACCATCATTTAATAATACACGCATATCCCATGGTTGTAACTCCCAGGTCAAGATCAAGCTTAAAGTTCAAATGTCTTAATTTTGGTCTTGTTAGCATGTCCACTCTGTACCTTGGTCACTCATCAGAGGTTATTGAAATAAAGCGCCATAAATGTTTACCATCATTTAATGATGCACGCAACTCACATGGTTGTAACTCCCAGGTCAAGATCAAGCTTAAAGTTTGAAGGTCTCAATTCTGATCTTGTTAGCATGTCCACTCTGTAACTTGGCCACTCATCAGAGGTTATTAAAATAACTCGCCACAAATGTTTACCATCAGTTAAAGTTGCACGCAGCGCCAATGGTTGTAACTCCAAGATCAAGCTTAAAGTTTGAAGGTATTAATTCTGGTCTTGTTGACATGTCCACTCTGTAACTTGGTCACTCATTTGAGGTTATTTGACTTACTTGCCATAAAGGTCTACCATCATTTAATGATGCGCGCAAATCCCATGGTTGTAACTCCAAGATCAAGCTTAAAGTTTGAAGGTCTTAATTCCGGTCTTGTTGACATGTCCACTCTGTAACTTGGTCACTCATTTGAGGTTATTTGAATAACTCTGCACAAATGTTTACCATCATTTAAAGTTGCACGCAACTCCCATGGCTATAACTCGAAAGTCAAGATCAAGCTTAAAGTTCAAAGGTCTTAATTCTGGTCTTGTTGACATGTCCACTCTGTAACTTGGTCACTCATTTGAGGTTATTTGAATAACTCGCCACAAATGTTTACCATCATTTAAAGTTGCACGCAAATCCCATGGTTGTAACTCCCAGTTAAGATCAAGCTTAAAGTTCAAAGGTCTTAATTCTGGTCTTGTTAGCATGTCCACTCTGTAACTTGGTCACTCATCAGAGGTTATTGAAATAACTCGCCACAAATGTTTACCATCATTTAACGATGCGTGCAAATGCCATGGTTGTAACTCCAAAGTCAAGATCAAGCTTAAAGTTCAAAGGTCTTAATTCTGGTCTTGTTAGCATGTCCACTCAGTAACTTGGTCACTCATCAGAGGTTATTGAAATAACTTGCCACAAATGTTTACCATAATTTCACGATGCATGCAACTCCCATGGTTGTAACTCCAAGATCAAGTTTAAAGGTCTTAATTTGGTCTTGTTAGCATGCCCAATCCCTAACTTGGTCACTCATCAGAGGTTATTGAAATAACTTGCCACAAATGTTTACCATCATTTAATAATACACTCAACTGCCATGGTTGTAACTCCAAGGTCAAGATCAAGCTTAAAGTTCAAAGGTCTTAATTTTGGTCTTGTTAGCATGTCCACTCAGTAACTTGGTCACTCATCAGAGGTTATTGAAATAACTTGCCACAAATCATTACCATCATTTAATAATGCACGCAAATCCCATGGTTGTAACTCGAAAGTCAAGATCAAGCTTAAAGTTCAAATGTCTTAATTTTGGTCTTGTTAGCATGTCCACTCTGTACCTTGGTCACTCATCAGAGGTTATTGAAATAAATCGCCATAAATGTTTACCATCATTTAATGATGCACGCAACTCACATGGTTGTAACTCCCAGGTCAAGATCAAGCTTAAAGTTTGAAGGTCTCAATTCTGATCTTGTTAGCATGTCCACTCTGTAACTTGGCCACTCATCAGAGGTTATTAAAATAGATCGCCACAAATGTTTACCATCAGTTAAAGTTGCACGCAGCGCCAATGGTTGTAACTCCAAGATCAAGCTTAAAGTTTGAAGGTATTAATTCTGGTCTTGTTGACATGTCCACTCTGTAACTTGGTCACTCATGAGAGGTTATTGAAATAAATCTCCACAAATGTTTACCATCATTTAAATGATGCACGCAAATCCCATGGTCGTAACTCCAAGGTGAAGATCAAGCTTAAAGTTCAAAGGTTTTAATTCTGGTCTTGATGAAATGTCCGCTCTGTAACTTGGTCACGAGTGACATCAGATGTTATTGAAATAAATCTCCACAAGTGTTTACCATCATTTAACGATGCGTGCAACTCCCATGGTCGTAGCTCCAAGGTGAAAATCAATCTTAATGTTAAAAGGTCTTAATTCTGGTCTTGTTGACATGTCCACTCTGTAACTTGGTCACTCATCAGAGGTTATTGAAATAAATCTCCACAAATGTATCTCCACAAATGTTTACCATCATTTAACGATGCATGCAACTCTCATGGTTGTAACTCCAAGGCCAAGATCAAGCTCAAAAGTTCAAAGGTCTTAATTTTGGTTTTGTTAGCATGTCCACTCTGTAACTTGGTCACTCATCAGAGGTTATTAAAATAACTTGCCACAAATCCTTACCATCATTTAATAATACACTCAATTCCCATGGTTGTAACTTCAATGTCAAGATCAAGCTTAAAGTTCAAAGGTCTTATTTCTGGTCTTGTTGACATGTCCACTCTGTAACTTGGTCACTCATCAGAGGTTATTGAAATAAATCACCACAAATGTTTACCATCATTTAATGATGCGTGCAACTCCCATGGTTGTAACTCCAAGGTCAAGATCAAGTTTAAAGTTTGAAGGTCTTAATTTTGGTCTTGTTAGCTTGTCCGCTCTCTAACTTGGTCACTCATTTGAGGTTATTTGAATAAATCTCCATAAATGTTTACCATTATTTAACGATTTTCATGTCGGTTCTGTAACTTTTTCTGTAGGGGGTATTTGTCACTCCTGTGACAGCTCTAGTTCAAATTAAATCTTCTAATTTTATACCACGGCATCAAATAATGCCAGGGTATTTTTATATATTGATTGCTTTGTCTGTCCGCTATTTTTATGCCATGGCATCAAATAATGCCAGGGTATTTTTATATATATTGATTGCTTTGTCTGTCCGCTATTTTTATGCCATGGCATCAAATGATGCAGGGGCATATAATATATTGATTGCTTTGTCTGTGCACCAATCTGTATGAGTTATAAGTAGATTATACTGTTTCATTTATTGCTTTGGTACTTTAAGAGATATTGTCTTGGACCTATTCTAATCCACCCATATCACCCAAACCTTGACTTGACATTGACTGGATTTGGACTGATACTGTTATAAAAGGGCTATTTCTTGATTAACTGGAAAGTATGGTTTCATCTAACCCCAACATTGCTTACTATAATGTGTCAGAGCAACAGATAAGGTTTTTTGTGTAATTGGGTAATACTCATTTTCTGAAGGAATTGAGTACTGAGAAAAACAATTGGGTATCCAACATATTGTTACCCCATAGAAATGAAATCTATTGGGTATTCTCATTATATGTTTGTATGCTGGAAATTTGAATCTTTGATGAGCCATCATAGGACCAAACACTGAGCACTAACTTGCCAAGCTTCAGTGTTACTCTTTTCTCACTTAGTCACTACACACACTGCATTTCAACATGTAAATTAATATCCACCTACTTATTCAATTTACAACCATTTGTATTTATCTGTCCAATTTCTAAATGTCTTTTGATTTTTATTTACCCAATGTGTGACTGCATTGTTTACAGTTTTTTACTGTCGTTTTCATGCCGACCCAGTCAACAAATGAAAGATTTTGCCATATATCGTCGCTAGAAGAAACAGAATTTAAAATTAAATCATCGAGAATCTCTCTAACAATTACTGCACCTTCAGATATTTGTTTCTTTACATCAAAATATGAATTAAGCCTCAAGTGTGATCGGTGTTTTACGTTTTCCTCGTCTGTTGTTTTGATCGTGACAATTGCAGATAAACGCTTTCAATGTGCTCATAGTTCAATTACCGGAAGTTAGGCAAGCGTCTACATGACCGTGCAACTGGCTAAAAACACGTTTAGGACGAATTGAAAATTGTATCGGTAAGCATGCTATTAGGATAAATTGCGTATCAAGTTTTTTGGTTTACGTTTTGTTACGCATTAATTTTTATTTTAATTGGGTTTTAATCAATTTTATTTGCGTATTTACGCAAATACGCACCTTATCTGTTGCTCTGATGTGTAGATCTATACATATGTCATCCCTTTGATCAATTATCAGTGCTTTTGTATCACTCAACCTGGATTTGACTTTGACATGATTTGACCTTAAAATGGATTATTTTTAGCTCTCATGAGCACTTGTGCTCAGGGTGAGCTTTTGTGATCAGTCTTCGTCCAGCATCGTGCGTTTTACCTTGTGAACACACTAGGGGCAACATTTTTAGCTCAATTTTCACAAAACTGGGTCAGAATGTTAATATCAACAAAATCTCGAGTTCGACAATTGGCCATTTTGGGTGAAAAACTAGGTCACCAGGCCCAAATAAGGGAGAACCTTGTGAACACTCTAGAAATCACTGTTTTGATTGGATCATCATGAAACCTAATCAGAATGATTGTCTTAATAATATCTTGGGTGAGTTCCAACATGGGTTATCTTAGGTCAAAAACTAGGTTGCTAGGTCAAATCTTTATATGAACAACCATATTAACACTGTAGGTTTGACAGTTGTAATTGGATCTTCACCAAACTTTGTCAAATTATTTGTTTTAATGATAGAACAGTCAAATACAAATATGTGTCAGCTGGAGTCAATAACTAGGTCACTAGGTCAAATCTTTGGTAAAAATCTTGTTAAAGCTCTAGTTGTCACGGTTTTAATTGGATCTTCACCAAAACTTGTCAGATTGTTCGTCTTAATGATATTTGATATTAGGGACAAGTTCAAATATGGGTCACCAAGGGTAAAAAACTAGGTCATGCGGTCAAATCTTAGGAAAACCTTATTTACACTGTAGATGTAAAATTTTGATTGGATCTTCACCAATCCTTGTCAGAATGTTTGTCTTAATGTTATGTAAGACAAGTTTTAACATGGGTCATCAGGGGTCAAAAAGTAGGTCACAAGGTCAAATCTTAAGAAAACCTTGTCTATGCTGTAGTTGTCATGGTATTGATTGGATCTTCACCTAACCTTCTCAGAATGTTCGTTTTATTTATATGTAGGACAAGATTTAAAATAGGTCATCTGGGGTCAAAAACTAGGTCACAGGTTCAAAACAATATTTAAATGAGTGAACAACGATTGTCATGTGAGCGATATAGACCAACTTGACCCTCTTGTTTGGCAGTCTTCAAACTAATTTTTTTAAAGCACTAGCACAACCTGTATGTGGATTAATGAAAAATGAGAAAGTTCACTAGCCCAAATAGAAATTTACTAGCCCCGGGCTGTGGGCTAGTGAGTTAGCTTGAAGACTGGTTTAGTGAACTAGATCTTAAGGTTTCGTCTTGCACCAATACCATACTAGAATGTTTTGATACTTAAGGTATTAGATGTATAATGCATTACCTTCATTCTGAATAGTACTCAAGTTCATGAATTTTACATATATCTTTTCTCTTTTTTTAGTTTTTAGTAGATGTTTCGTATTTAGAACATGAATTTATGCAGTAATATGAAAGAAAAAAATCACTCCAAAATATTTTGTTTAGATTATAGGAATTTATACATAGTTAATTAACGAAAATCAAGTAACCATGGATTTCTGACACACATCTTGGTAAAACTTTTTAAAATTTGCTATAGACATCATACACACATAGTTGCTAATTTTGAGAAAATTTCAGGTGTTGCCCCGTTTTTGTTTTATCTAAGTGATATTTATCAATTTGTTCCTTTTTGGTGACAGGCAAAAATCTTGACTATATCTTAATTTACATTTTTCATTTTTTCTGCAACATAGCAGTTCCAAATATCATATTTATACCTTGGATTGACTAAATATTGGTTTCCCTTAGACTTATACATATTTTTGCATTTAATGTGTCGTCTGTTATAAAGGTAGATCAATTTTCATACAGGTGTTTTCGTTAGATTTTACGTTCAGTGTGGAGGAAGAAAAATGGTCATAACTCTCTTAACTGATGGTGAAAGTTTTTAAAAATCACATGTGAGTGTACTAACAAATATACAATAGAATGACAATATTTAAAATGCAATCTTCAACATTTCATATTATACATCTAATACCTTAAATAGTTGTTGCTTTGGACCAATCCTAATCCACCCATATCACCCAAACCTTGACTTGACATTACCTGGATTTGGACTGATAGTGTCAAAAACGGGCTATTTCTTGTTTAACGGGAAAGTATGGTTTCGTCTAGCCCCAACATTGCTTACTAGAATGTGTAGATACATACGCCATCCCTTCAATTACCGATGCTTTTTTATCACCCAAACTGGATTTGACTTTGACATGATTTGACCTTAATATCTTATAAATGGACTATCTTTTGGTTAACTAGATCTTAAGATTTCACATTGCTCCAATACCATACTAGAACATTTTGATACTTAAACAGTTGTTGCCTCGGACCAATCCTAATCCACCCATATCACCCAAACCTTGACTTGGCATTAACTGGATTTGGACTGAAAAAACGGGCTATTTCTGTGTTGACTAGATATTATGGTTTCTTCTAGCTGCAACACATTTTACTAGAAATTATTGATAAATATACCAGCCCAACAATTCCTAATGTGACATTTCACCAAACCATTATTTGGTCTTCACCAGATTTGAACATGTAATGTTATGGTTTATTTCTTGGTTAACTAGATCATTACATTTAGTCTACCATCAACACCACTTAACTAATTTGACCTTGACCTGATCTTGATGTACACCAGTCTAAACTAGCTATTTTTCTATACTGACTTATGCCCTTTCCTCTAGCCTTGGTGAACTACATTTTACCATTTTTTCAAGCATCAACAATGCTTACCTGTATTGAATTTGGTTGTTCTCACATTTTTATACCCTCACTAGAAAATGGGGGCTATATTAGAGTCACTTTGTCTGTTGGTCTGTCTGTCTGTCTGTCTGCCATGCACAACTCCCAATGCTGTAGCTCCAAGGTCGAGGTCACACTCAGAGTTCAAAGGTCATTATTTTGGTCTTTTTGGCATTTCTGTTTGGTAACTTTGTCATTCATCAAAGAAATGTAAAATAACGTATGACAAATGTTTACTACAGCTGGAAAACGTGTCGCACGCAACTCCCATCTCTGTAGTTCCAAGGTCCAGGTAACATAATGCAAAGGTCATAATTTTGGTCGTTTTGGCATGCCCCCTGTATAACTTTGTCATTGATTGTAGGATTTTGAGCCATTACTAGATGATGTATCATGCGCAACTCCTATCGCTGTTGCTCCTAGGTCACAGAGGTCAAAGGTCATAATTTTTAGCTCACATGTCACAAAGCGACAGGGTGAGCTTTTCTGATCAGTCTCCGTCCGACGTCCGGCATCGTGCGTCGTCAAACTTTATGTTGTGAACACACTAGGGGACACATTTTTAGCTCAATTTTAGCAAAATTAGGTTAGAACGTTAATATCGACAATATCTCGGACGAGTTCGATATTGGGCCATTTTGGGTGAAAAACTAGGTCACCAGGATCAAATAAGGGGAAACCTTGTGAACATTTTAGAAATCAGTTTTCATTGGATCTTCATTAAACTTTGTCAGAATGTTTATTTTAATAATATGTAGGTCAAGATTGATAATGGGTCATTTCCGATGAAAAACTAGGTCACTAGGGCTAATTGCTGGAAAACCTTGTGAACACTCTAGAAGTCACTGTTTTGATTGGATGATCATGAAACCTTGTCAGAATGTTTGTCTTTATAGTATCTTGAACAAGTTCGAACATGGGTCATCTTGGGTCAAAAACTAGGTTGCTAGGTCAAATCTTATGAAAAACCATATTAACACTGTAGATTTCACAGTTATAAATGGATCTTCACCAAACATTGTCAAATTGTTTGCTTTAATGATATAACAGTCAAATAAAAATATGGGTCATCTGGGGTCAATAACTAGGTCAATAACTAAATTGCATGGTTTTTATTGGATTGGATGACATTAAGGATAAGTTCAAATATGGGTCATCTAGGGTAAAAAACTAGGTCACGAGGTCAAATCTTAGGAAAACGTTATTAATACTGTCGATGTCAAATTTTGATTGTATCTGCACCATTCCTTGTCAGAATGTTGTCTTAATGATATGTAAGACAAATTCGAAGATAGGTCATCTGGGTCAAAAACTAGGTCACAAGGTGAAATCTTAGTAAAACCTTGTCTTTGCTGTAGTTTTCATGGTTTTGATTGGATATTCACCAAATTTTGTCAGAATGTTTGTCTTATTCATATGTAGGGCAAGTTGTAACATAGGTCATCTGGGATCACAAAACTAGGTCACCGGTTCAAACCAAAGTTTTAATGAGTGAACAGTGATTGTCATGTGAGCGATATAGGGTCACGTGTCCGCAACAGATGTTCACCAATGCTAGACAATGTGTTGCGTGCGACTCTCATTGCTGTAGCTCCAAGTTCAATGTCCCACTAAGAATGTAAAGGTCATAATTTTGGTCTTTTTGGCGTGTGCTGTATAATTTTGTTTTGTCATTTATCGAGTTTTTTTAAATGAATATGAATAACCACAATAAATTATTGTTAACCACCTCTAGACAATGTGTTGTGCACAACTCCCATCGCTGTAGTTCCAAAGTACAGGTCACAATTAGAATGCAAAGGTCATTATTTTGGTCTTTTTCGTTTGTCCATTGTATTACTTTTTCATTGATTGTTTCATTTTGAAATGAATGACCACAATTGTAAACCACCACTAGATGATGTGTCACGCACAATTCCAAGGTCGAGGTCACACTTGTGTTCAAAGGTCATAATTTTGGTCTTTTTTTGGCGTGTCTGCTCTTTAACTTCCTTCTTCATTTGAAATTAATTACCACAAGTGTTACCCACCACTAGACGTTCTGTCACCCACAAATCATATTGCTGTAGCTCCAAGGTCTTTGCAGCATGTGAGGGTATTTGTCACCTTGTGACAGCTCTAGTGGATGCAGTTACAGGACTGATGGGGTTATTTTTTCTGTACAGATTTTAACATCTATACGGGAAAAATAATTCCATAAGTCCTGTAAACTTATCTGGAAGATTTGGAATCTAAATGAGCTCAATGTGTAAAAGTAATTTATTACCTTTACACATTGACTTCATTTAAGTTCTAATATTTGTTAAGTTTATTTAAACAAATCATAATGAGGCCAATGAAAGTAAAGTTACTTATACATTGACCTCATTTAGATTGTAAATCTGTGTCAAGCTTGCCACATGGGCTATATGTGTTTATTGAACATGGAGTCTTGTTTCCTCTATCCGATACTCCTGGCTATCCAACGGGAATGCCAACATTAGCAACAAACACACTACATCAAACTTAATTCCCTTAGGTGAACGCCCCAAGTTTGTTGGTTTGTTTGTTGAGTATAGTGGTAGTATCCATCAGGACGAGAATTTGTCTTTCACTCTTTGCTCATTCTTGTAGTCTCACTAGTGATGACATACGCTAGAATGTGTTCTGTGTGATGCACCACATTCTATCAAACTTCTTCCTTTTGACTGGATTGATGTTCAGCCAATCCAAATTAGACACTTAGATGTCTTAAACATGAACACACTTTTTGATACTGTCTGGGTTAATTACATAAAGGAAACAGACTATGCAATTTACTGTGATAACTTTTTAGCTAACCTGAGCACCAAGTGCTCGGAGAGCTATATTAGTGTCAATCAATGTCCGGCGTCCTGCTTCCACAGTTAGGGTTGTTAACTCTCTAGGGGTCACAGTTTTGATTGGATCTTTGTCAATCTTGTTCAGAATATTTGTCTCAATGATATCTTGGACAAGTTTTGATCAAGGGTCAATTTGGGACAAATATAAGGTCAGGGGGTCCAATCCCCGGAAAATCGTGTTAACACTGTAATGAACACAGTTTTGATTGAATCTTCATCAAACTTTGCCAAAATGTTTGTCTTAATAATATCTTGGACAAGAGTGAACATGGGTCATCTAGGGACAAATATAAGGTCAGGGGGTCCAATCCCCGGAAAATCTTGTTAACACTGTAATGACCACAGTTTTGATTGGATCTTCTCCAAACTTTGTCAGAATGTTTGCCCTTATGATGTATTTGAGGAGTTCAAACATGAGTCATTTAGGGTCAAAATTTGGATCACTGGCTCTGATCCTAGGAAAAAATTATCAATCTGGAGGTCACAGTTTTAATTAGATCTTCATCAAATCTTGTCAGAATGTTTGTCTTTATGATATCTTTGACAAAAATAAAAATAACGGCACCAGGTCAAGTCATTGGTAAACTTTAATTACACTGTAGAGATAACATTGTTTATCAAATCTTGATGACAGTTGCTCAAAATATCTGATTTCTTGGTCATTGTTAGGCTCTGACCTAGTTAAATGTTAAGAAAGAAGTTGCAATGATATAAAAGAAATTGCAGTCTTGACTCAGGTGAGTGAAAAATGGCCATCATGGCTAGGGCTGCAACGATTCAGGTACCCTACTGATTGATTCGAATTCAGGTGTAACATACTCGTTTATCTAATATTTTATTCGGATATGTACGTCAATAAACAACATAAATTAATACAGGATTTTTTTCAACCTGGCCCCAGTTTCACACCCTAAAAAGTTTTTATTCGAACTCAATTTGCATATTAAATATTACATTTCTGTTGTATGCTATTTAGAATGTCGTATTAGAAAAAGGTACAACGTTGGTCTAATATTAGTTTTCCACAATTGAAAAAATTTACCAATTTTACAATTTCTGGTCAAAGACGCAAGATTCCTAGATAGAACAAGAAAAATTGTAACGAAACATTACAGCTAGACGAATTACCAGAAGCATTGTGTTAGGCTGAAAGTGGTAAAACTATTTGTGTGTAGCCTACATGACTACCTTAACATTCTGATTTCATGTATCATAAATATCCTCTTACACATGTACAGCAGATATAAAATAACAGAAGAACAGACATTCAGTCAAACATGACAGGTTATGCGACGAATAGCAAATCCAATGACTGACCAATCAAAATAACCGACATCACCATTAGCCATCAAATGGCCAGTTTGACCTAAACTTGTAATATACTTTATTACCATGTACTGCAAACAACCAGAATAAACTCATACCCATGACTAAAATTCGTCAAGAAAATACACGAGTTAATACTTGAGTTTCTATTCAACTTTGTACTGTGAAACTGAGGCCAGACTTTTGAAATTTTATGCCAAAAATATGTACAAGCCATTATGCTGTATGCACAGTTTTGCAGTGCATTTATAACACATAATTAGTTTTCATTTTTTCTTAAACGCAAAATCTTGCAACACATTTGATTTTAGTGTAGCTGGTAGGTCAACAAGCAGTTTTTTGTTGGCTATATTTTGTTTTGTTTATGTGCGATGCAGTGAATGAAATGTCATGCACGCTACTTGGATAATGTTACTGACGGCATACACTGAATGACAGTGCCGAAGACGTACTGAACCGAAAATAATCGATCTGATATGCCATGCATTCGGATAAATTCGAACTTCAGTGATTCGTTGCAGTCCTAATAATGGCCCTATTGTTATACACTTCCTTTTAAAATTAAATGTCAAATTCGCTTAGGTATGATTGTTTGTAGTGCTCTGGCCGATCTGTTTAAATCAAGAATGGGATTTCCTTCTTGACAAATTAATTGGATGCCTGGATTTCTGTTGGTCTCATACCAATAGAGTCGAGTAAGTGTCAAGTCCTGAATTATCTTACCATATAACCTGTTTCCTTTAAATAAACAGTGCCCGTTGTCAGAAAATGAACAGAAAAGTTATAAAACACTGGATGCAAGTTCAATGTTGCCAAGAAAATCACCGCTACCGGTGGTAACAAAAATAAAATTCCTTTAAAGTTTCTTAAAGTTACTTTCTTACAGGACTAGTGCATATTCCTTATATGGCTATAGTGAAGTACATGTTTGTGTTGGGCTCATATTTTTGTCATGCCTGATGGTCATAATATCAAGACAATGTATCATGTGCAAAAACTAAGCCATTTTTTAATATCAGATAAAAAATTACAAAAAATGTCTACCTACCTACCTACACACCTCTGGAAATAATGGTCAGAGCACTACAAACAAACAATTTTTAGCTCACCAGAGAACAAAGTGCTCATTTTCTGGTGAGCGATATAGGGCCATCATGCCCCTCTTGTCTAAAACTAGTTAAATAATGTCATGAAATTGCAAAAGAATCCTTTGTCTGTAAGTCTAAAAATAGAACTAACATTACTTATGTAAAAAGTCACATGACTAAGACAAGTCACATGACTAAAAAAATAAATGGAAAAATACAAGTGCATAGTGGAAAATAAGGGTACATTGTATTCTAAAGATAGTTACAATTGATTATTAAACAATGATATAAGCTACAAAAAGTTTACAATGTTAAGAGTGTTTAGGAATTACAACAAAATGGTTCAGTAATTATTATTGTGATAAAACTAAGATGATACTGAACCTAAAAATAGATTAGCTTAAAATTAGTACATTTCTAAATAGATAGGGCAGCTAAAAATTCTTAATATTTCAACTCTGAAACATATAAAAGTCCTGATGAATTAAACTTATTATGTAATACTACATAAGTTAATTATGTAATAGAATGTTGTAAAAATGAAACTTTACTATAAACACATCAATACATAATGTACATGTATGATTAGTTTCATTTATTAATCTGATTGCTTTCTTTATTTGAATGTGAACAACTACATGACCATAAGTTGTCAATGTGCCATAAAACACTGTATAAATTGTATTTATAAAGCCTTATCTAAAGTCCTATGATTGGCAGAATAATTGTTTGATGTGATAAGAATCATACCCAAATACCTTAATTTGAATAATGAATACTGGAACCAAACAGTAAGTTTTGAAAGGCCTATAAAAGAAATGAAAGGGAGGCACTTGGATGTTAAAAATCTACAAGATCAAACATTTTCTATGTAAAAAGAAAAGTAAAAAAAAAACATTTTTCATTGATAATTTTTTATGAAAATGAGTAGGACATTTTCAGCATTCACAACAGTGTCCACTTTCTAATTCAAACAGTTTTAATCTGATCTTGATTAGTGGAAATGTTTATGGCCATGCGATCTCAGTCAAGTTCGATAACCAGCCCATCGGTGCTGTAACTTTATTGAATTTCTATTTTAGTGTAGTAGACCCATTTCTAAAGGTCTACTGTATGGTTATCATTTTGGCAATAAGTCCTGAACTAGTTTAATATATGAGATGTACGGGTAATGTTTTTAGCGTCTTTTCCACCCTAGATGAAATGAATAATATTCAGATGAGTACCTCATTCTGACATGTTTTTTGCAATCCAGTCTATAAAAAATAATCTCTAAGAAAATTGATGGAGCTTATGCAAACAATTTGTTCAAATCGTATAAAAGCAATTAATTTAGGAATTTCATAAAAATCATATTTATACATGGTTTCAACTATTTCCAGAACTATTTATTTCCAAAAGTAAAAATCCATAATAGGGATATACCCAGTGCTCCAAGTAAGTTTTTGCTGTAAATCAGTATATAAACCAGTTGAAGATAATAGCGGATGTTGCGATTTAGAAAAGCATGATTTACCCATAAACACCCTAGATGATTTGTGAAAATGTTAGAAATTAAAGTATGGGATGGAGAAATGTGTTAATGCAATGATTTCTAATTATTATGATTATATAAATGCGCTTCTGTTTCACTAGCTCATATGTATAGAATCTTCCTTATATGCAAACAATCACTCATTTTTATGGAAAGTTGAACATTACAGTGAATAAGACTATAGATGGAATTATTTATTATTGAAGAATGTACTAAAATTATCAACTTACGGTATAAGGTACCTTTATTAAAGACAAAATACCATGTTTAGCTTACATGCAGACATTAGAATTGTATGATTTATTGCAAGTTGTCATGTGATAATTTGAATGTCTTGTTATGATTGGATTGTACACTTATTGCGATTTAGGAATGGTGATTTCTATGGTTCTTTATGTAGAACTTATGACATAAAAACTGTTTTAATTTTTTGCTCCAGTGAATATTATTATCAATGTTTAAAATCTTTCCCAAACAACAAACTATTAATAAGTAGGCTAAATAGACAACATTGAGAAATGGCACCATTAAGTGTTTTATTCTTAAACTTTAACTTTTTAAACTACTAGTTAGAATACTCAAAACTAGACCCGTAACATCTAAGGCTATCTATCAAAAATATTTTGTTCGCAGTTACGGTACCTGGTCACCAAGAATGGGCTGTAAAAAAATCTTTTATTTACAAAAATAGTATTCTAACATGTACTTACAGCTACGTATAAAAGGTTACTGCAAACAAACATTTTTAAGTAAAGCCTGAGCATTTCTGACTGGTTTGAACCAGTTTAACTTTCCTGTTTTTCTCCCCAGCTTTTTCATTAAGGCATTGAGTGGTCAAGTTACTGACTTCAAAAACAATGCTTAGGTGAACTGTCTGCCTCATATGACTCTGACTGTTGAAAAAGGACGTAAAACTCAATATAAACTAACAAACTAAGAAACAAAATTCATTAAGGCTTTATACAACTACAGTGATTTCAGATACACGTCTGACGATTATTTATGATCGAGACACTGTCCCATTGTCTTTTAATACAATACTAAATAATCACAATTAAAGAATTGATACCAGCGCATGTGAACAGATGCTTTAGTAAATTTCACATTTTTGAAGTATGCTTACATACTTCCTGAGTTTCTTTTATTGGAGTTATTTTCATGGCTCTGATATAAATATTGGTCCTTGTCCAATTGGTCCTTGCTGGTCTTAGATGCGGTGATCTATGAATTGGAGGCATATGCTCTCTGTTTGGCCTTACAGTGTCTTTGTGAACATGCTGCAGAGTCCCAGTTTGAACCAGCAAGTTCTTTCATTATGGTTCGTCCATGTTTGCGTTGTTTTTTCCTCTAAAATCATTTGAAATGTGATACCAGATATAATTAAATTAAAGAAAATATCTTTAAACATCTAAGGCTATACTTATAAAATATTTTGTTTGCAGTAACGCTACCTACTCACGATTTTTTTTTTTACAAAAATAGCATTCTGACATGTTCTTTCGGTTCTCTAAAAAAGGTTACTGCAAACAAACATTTTTTATGTGTAGCCTGAGCTTTTCTAACTGGTTTTAACCATTTTAACATTCCCATTTTGCTCCCCAAAATTGATGCCAGTGCATGTAAACAATTGCTTGAGTAAATCTAGGTACATGCATAATATAACACAAGATAATTTCACATCTTTGAAGTATGCTTACATACTTATATACTTCCTGATTTTCTTTTATTGGAGTTATTTTCATGGCTCTGATATAAATATTGGTCCTCGTCCAATTGGTCCTTGCTAGTCTTTGATGGGGTGATCTATGAATTAGAGGCATACTCTGTGTTTGGTCTTACAGTGTCTTTGTAAACTTGCTGCGGAGTCCCAGTTTGAACCAGCAAGTTCTTTCATTATGGTTCGTCCATGTTTGCATTGTTTTTTCCTCTAAAATCATTTGACATATGATTCCAGATATAATTAAATCAAAGAAAATATCTTTAAACATCTAAGGCTATACTTATAAAATGTTTTGTTTGCAGTAACGCTACCTACTCACGATTCTTTTATTTACAAAAATAGCATTCTGACATGTTCTTTCGGTTCTCTAAAAAAGGTTACTGCAAACAAAAATTTTTATGTGTAGCCTGAGCTTTTCTGACTGGTTTCAACCATTTTAACATTCCCATTTTGCTCCCCAAAATTGATACCAGCGCATGTAAACAAATGCTTGAGAAAATCTATGTACATGCATAATATAACACAAGATAATTATACATTTTTGAAGTATGCTTACATACTTATATACTTCCTGATTTTCTTTTATTGGAGTTATTTTCATGGCTCTGATATAAATATTGGTCCTCGTCCAATTGGTCCTTGCTAGTCTTAGATGTGGTGATCTATGAATTAGAGGCATACTCTGTGTTTGGTCTTACAGTGTCTTTGTAAACTTGCTGCAGAGTCCCAGTTTGAAGCAGCAAGTTCTTTTATTATGGTTCGTCCATGTTTGCGTTGTTTTTTCCTCTAAAATCATTTGACATGTGATTCCAGATATAATTAAATTAAAGAAAATATCTTTAAACATCTAAGGCTATACTTATAAAATATTTTGTTTGCAGTAACGCTACCTACTCACGATTTTTTTTTTTACAAAAATAGCATTCTGACATGTTCTTTCGGTTCTGTAAAAAAAGGTTACTGCAAACAAACATTTTTTATGTGTAGCCTGAGCTTTTCTGACTGGTTTCAGCCATTTTAACATTCCCATGTTGCTCCCTAAATTGATACCAGCGCATGTAACCAAATGCTTGAGAAAATCTAGGTACATGCATAATATAACACAAGATAATTTCACATCTTTGAAGTATGCTTACATACTTATATACTTCCTGATTTTCTTTTATTGGAGTTATTTTCATGGCTCTGATATAAATATTGGTCCTCGTCCAATTGGTCCTTGCTAGTCTTAGATGTGGTGATCTATGAATAAGAGGCATACTCTGTGTTTGGCCTTACAGTGTCTTTGTATACTTGCTGCAGAGTCCCAGTTTGAACCAGCAAGTTCTTTTATTATGGTTCGTCCATGTTTGCGTTGTTTTTTCCTCTAAAATCATTTGACATATGATTCCAGATATAATTAAATTAAAGAAAATATCTTTAAACATCTAAGGCTATACTTTTAAAATATTTTGTTTGCAGTAACGCTACCTACTCACGATTTTTTTTTTTACAAAAATAGCATTCTGACATGTTCTTTCGGTTCTGTAAAAAAAGGTTACTGCAAACAAACATTTTTTATGTGTAGCCTGAGCTTTTCTGACTGGTTTCAACCATTTTAACATTCCCATGTTGCTCCCTAAATTGATACCAGCGCATGTAAACAAATGCTTGAGTAAATCTAGGTACATGCATAATATAACACAAAATAATTATACATTTTTGAAGTAACCTTACATACTTCCTGATTTTCTTTTATTGCAGTTATTTTCATGGCTCTGATATAAATATTGGTCCTCGTCCAATTGGTCCTGGCTAGTCTTTGATGCGGTGATCTATGAATTAGAGGCATACTCTGTGTTTGGTCTTACAGTGTCTTCGTAATTGTAACCTTGCTGCAGAGTCCCAGTTT